>JBBBVU010000021.1:2264977-2323658 GCA_037177055.1 Atherinosoma microstoma | reverse complement strand
CCAAATTCAGATTTCTAATATGGCTTTTTTGTTTCTGCATCAATATACTAAAAAAGGAAGGTGCTAATTTTAGTTTTATCTCTGCATTAATGTTTAAATTTTGACAGCCATGATACAAATCCCAAATGTATTTAATAACTGTAGGCTATATATTTTTTACAATTATCTGGCAAACTCCCTGAAATGATCTCGCAACCCCCATGGTGGTACCGACCCCCAGTTTGAGAACCTCTTCCCTACATAATGACCTCCAGCAGCCACTAATGTGCATTTTTCTGCTCCAACTGTCAGAAACAGACTACATGAAGGTGGTATGAGGACCCAACATCCACAAGTGGGGCCTGTGCTCACAGCCCAACACCGGATTGGCAGATTGGTCATTTGCACCCTCTTCACGGAGGAGGGCAGGTTCCCACTGAACACCTGTAACAGACGTGAGAGTCTGGAGAATGTTCTGCTTCCTGCAACATCCTCCAGCGTGACCGGTTTGGCAGTGGCTTAGGGGGAGGCAGATCCTTCGAGGGCTGCATAGACCTCCGTGTGCTAGCCAGAGGTACCCTGACTGCCATTAGGTACCAGGATGAGATCCTCAGACCTATTGTCAGACCACATGCTGCTGCAGTGGGACCTAGGTTCCTTCTGATGCAGGACAATGCTCGGCCTGATGTGGCTGGAGAGAGTCAGCAGTTCCAGCATGACGAAGACTTGATGCCATGGAACGGCCTGCCCGTTCATCAGACCTGAATCCAATCCAGCACCTCTGGGACATCATGTCTCGTTCCATCCACCGCCGCCACGTCCCACCACAGACTGTCCTGGGGTTGACTGATGCCCTGATCCAGGTCTGGGAGGAGATCCCTCAGGAGAATATCTGTCATCTCATCAGGAGCATGACCAGACGTTGTAGGGAGTGCATACAGGCACATGGAGGCCACACACATGACTGAACATCATTTTGAATAGTCTTGAGGAATGTCCACAGAAGTTGGGTCTGCCTCTGATCTGATCTTTCCACTTTTATTCTGAGTACGATTCTGAATCCAGACCTCCACGGGTTCACGATTTTGATTTCCATTGATCATTCTCATGTTATTTTGTTCTCAACACATTCCACTATGTAATGAATAAAGATTTTTAACTGGAATATTTCATTCATCAAGGTCTAAGATATGTTGTTTCAGTGTTCCCTTTATTTTTTTAAGCAGTTAATATGGAGCACCAATGCAGAGCGAACGCTTTACCATATTTAAGTTCTAATCCAGCCGGTCTGTAATGAGATATTCCATCAGAAAAACTGATATTTTGCACTACTGAGACATACAGTAGTTTCATGGATGTTATTATGAAGGAACCATTCATGTTTTTGTCACATTTAATGACATCTGGACACAGAACTGTCAAGTCCAATTGTTTTGACTTGCTTTCCTTAAAATTAAAATTGTATTCCTGCATCAAAATTGTAAGAAAACAAGCTTTTAGTGAAATGTTTCACCTCTCACATAGTGTAGTAGATTGAAATTGGAGTAATGTGTGGCATATTTGCCCCGCAGCTACTTTTCTTCATTTCCTGTGATGTCATTGGACAGTCTAATAGAGACAGACGAGACAGATGAGGAGAGCACATCACGAGTGAGTCTGACCACAGCATTTTTGAGCACATGGCATGTGAAGCAACCCACAGATCTCACGTGCAAACCTCTGTAGAAATTTTCATCCGTCACTTGAGTTCTGTGGACACCATAAAGGAAGATATCAGATTCCAGAGATCTCAATAATGGAAAAACCTGGTGGACCACAGTCTGAAGTTATGACTTGTATGAAACAATGACACATGTTCTTTAGGAACAGTCGTATTTTTCTGCAGATCTTTGCTCCTGTAGGTCATTTGGAATTGGGTCTGGTTTAGATTTTTGGCCGTTTTAAGACGAATGGTTCGTTTGTTTAGTTGCATTGGCCGATAAGGACATAAATTAATCTATCCGGCTACTTCAGACATACCCCCTAATGATGATTTAATGGTTTATTATGTTCAGTTGAAAAATACAAACATCAAACCTAAAGTTTGGGCACGTCTCTTTCACAAAATACATATTAATGTAAAAACTTTAACACTAAGGAGCTTTTATTTCCCAGTAACTTCAGTAAATAAAGTTCTATCTGTCAGCAGGAAAAAGCTGCCTCGGTTAGCACCGTCTTCCTCTCACACCATTAGAGGATACATCAGCAAGCTCCTGTTGTACGACAAACCGCTCTACATGTCTGAATGCAGTGTGCAGCAGTATAGCAAGCAGGCGTCAATTTGATAATCAAATTTGAATGTGCCGAACAAAAAGTGCTCTGCTGCATTATTAGATAATAATAGAGGCCAGCTGAACACAGTCTGCATTGGGGGGGCTGATCTTATAGGAAATAATGCTGTGCAGTTGGAGGCAGAGGAAACAATTATCGTAATGCATAGAGACATCTCATCTGGAGAAAGAAATGTTTGCCTGGCTGTAAAATTGTGAACAGGATCTAAGCTGAAGGTTTTTGAATTTCAGCTCCTTCTTGCATCTTTTCAGTTATTCTCCACCATATTTCCTGACACATCTACACTTTGACTTCAGCAGATAAGCACGAATGTTACATGCAAGCTCACAAGTGGGAAAAGACTTTGCGGAATCTTGGCAGAATCTCTGCAGCGCTTCTGGCTCCTCTTTTCTCCCCTGATTCATCCCAGACCATGACACCTTCCCAAGTCTCTGAGGTCAGATGCTGAACACATGTCAGCACTCAGTGATTCGGGAAATCACTGTGGATACTACCCTCTTACTAGATATTGTGGATACTCAGCTTTGTCTAAAGAGAGTGGCGTTCAAAATGAACTGTTGCGAGTATCTTTATATCCTGAAAGGTATCTCTAGACCTTCTTTATGCAGATGTAAACATCCATATCTTGAAATGTGATTCTATAATATGTATCTGCTGTTAATCTGTTTGGGAAACTACAATCTTTAACTTGATGCTGCAGGTATTCTCGTGAAGATACTGAAGAAGGAGAAAAAAAGAGCAGATGATGCTGCTGCTCAGATTGCTAACATCCCCAATATCCCAAACCTGTCCTCCCATAGAGCCTCCAGCATGTCCACACAGTTGAGGGAGGTAAATGCTGTCACCCTTCCAGCAGATCATGGAGGACAAATGTTCACAATGCCACATTTGAGAGAAGGAAGAGAAGGAAACATGGACGCCTTCTTTTCAAACCATGGAGGAAGAGTGTCCACAGTAGCACAGTTTAGAGGAGGAAATGCTGACTTGTTTTTAGCAGACTATGGAGGTCGAGCATTCACTGTACCACAGTTAGGAGAGGGAAATGTGGACACCTTTCCAGTGAACCACATAGGACAAATGTTCACAATACAACAGTTAAGAGAAGGAAACATGGATGCATTTCTCTCAAACCATGGAGGAAGAATAGCCACAGCTGCACAGTGCAGTGGAGGAAATGCTGATATCTTTTTAGCAGACTGTGGAGGACGAGCATTCACTTCACCACAGTTGGGAGAGGCACATGTGGACACCTTTCCAATGAACCACAGAGGACAAGTGCCAACAATGCCACAGTTAAGAGAAGAAAGCTTGGACACCCTTCCATCAGACCATGGAGGACGAGTTGTACAGTGCATGAAAAGAGGTATTTCCACATTCTCTCTCTTTCTCTCTCTCTCTTTTTGACAGACAGAATGAATGTTAACGTATAAAACCATCTTTAGAAGCCTGCTGATGCACGGGGACAAATCAGGATTTTTACTATTAACTGTGTGCAAGACGTTTCAGGTATTGGTGCTCTTTAAAGACCTGATAAGGAACCAAAAAAACGATGAAAATGGTTCCCTTAACTTACAAGTGTGGTATCCAGCCAAGATAGTTGAGACTTAGATATAAGTTTGAACCTGTTCCCTGTTAGTAAACAGTAGAAGTGGCTCATGGCCCATGGGAACTAATAGAATTGTGTGAATTAAATCAAAATTTCACAGATGTTTACCCGGTGAAATGTGACCGTCAGCTTTTCTGGGCTAGAGGGAGAGAGAATTTTTTTGATAAATTGGGTGCTAAGCCTTCAGACAGGTGATCTCTCTCAGTTGGAATGTGGGCAGCGTTTTGCGGTCATGCAGATTCTCTGTGATCCTATACTCTGGGTGCCTGTTGGCCATTGCCAGTTCTTGATTTTTGGATTTTACTGACTGGTGAAAAGTCTGACATCATATGACATTTATTTCTACACAATGTACATCAGTGGGATTGCATGTATTTGGAAGTTTTCTGTAGAGCGTTGCTCAACTGGTCCAATCCGATCATGTCAGCAATGCAACATTAGACTGTACAGTATATTAAACCTGTAATTTGTTGCTGATGAAAAGCTGATGAGTTTAAAACCTGTAGTGCTTACTGGAACACGAAGCAAAGACCAAGAGCCAAGAATGTTGAGTGTAAACAAGAGAGGCATGATTTGGACCTGATGGGGATTTGCAAACCGGGACCTACAACATGTGGAAATACAACAGTTTTGGTCTGAGGCAGCATCTCCTTATTATAGGAAAATGAACCACTAATGCCTCATTAGTTTACTGTCATCAGTAACGTATACCGCATTTAATATGATCTAATTAAGTATCAGTCTTGCATGCTTGTTTTGAACCGAGTGTCATCAGTTACAGCAAATTAGATGATATCCCTGAAGTTTTGGCATGGCAAGGTAATTGTGCTCTAAACCTCTGGAGCTAATGATGACCCAAAATAGCGGTATTCAGTTGCAGAGACTTGAGACAGCTGCTTCATTTTGATTGTCATTATCCATTTTTTTAGGCATGGATTTGCTTTAAATGTAACAAGATTGCAAAAGTTGTTGACAGTCAAGACAGTCGAGATTTTATCCCCAAGCCAGAGGCAGCATTTATTTGGCTTTTCCCATTTAACTTTGGCTAAGTGGAGCCTTAAGTGTGATGATAAACCTGAGTCCTTTAACGAGCTTGGTTTTAGCCATCGGGCACAGGGGTACGAGCCAGAAACTCATCAAACTATGCTCCTGTCTGTCCTAACCACAGCTCCCTCATCCGCTTTGACATTTTTGTGTAATGTTGCCCAGTATGCTAATAAAGTCTGCAAAGCAGGGTCTCTGAAAGAAGAGTCTGTTAAAAAACAAACACATGTTTCAACTCTGTCCATTCGGGATTAGTGAGCAAATCACTCACATGGACGGGACAGAAAGCAGCACTGTGAGAGATGCCTGTAAAACGCTGGTTTATAGGATCACTGATAAATGATGTGCCATGTGCATTAGTCAGTGAGAAAGGTATGTGATCCAGTACGTTATCATCTTGGTCATCCAGTCATCCAATTTCTTTCTTTCTTTCTTTCTTTCTTTCTTTCTTTCTTTCTTTCTTTCTTTCTTTCTTTCTTTCTTTCTTTCTCTCCTTCTCTCCTTCTTTCTTTCCTTCTTTCTTTCCTTCTTTCCTGTTTAGGCTGATGGAGGTCTGTGCTTCTTTCCAGAATCTTTTAGAGCATTTGATGAGAACTGTACTCTATCTCGGTGGCTCCCATCTTATTTTCCCTGAGGACTTTTTTCTAAATAAGGACGACTCATCTGCACTGTGGCATTTCTCAGATATGTCTCACTAGCTGTATTTCCATAACAGGTTTTCGCTAAATAAAAGCAATATTTCTGAAATTTCGATAAAGTACAATTGCGATTTGCCAGTGTTTCCATTGAATGGTGTTTAGCGTTTAAGCTGTAATTCTCATAAAATCTCGTCCCACGGGACTCCCTTCTGAGGAAGATGGAGATCCAAAACATTTAATGTTTTGGAGCATTTTACTGTTGTTTGTTATCAAAGATGGCGGTTATATTTTTCTGTTAGATTATTTGCAAAAAGATTCCCATCTCCCACACCGTTCATACATTACGCGGCATCTTTACTGTAAACAAACTGATCATGTGACCACCCCTCATTGGGTTGTAAAGGATTCTGGAGCTGATCTTTAAAAGATTTGGAGTACAGTTTTCCCTAAATCACCAGTTGAGCTTCTTCTTGGCCTGTTTTAAGATGGAAACCACAGCTACCACATCGCTTCCACTTGTTGACTGCAACCACACACTCATCGTGCAGGAGTATGAGGTGAGGCGGACACTGAGGGCGGTGAACTCAAGGTTTCTCTTTATGGATTTTAACTCTGCTTTCAACGCCATCCTCCTCCATAGACTGGGGTCCAAACTAGCAGACCTAGGACTTTCAACATCCATCTGCAACTGGATTCTGAACTTTCCCAGAGGGTTAAAGTGGGACACCATGAGCCAGCATTATTGTTGTTTTCCGTGTAATATTAGCTGATGTGCTTTGTTGGGAATCATTTCTGTCAGATCCACAAACATGAGTCTCTGTAAAGTATATCTGAGTGTGGTATTTCCCTTCCTCAGTAATTATCAAAATGTCAAAAATACAGCCTTTTATTTTTGATCCCTCTTCACTGGATGACCCTCCAAAAACTACTGGCCTTGTGGAAAATGGAGACGAGGAGAATAACTTCTGATTTTTGCATGCTGATACACAAACCCTGACATTTAGTGAGTGATCACCCACTCAGCCTCACTTCCACTCAGCTCTCAACACACTTTCATCGATGAGCTGCTCACGGCATGGGCGGCTGCAGTGAGAGCAATGATTCCAGTCCATGATGCTGTACATATTACATAAATGTTGTTTATTTATTGATGTGTACCAGGACACATGAAGTTTGAGGTTTCTCCCATTTTTCTTGGCAGAAGCTTAACCATGTTGTGATGTCGTTATGTGGATGTTTACCCGTCAGACTAAGGCTCTTTTATCCCCGATCACTTAGATTGACAACCAGATCTAGAACGTCTGTTAGTGGTTCCAAACTTCCTCCATTTTAGAAAGTTTGTTGTCCTTTCAGGCTCTTTAGATGGTGGATGTTTTTTTGTAACGCGTCCAATTCAGATTCCAGCTGGGATATTTGAGATTTGGCCTTGTTATGATCCATCCATCAGTCCATTTACTACCTCTTATCTGAGGTTAAGTCGCAGGGACAGCAGCCTTAACTGGGAAGCCTGGACTTCCCTCTCCCCAACGATTTCTTCCTTTTCCTTCTGGTGAAACCTGCCCGGACCTCCACACAAGGAGGGCATCCAGGGGGCATAACTAGATGCCAGAGCCACCTCATCTGGGTGCAGAGGAGCAGTGGTTCTACTCTGAGCTCCTCCTGGATGATTGCTTTTCTCACCCTAAGGGACAGCCCAAACACCCTAAAGAGGAATCTCATTTCAGCCACTTGTATCCACAATCTTGTTCTTTCTGTCACTACCCACAGCTTGTGACCACAGGTGAGGGTAAGAACGTAGATCAACCAGTAAATACTAGCACCGCCTTTTGGCAGACTGATGCAGAGTCCACGTCACTGCAGACCGCCCACCGATCCACCTGTTGATTTCCACTCTGTTCTTCTTCCACCCATGAACAAGATCCTGAGATTCCTTAACTCCTCCACTTGAGACCTTACCTCATTCCCCACCCAAAAACGGCACTTCACTCTTTTCCAGCTAAGGACCATGCCCTTGGATTTGGAGGTGCTGATCCTTATCCGAGCCACTTCACACTCAGCAGCAAACTGTTCTAGTGAGAGTTGAATATTGCGGCCCGATGAAGCCAACAGGACTATCTATGTCATCTGAATCCACCAATCCAGACCCCTTCAACACCCCTGCTGTGCCTAAAAATTTTGTCTGTCTGGATTAGTATCAGCTTATAATTTCTAAGATGAATCTAGACTTTACCACAGTATCATGTTGTTGCTATGACGAATCTTTCTCTTTCAATAGCTTTGAAAGAATCCATTTCTTTCACTGGAGAGCTTTAAAGCATGCTATCTGACACACTGACCCACAAAGTGAATGTGTCTATCAGGAACGCTCTGATTTGCACGGTCCGTTTAAATGTTTTACTGTGTGTCTTTTCCCACCTGAAACAAATGAAAAGCAGACATTGCAGTACTGTAGTTACAGTAAATTGTTTGGATTGGGACACCTTGTAAAGTTGTAGGTGGTAGAATTGAAAAGGAGCTAATTTTCTCAAGGATGCAGTGATTATGACAGGGCTGGAATTTATCGGGAGATAAAACTGTGGGGAAAAACGTAAAAGTGAATCAAACTTTAAACTGTACTTTTTCACTGTTAATAGATGAATCCTTCTTAAACCAGACTAAATTGGGTAATTATGCCAAAAAATATTAGTACTAGTTATTCTGTTGTGGAAAAATTGCCAACCCCCCCCCCCCTTTTCCAGAATTCCCAGATCCTGCAGTCCCTTGCCAGCAGTTACATGTCCACCCTGGAATGTTTCTCCAATTTTCTCACACTTTGTGCAAAGTTTCTGTCTCTTTCTGCTCTGAAACCAGCAGTCAGCTCTATCAGCTGTTAACCAGCAGAAAAAACTTGATCTTGTCCAGGGAGACTCCGAACTTTGGGAAGCAAAATATTTAAGAGCACACTGATCATCAGAGAAGACTCTTATCCTGGAGCACACCAAGGGAAACATACATAAATCTCTGTAGACTCCAAACTAAAACAGTGTTCAGAGAAAAGCAAAAAATCTGCATATGTGCTCTTTGTGCAGGAAATAATTCAGTCTCATGCGGGTTCACAACATGAAGGAATGTATAGTTTGCTTCAACATACATTTTTATTACATTGCACATATTAATATCTCAAATGCTTCTTGTTTTATGATAAATTCGGTCTTATCTTGTGTTTAATTTCCACTTAACCACATGACTCTTTTAAGTTATTTTTATGTTCTGTTTTCTCCAAAGTATCAGGAAAGTATGCACATAATCTCCTTCCAAAATACCAGTTTGTTTTGTCTTTTTTTTTTTGCCCATAAGCATCATTTATACATGTGGCCCCTGGAGTCTTCATCTCGTTATTTATTTCTCAAACATTTGCGAATACAGTGACGTTACATGTTATCTATGTAAAAGTGTGAGGAACGTGTATGTTAGATGTAAAACAGAGCACCACTATTCATAACAACTTCTTCTTTCTTGTTTTATCATATAGAACTGCAGCATTTATCATATATTTTACATCTGGAGGATCTATTCTGTGACCCACATAACAAAACTATACGCTTCCTCATCGTTCTTAATGTGTCCTAATTCAAAACAAATGCGTACATGTACCCGTTCCTTTTGTTCGACAGGTCACTGAATGTATAAATATGTTTCAGTTCTGCTTTAATCTGAGGGTAGCCAACAGCCTCTATGGTTACACTGAAGGTAATTGCCGTCCCATGAAGATTAAATGTAAATATAATGATGGATTTTCCATGGAAACCTTTTGGGCTGATTGAATGCTGCTTAATACTCTACTTTTTCCACAATATCATTTCATTTCATCTGCATGGGCTCATGGATGTTAGAGAGTGTTTTCTGATGAGCACGGTCTCTGCAGAAGCAGCCTGCATTCATTATAACGTCTATTTCCTCACATAACTATATTTCTGCTGTGTGTACTGTAAATTGCAGAAAGGATCACGTTCAGTCTGAGTTTCTCCAGTTTTATATACTCCTTTGTCTTTTCACTGTGCTTTTTAATATTGTTTTTATAGTGCAAAAAGAGGACTAATGGATGAACAAGGTGTTCCTGTTGTAAATTTAGACTTTTGATGGCTTGTATCATCAGCAGGGATGAAAGGAGACTTGAGACTTACGGGGATAGTTAAGTATATCTTAATGTAAATCCTGCTTGGATGTATGGAGAGACTGATGACTCTGGCAGGCTTTACACATGAGTGACACTTCATAAAGTCAGATACAACTGTCCCCTGCTGGGCCTGAAGTAGAAACATAAAATGTAAAAGTTTTAACCACATCGAAATTGATTTAACAGTACTACAATACTTCATTTTCCTGGTATTTACATTCTCAAATTTGTTGAAAAGTAGCAATCGCTGCCACACATTCCTCACCTAAAAAGCCTCTGTGGTTTGTCAACATTTAAAGCAAAGGAAAGAAAAATTAGAAAGGTCCATGAGATCCTATTACTCTTCAAATTATTTTAGTACAACATTATATGATGTCATATCACACTGAGATATTCCTGGAATGTTGAGGCAAACAGTTCCCTCAAGAAACCCTCACATGGTTGTTGAGGTTGGCTCTTTAAAACATACAGTATGTCAGCGAGGTGCCTGCTCATTGTAATCAGGACTTTCCAAAGATGAAGAAACTAAATTCCTAACTATCCAGTGATTCATTTCACATGAGTTACTGGCCTGTCTGTGTCACAAAAGTCCATATTTTCACCTTAACAATGATGGAGTTTGTTGGAAAATATAATGAAGTTTTGGATTTCCCAGAGTTGGAGAGGATCTTGCAAAATACTCCTGGTTTTCATTTAAGATTTGATACCGGACACAAAAATGTAGTCTTGTGCAAAACTTGTTTGCACTCTTCTACATATCTTTTCGTTTAGAGATTTTTTTCACGCTAGTTCAGAGGCTTTGCTGTTTAACTGGTTTCTCCTTATACATTAGACTATTTTAGGTCTGTTATTATGAGTATCCATTGCAATTGGAAAAGCTTTTTACCAGTGGGATACACTGATTAAGCTCTCCAAACCCAAATTAATGAATTAAATTAACACACTAAATCCCACACAAGTTGAAGAGGAAATGAAGAGGATGCAGGGCAAGAGCAAGGCAGAGAGAAAAGAGGAGGAAATGCAAACTGTGTCTTCGTCACAGGAATACAGAGAATACATTATGTGTTTCACCGAGACATGGCTGTAGGAACATATCATGGACTCTTATGTGTTTATATGCTGCTTTAAAACTGTATTAGCAGATTGAAACAACAAAGTTAGCAGAGATGTGAAGCCAAAATATGCACCCCTGCTATAAAAAACACCCCCCAAGACCTTGTATTCATTACTAAACTGACTGAACATCTAAAGAGAGGAATGGACTTGTGATCTTCACTACCTTTAAGAACTAATAACAACCACTATCCATCTATTTGTATTGACTTAAAATAAAAAAGGATTAAATTGTCTCAGAGTAATATGTTTAGATGCATGTACCATTAGAAGTCAGGATGAGTATTATGGTTTACTGTTTCTGACTGAATCAGCTACGGCAACCAAACTCACAACATTTATCAATGATTATGTTTTGAATGTACCTTCAAAAGTAAAAAATACTGTGGCCAACAGGGACAGGTTTACCAGGGTCCTTATTTCGGCACAACAGTGTGCTTTTCAACTTGAACAAGTCACAGCCAAGAAAAAATATTTGCACATAGAACTGTTAGCACCGAGTTTTTGTCAGTCTTGATCTTCATTCTTAGCAGATGATACAAACTCTGTCCTTGGGACTGATCTGGAAATGATTGTAAAGAGAGTGTAAAAATGCTGCACATTGAAAGCTGCTAAACATAATGGACAACTCTCACACTCTACAGTACACAGAGAGGAAACAGTATGTTCATTCAGAGGCTTCTTCAGGTCTGCTGCAAAACAGAAAGACACAGGAAGTCATTCCTGCCCACAGCCATTGCCCTCCAGAACAATATGATTGGCAGTTGATTATTCATTTTTAAAAAAGAAGTTATTTTTATTTCCTCTTGTTAAAACTTTAAAGCTATTTACAAGCCTGTTCTTTGAATACCTAAAAATCAGACATTAACTAATCATTCTGTGCTGAAAGCACATTATTTGAAGCAGATGTATAGAACTCTCGTAAAAATACCCATTAAATAATATTACAAGCATATTAAAATATAAACAGCCAGAGGGATGTTAACTTTTAAATTATGTAATTTCCTGAATTGCCAGAGTTAAGCAGGGGGTCATCTGCTCTGCATTGCTGACATGTTGGGAATTCTTGTTTATGTTTGTGTTTATGTTCTCTTTAATTACTGAATAACAGGTTAATAGTTCTTCTTGTTGGTACTGAGTAATAGATGAGAGGTATCAGCTCCCATCTGGCTGCCAGATTGAGTCATGTATGTGGGAGCATTTACAATTCAAAACATAATTTCCTGTACTGTCATTTTTTCACTGGTATGACAAGTATGCACTGATGTATGGGCAGTTTGATTAAGTGAATGATTATAAGATTAGTTTAATATGCGTTTTCTCCCACCATCACAGGTCCAAAAGTGTCTGTGGGTTAAGAAGAAGAAACATAAAGAGAATGCTTAACACTTGTTAGCTATGTAATTTTTAACCAAGCGGATTACAAAAACATAACTGGCTTTTGATTGATAGAGTACAAGAAGCTTCATGTCTCAGTACAGATTTGTTTTCTCGCAGGTCCCCAGGTGTCTATGGAAAAACAAGAAGCCTTTGAGATCTTCATAAGAGACCACGAAGAGCATCAAACCATCGAGGACAACAAACAAATACTCAAAGAGAGGTTAGTGACCAAGAGAACAAGTTGTTCTTGATCAAGTTTACACTTTTATTCCATAGCTTTTTTCCTTAAAACAAAGTATGTTCTTGTTAGGGTTTAGGTCGTAAGTATCAGGATACTGACTGGATCTGAAAATTTGGCTAAAATCCAACCTGAACATTGCATATTGTAATGTGTTGTAATGTGTGCCAAAATGTCCATCCTGACTGCTGCTTGATTAATTGATCATCATCAGTATGGAGGTCTCTGTAGAAGCAGAAGTTTTGTCCGTTTGTGTTAACACAATGCTAAGGAGGAAAGACATCAGCAATTAACTTTGAGAAGAAATTGTTGCTGCCCAACAATCTGGGAAGGATTATCAGGTCATTTCCGGACTGTTTGGAATCCATCATTCTACACAGACAACGATTATTCACAAGTGGAAAACATTCAAGACACCTGTCAATCTTCCAGGAGTGGACATGCCAGCAAGTTCAGGCCAAGGTCAGACCGTGCAATGCTCAGAGAAACTGCAAAAAAACAAAACAACCCAAGAGCTACATCTCAGACTCTGCAAGCCTCAGTTAACATGTTAAATGTTACAGCTCATGACAGTACAATTAGTGGACAATCACCTCATGCCGGCTGTCAAGCATGGTGGTGAAGTGCTGATGATTTGGGTTTGTTTTGCAGCTACAGGATCTGGACACCTTGCATTGAGTGGACCAGTTTCAACCAGCTAAAGCTTGGCTGAAATATGTTTATGCAACAGGACAATGATCCCAAACACAGCAGCAGATCTGCAACAGAATGGCTGAAAAAAACCCAAATCAAGGTGTTGACTAGGTCCAAAGTCCAGACCTCATCATACAAATTAACATTACTACAAGTTATTGCTGTTAAAGGTGCTTCTACAAGCTGTGGAAGCAGTTTTTCCTCTGCTGCTTCTGTATTCTGAGATTTTTTTTATTATGTCCTTATGCATATAACCTTGGAACTGAAAAGGTGTATACTTTCTTTTTCACAAGTCCTTTTTCCATCCAATTTGGAAAAAAAGCTCTCTAAACTTTTTCATTTAATGACCGATTCAATAGAAATTGACATTAAAGTATTTGTTTTCATTTCTTTCTCTGATGAGATTTCAAACTGAAACTTTTTTAGTGTCCATCCTCAAAATTGGAATTGGCAGTAACCTGCCCATTGATACAAACTGGAAATCTTTCATTTCCAGCTGTACTCTTCCACATTTTAGTTGATCAAATATGATTGTTTTTTCTTCTTAAGCTATCATGGTCAGTTAACTCCTGGGTTCTCTTCAACAGATCAGCTGACGCTCGAGGACTTGGGGAGCAACTGAAGGAAGCCAGAAACAGAATCAGTGAGTTCTCTCAACACTTGGAAGTTGTTCTCCAGAGATCGCATAATTGTTTGGACCTCTACACACATTCAGTTATTTATTCAACTCTCACTGTTATCCCAGTGGCAACTTACCAAGAAAACATTTATTACAAGATCATTCTCAGGGTTCTGGTGTCTCTGGAGAGTCGGAATATCTTTCAACATATTCCTAAACTTTTCCAGGACTGAGAGGCATTCTGATTTCCATCCACGTACGGTAGTCTTCCAACCTGTACATTTTTATTAGGCTTTCTCAGCCTGTTTTATGGCGACTCTGTGAGCACCCCTGAGTTATTCTGGATGCTCACTAACTTATCATGCCAAACTGAAGCCTGGTATTAACTCGGAGCCCACTGGTGAGTGATTCCAAACATGGTTTTCCACATATGCAATACATGTCTCCAAATCTGAAAAAGTTGGGATGGTATGGGAAAGGCAATTTTTTTTAAAAGGAAAAAGAAGTTTGCTTTGATTTTCATTTCATTGCATACATTATGAACCCATTACTTTATTTAATTTGTTAACAGTAAAGTTTTTTACTAGTTTCTAATTCTACCATTTCTTCTCACAATAAAGTAGTGAGTGCAAAATGTGGTTTTGGACTCACAACAGTCTGGATGCTCTTTTTTGCTCTTTGCTCCATTTCTTCCAAAGATCTGGAATACTGATCAGTCTGACCACAATCCAGGTTTCCACTGTGTGATGGTTCATCCCTGATGCCTCTGAGCCCAGAGAAGTTGAAGCCACAATGTTATCGACTTCTTTTTTGCACAACAAAATTCTTCAGTGACATTTGCGAATGTAACTCTGTATTGTAGAGCTGGACAGAGGTTTCCCCAAATAATCTCCTGCCCATGTGGATGCTGTCTGAGAGACCAGCGATCATGGGTGTCCAACTTAGACCAATCCAGCTTTTATCTGATTCTAGGTTGTACTCTACTGCAGTGGTTTCCAACCTATTTTCCTTTAAAATGTGCAACTACCAAAGTTCTGACCCCCACCTTTGGCTTTATGCTTTCATTAGCTAGCTTCTCGCTGCAAATTATGCATACTTTTTTTCTAATAGGGATTAATAATCTGTACTGTGACTTTTCTCAGACATATGTCGTTAATGAAATGGTCCTGGAAAAATCAAGGTTCACCAGGTGAGACATGAACTATTATGCTACTGCTGACCTCACTAAACCACAGAGTGCATGGAAGAAAACTGACTGGATGCACAGTGTGGCCTACTGAGTAGCTTTCTTTTTCTTTTTTCTTTTTTGGACTAAGGATGTGTGAAATATTGTTATATAATAGATTTAAATGACCCCCTATTTATTCACTTTAGGACCTGGTCTCAAAAAGGACCATTTACGGTGCCCAAGTCCACTCCTCAGGAGGATTTATTTTACAATCACACAGGCTCTGTACAGTCAACACCTTGTGGACCCTTGTGCTCTTCGGGGAGTTAAGGACCCCAGGTTGTGCATCACTGCTCTACGTTGCCTCTGCTTTGACACAATGGGCAGTCTAAAGCTCTGTTAATTGTTGTGTTTTTGTATAATAAGATGTTAAAAATTATTCCAAATGGCTGCTTAGGAGTTCAGTAACGTCTCATAATCCATTACACAAGAAGACGTGAAGACAAGGCCTGTCATCAGTGGCAACAAGTTTAAATTATATTACAGTGTTGTGGTTGAATTTTCCAGTAACCTACTGCAGTTAAAAATGTGTTGTTATACTTCTATCTGGTTTGCATTTTCTATTGCAAGTTACATTTCTGAATTTCCCTGGACTGTGTATGTGTGTGTTTGCGGTTCATTTCACATGCCATTGAAATGGATAGGTTTACACCAGAGCCTGGCATCCCTGCTGCCTCAGATCACACTCGGTGGTTTGGTAGCATGCGTCTCATATATGCCAGCACTTATCACCCTTGGAACTGATTTTTTTTTTTCCTTTTTTTTTTTTTAGATTTCACCCATGAGGTGCTGACACAGCTAAATATCTTCTGTATAATATGAAAATCATCTATGACAGCATGTCAAATATTAATTTTTGAAATATGTTCTGCACACATCAGCACTATGTGGCCCACACAGCGTGGAGAAAGTGAGGAAAAACATTTGTAACATTTCTTTGGTCGAGTCTTAGAAACCAAATTCCTCATTTAATGCAAATTTGGAAAATTTCCCCCGAAACATCTTGATGCTGTCAAATATCATTACATTGTTGGGTGTATGGAGCTGCATTCTTCTTAGATGAGAGACAGTGTTTTTAGTGGAAGATGGTTGCCTTATCTGGCTCGAAAGTAGAAGCCTAACATTTAGCTCAATGTGCTTCCCTGCCATCTTGGAGTCCTTTTCTGGAAACTGTACACCACCTGTGTCTCATGGCGAATGTAGAACATGGAAACAGTTAGCATAATATGGACAAAAGCTTTCGCTGATGGATGTACCCAGCATGGGGGTCAGTAGCAGGGGAGAAAGGGAGAGGTGGTAGCCCGAGGAAACATCGGTATCTCAACATCTCCCTGGTTTACACTATTGTTCTTGGCCAAGGCATATGACTCTGGAATCCAATCCCACTGGAAAAGTATATGTTCTGAGCCCTTAGGTCCAAAAAATCCAGGGATATATATTTGTTCTGAGGGATCAGTGATGCACATCCTCTTCTGTATGAAAGGTGCAGGACAGCTGGAAGCGAGCAGCATCTCTTGATTACTCTGCCAGATGTTGTAGGATTTATGCAGTGCAGTTTCAGGTGGAGTATCTGGTATCTGCTAAGGTATCCCACTTCCACTCTGCTCATCTTTACTGAAATGACCTGTTGGTCAAAGCATTTCCAGATAGATGACAAAGAAAGTTTGTTAGAGTGTGACTTATTTGTTTTGGAACTTTTGAAAGAATTCTGACGAGAGAAATTAATTTCCATACCACATCCTTTGAAGAAATAAACAGTTTTTCAGACGGTTATGGTTTACTTTTTGCAGTGTTAATATTATCAGATGGACATGAAAGTGGTTTATATAAAGTAATTGGTTTGGACAAGGCCACAGTTATAAACACAGCTGTCCAATCAAAACAGAAAATGTTTAGATCAGTTCTCAGTTTAGTATTAACAACTTCTCATGTTGTTGTTGTTTTTTGTACCAATTGCTGGAAATGAGGCACAAAACACAGGTAATCGATTAAGATATACGTCAGTCTTTGAAAATATTAAAGAATTGAAGGGAATTCAGTCAATGTTATTAATGACTTATGCAATCAGTCCTGATAGAAATGTCTGTTCCTTTTTTAATCTAAAACTTGCTCTTCATAAAATCACCAGTAGCTAGTTCTTCTTTCATGTGTTGTTGTCATTGTTCGTGTTTTTCTGAGCTTTTCTTCCTGAATGTCAGGGGTTACTCGTTCCGGTAGTACTAGAACCGCAATCCAGCAGGTTTTCCATGTATCACTGCTCCAACACACCTGACTCAAATTAATGAGTCATTTTGCAGAACTTGATTGGCTGTTAGATCCATTAAATTTGATTCACGCGTGTCAAAGCAGGGAAACACTGGAAACCTGCTGGATTGCGGCTCTTGTAGGACCGGAATGAGTAACCCTGCTGTAGGTGCTCCTGATGGTTCTCTGCTTTGTTTCTTACACATGCTTTAGATTTCTTTACAGATGTAGGAGCTGGTTGTACAGTTTTGCTGTTTTGACTTTTCCTTGTACAGTTGTTGTTTTTTATCTTTTATATCCTTGTCTTCTTTCTCTTCTGTTCACTTTTCTCTTTTAAATGGAAAAAGCATGAAGCCACCAACATATTTCTTAAATGTATCTCCCCAGTGCAACTAAGGGGGTAGGAGACTAAAGGCTTAGATCAGACTAAGGTCCAGAGTTCCTTTGTAGGTATGGGAGTACCTTATAAAGAAGCCATCCTCAATCCTGGTCCTGCAGGTTTTAGAAGTTTCCCTGTTGCAAAACACACCTGACTCAAATCATTGGGTAATTAGCAAGCTCTGCACAAGTCTGAGTATGAATGAGGTGTGTTGCATATCTATCCCTGGTATAGAAGAGCCATTCAGTGAAGCACTCTGTGGATCGAGCTTTAGGTAGGGATCAGGCCTTCCCTCCACTAAGCGTGGTTACAGCAGGATCACTGTGAGGATGTTTTCCTGTGACTGAACTAGGAAACTGGTCGCAAAAATATACAACAATCCTGATTGAAAAGCTTATTTACATCTTAGACTGGTATCAATGAACAATGGCACAACTCCCTTAAGCCCACCACAAAGAAAATAAAGGACCCAACATCTGTGGAGAAATGTGAAAATGTCTCTGTAGTAGCAACTCTCTCTTGGTTAATTCTTTGGGTCCTGTGCCTATTTTTTATTGATAATTGCATCACGCATATTGAAATTAGTATATTTCTACAACCACAAGATCTATTTGAAAACTTTTAGAGTCATAGTAAAGGGAACACTAGTGAGATTTGTTGATATGTGTTAATATCAGTATATGTGTTACAAGGGAAGAATAAATGAAGATGGCTATAGCACAAATTTAAAACAAATTCAGGCTTGCCTAAAAAAAAAAGAAGAAACCCTTCAGGATGAATATGAATATATCTTTGGAATGATGCAGCTGTAGCTCTAAACCTCTATCAGATCATTGTACAATATCTCTGATCAAGTGAAGCAGAACAAAATTAGAGGGGTTTTAGTACAGACAGTTCAAGCCAGGTCTCCAAAATGGCCATTTTGGCACAGTTTGGCAACATCTGTTGTCAAAGTCCCACAATTGGGACGGCAGTTCAGGTTTTTAAAGGTTAAGTTAGAGTAGTTTTTGCCAAGAAGAATGGAAGAAACTTCCAGAATGAGTGTGCCAAGCCTGTTGTGTCAATCTCATGAAAACTGGAGGCTCCCAGAATAGCCTTTTGGAAATGATTTGTGTTTACTGATGACAAAGCATTTCCATGGATCTGTTTTAAAGATAAGTGGAACAAAACAAAATGTAGGAGATCTGAAAGCATCTCAGAACCTTTTATATATCCCATAGACATCTGTCATGTGTGCTCTTATTCACTGTTTGTTTTCTTTTTCTTCTAGCTCTGCATTTGCATTAACTGTAATAAATTTTGATGTTTTGTCACAGTTGATTTCTGCTTGATCTGCATAAACAGGTGGGGTTTTTTTTGGTCAAGTCTTGTTCAAATACATTGCCAGTTTAAGGATTCCCAGAAAGAGGAGAATGTGGGACTCTATAATATGCATTTATTGCTCATTAATCCTGTCAAACGGCTGCAGCTGCTACGCTTAGCTCGACTGCACGAAGCTTTGGCTGTGGATACAGTTGTTCCTTGGACTTCGGCTCCCTTCATGGTTGAATTCAGGCGCTACGTCTAGCCATCCTTTAACTACTTTTTACAGCTCCACAAGGCAGCCACACAGGATTTGTCAGATATAACAGATCTGTGACCACAAGTCCATAATACTCTATTATGATACAGCTTAGTTTTTCTGTTTGAATGTGAGGAAACACAAAAGTAGATTAGAAGAATTTCCCACCATGACTTTTTTTTGCTCTGTAGTTTGGCTTTGGTTGTTTGGAAAACGTCTCGGTACATGCCATGACTGATGTAAACCACACAGGCAGTGCCCCCTCTGCTCATCGTGCCTTCATGTGCTTCCTGCAGTTTTTTACCCTGTCATCAAGACCTAAATATTTCTTCATCCCTTTATGTTATTTTGAAGAAGTAGACTACATCAATTAGTTGTGGGTCATGTTTTAAAGAGTTGTGTCTGTTAGAGAAGACTCAAGCAGCTTACCTGACCACAAAATGAAGCCACAGGGCGTCTCAGTTCATTTAGATTCTCAGCTACCCAAACATATGGCTTTAAGAGGGGTTCCCAAACCCTGCTTCATACTTTGCAGGCATTTGGAAAAACGCTCTCGTCATGGGCACAATATGTCTTTGTGCGTCACATATAATGTTTCACTTCATACATTCATGTCTCCGTGGTTTGTTGGAACCCCAAAAAGTGGTCTACTTTAAACAAAAGTGTTTGTGAAGAGTTTTGAAAGATGAGCTGGTTGCATGGCCACTTTGCAAACAATTTTAAAGCTTCTTGGAGGAGTGCGCTGAGTAAATGTAAAACACAACCAGAGCTTTAGAGGACCATTGCATGAAAAGGTAGCTCCCCAAATGCCTCTTTTATTCTTTTTTTTTTTTTTTACAAGACAGCCATTCATCTGGATTTCTCATTCTTGGAACATCATCCTCAGATTTTAAATTGGTGATAGGATCACCTTACAGAGCTCAGGCACAGCACCATCTACATGTGTATGAGACCTGAGGGATTGTAATGGAAACTCGCTGCAGAAGATGCTGCCATTCAATGTCTCTTTTATCTCTTAGTCTACTCAGTGATTACCCTGCCCCTTCCCTGAGCTCACTGTCTGACACTTTGATCTTTGAGCCCATCATGAAATGATCCTCTTTTGAAACCATGTGGAAAATGTATCCCAGAATGCTCCTTCACCATCTAGCATCATTAAAATGTGGCCTCTTTAATACGTTTTTGACCATTTACTTTTCAACGGGCCTTTGTCATTGAAGCACTGCAGCAGAAACTTGGTGTCTTTAGAAGAGTAATGAACTTCCTCAATTAGGGGAAGAGAGACATTGAAAAGTAAAGAAACACACACAAATTACTTACCCATATGTTAAGCCGTCATACAGCCACAAGAGGGGCAGTGGCCCAGATGCCTCCCTCATGCGGCTTCCTGACTCAGTGGAGTTACAAGAGTTCATTTTGCGGACAGTGGAAGTGCGTAACTGGACCTGTTGTGAGATACTTTGTCTTTATGACAAGCCCATCAGTAGATATAGCTTCAATTATATTTACTCATAAATAATGTGAAGGTAATTTAAAGAAAATAGATGTGTTTACCACATCATGACAGATATCCTGGCACTGGGAGCTTTGAGATGAGAGGGAGCTAACTGATGTTCAGACATATTTCAGTTTAGGCTGGGATCCAAGGCGAATATAAAAGGTTTTTAAGAATGGATGTGGCATCTTATCGAAAACACATCCGAGCTGCGTCATAGAATCACAGGATCAAGTCAGATGTAGCTTTTGTGATCGTTAGACACAAAGATCTTGATCGAAGTCAGTTCAGTGCGGCCTCCGTTTTGTTATTTCTAGACATCCTTTGTATTTTCTGGAGGCATGTCCAGCTCTTGTATGTTTGCAAGAGCTATGTAATCTCATGGAAACACATCTAAACACCTCGGGAACACTTGCTTGTTGTTTATCTGAATAAAAAGCTTAAAATGCATATAAACAACAAGCAAGTGTGCCTGAAGTGTTTAGATGTGTTTCCATGAGATTACATAGTTCTTGCAAACATGCACTTTTTACCACAAGGACACATGATTGACTAAATTTGTTTATTTATATATAATATATCTATTCATTTCCAATAAGTGCTGGAGGTTCTCAAGGTTTGGTGGTCAATTTTTGATTTAAACTGAAACAATATGCAGGATTTATTATGTTTAAAATGCTTTTTGGGTTTAGGTTTTGGTCTGATAGGTTAAAACCTCTTTCTTCTGTTTCTGAACACAAAGGTTCTTGTGAATTAGATTCCAAGTCAAGTTAGAAGTAAACCTGTCAGACTTTACTTCCTTGTATTCTCATGAAAATCATCTGTATCTTTTGGGAGACCAGTTGTACGCTCTCAGTGCCATAGTGTGCCAGAGATATTCTGTCTGTATGTTGTGGCTCAGCATTTTACCACAACACCACCGCTTTTCCTTTCATTAGTTACCTATCTGTTTGAGTATCTTGCATACCTTTAGTTTTCTGACAAGAAACTGCTGTACAGAAATGTTAAACTAAGTTTAAATAATTAAGATATACAGTAGTATCATTAATTTTTCAACCAGTGACCACCGACTGGTTGATTACTGAAGCAGTTGATGCCATAGCTTATTGCAATAATCATAACACTGCTTGTACATCATTCTTTAACCGAAACCACCTGAGAAGTTGATCGTTGACATCAATGATATCAACCATATCAACCATAACATATAAAAATCTTTTTTGTCTTTCTCATTTCCACCTCCTCCCCCAGCTGAGTTGAAGAAACAGTTGGAAACGAGGAGGAAACAGAAAGCAGCTCATGGTAAGATCAAGATGACAACGGATATTTTTACTGCAGAATTTTTACAATGTTTAGAGAAGCAACTCCATGTGCCTACATCAGCAGCTAAACCACATGCACGATAAAGAAACGGATCAGAAAAATCTCCACGCAGCTGAACTTCTTCCCTATCCAAATTTCAAATTCATGCAAAAGATTGGACAAAGCTGTCACAAACAGTTTACCATCTTTTCAACGCCAAACTCTTCACTGAATTGTTGTAAACACTGAATATTGTGGGGGCTCTTGAACCGTGTGTGCATCAGTGGCCACATCAGGAGACCAAAGACTGGGCAACACACAACCCCGAAACTCCTTCATTTACTCTGTTCTGACTGTTTTGATCAATGACACGAAGGCTTTGATGAGGAAATCTGGTCATAAAACACAAACATCTCCCTTCAATTCAGGCGCTGAAGGCTTTTCATGTTATTTTGAGTCCTGCATCAGAAAACGCTTCACAGCAGCCTGTTTTTATTATCCAGAGCTAAAAGGTTAATGCACTCTTTGGAGAAAATGTACTCACATGACCATACATGTAAAACAAAAATGTTGACTTTATTAGTCTCTTTTTATATATAACAAGTCTAAATGACTGTCTTTAAATCTGTCGTTCCCTCTGCTTGTCCAATTACACAATAGGTGTCATGGGGAATCAACCACAGGCTGAAGAGGAGTCTGACCTCGTGGAAGAAAACCTGTGCAAACAGATTAAGCAAGAAAAAATTGCGTGAGTTGTCTGAATTATTTGAGCAAATGTTTTCCTATCTCCCCCCCCCCAAAAGACCCTGCTTGGGTTGATTGAACACAGCAGGTGCTGTGTAAGATGAATTTTCTGCTGCTGATATCTCCTGTCAGATACATGAGCACCATTGGCCGCCTGAAAGCGTTGAAAACGGAGATCGAGCATCTGCAGCTGCTGTTGGAGAGGGTGAAGGTCAAGATCCAGAAGGATTTCCAGCAGTGGTGGAGCCAGGAGGCCACGAATCTGCAGGTGACTGACCTCACCTCTCTGCACCTATCTGTGTGACATCACCACATAAATCCCCTGCAAGCATGACCTCATGGCTGTGCACGAGTGTCAGAAATGTGCTTCTGATATTAGGCTTTATCTCTTCTTTTCTGTGTCTGTATTTATGGATATCTTCTGTCTGAATAATGACTTTTATGGACATGGTATTGTGTGGAAGCTGATATAAATTTTTATTTGCCGCTGGAGATTGTTTAACATCATGCTGAATGGGACTTGGTGGGAGGATGTGTAGGAGGGATATGAACAAAAATCCATTTTTTTCCCCCCCTTAATTCTGTGTGACTTAAATAAGGCAAAATATCAACAGTAAGACAGTGGAGATTAAAAAAATGACTCAGTGTCTAAGTTTAGCTAATAAGATACCATTTCCATCATGCTGAATGTTAACGTTGTAGACAGAAAGATTGGCATCACTGACTCACAGGGAAGTCACTCGGCTGACACATTTTCTCAGCCTACATGGCTGTGGTGCACATTTTGGAAACCAACCAAAACAAAGCAGCGACATCTGATGAGCAGCCGCCGCTGGCCTCTACTCTCTGATTTTGATCTTATGACTGGAGAGCAACATCTCACTCACATCTGAGCAGCGTTTGGAAATGTATCACTGAATGACAACTGGAAAGTAGAGGAAGTCTGACAGACATATGCAGGAAGCAGCTCGCTCGCCTTGGCAGTTTATGTCCAACAGCTTTCTCCAACTATTCATCACGCAGATGTATTCGTATAAACTTTGGAAAAGATGTATGATGGAGCTAGACACAGAATACCTGAGGTTCAATGTTCCCTCTAGATCTCCGAAAATCTCTGACACTTATGGCCACATTGTATTTAACTATTATGATGTTTGTGTTGAGAAGTTCTTTATGAAGAAATATTTCTATGATTTCTCAGGAATCAGGAGCCACAGCCAGATGCCCCACAGCTTCACCAAACAGAACCTGTCCGCCATCATCACCACGCACTCCAGGATTCGGGTGAGAGATTGTCTGTGTTTGATAGGAAAGTTGTGTCACTGCTCCTTGTTTGTCTTTCCATCCTTTCAATGCTGCAGCAGGGACATATAGCTTAAAAATGTCATGGTCTAAGGGTTTTGGTTTGGGTTTCTGTTGGATTTCTGCCTGTTCCTTAGTTGCTGTTCTGGTTTCCTATTCTATTTTTGTGTTCATTTGTTTGCTACATTTGGTTGTCATTTGACTGTCACACCTGCTCCTCATTTGTTCATTACCCCACAGTGCATATATACCCCTTATTTTCTTTTGTTAACTACAGAATTCTCATTTCCCAGTTCCAGTTTTTCCTTCTGTGCTCCCTTAGCCTGTTAGGTTATTTTTGTTAATCCATGTCTTTGTACCCTGCTTTGACAAAATACAAAAACACCCTCTGTTACGGTACAAAAATCCTCATCTTCTACGTCCTCTTTCCTCCTGTCTCTTCACCCTGCATTTGGGTCCCGCCTCCACGCATTCTGATAAAAAAGACCTATTAATCCTCTACTGATACTTGGTTTAATGCTTTATTAGATCAAGAATAGCAAGTGAAATATTTTAATCAGTAAGCTACCTCTCTGGGAAATGATTTAGAATATCAAAGTTCCTGAAAAGGAAATCTGACTTGTTCTAGGATTTTTGTTTTACTGGTTGGAAGTTCAATGTTAGAGCTTTGGTACTTTAAAGTGCTGCATCTTTAGTTGCAATTGCCATAGGAAAGCAAAAAATATTTTTTTAAATGTCTTCCATTTAAAGCCCCACTCCTGAACTTTGGCAGATTTTCAGTTGGGCACCCCTAACAATGGCTAATTCAGAATCTGTTTTGCATCTTTTGTCTTCTCTGAGCTCTCTCCAGCTATTAAAAGTTAATCTGATGTTGACTTGTCTTATCACTCTCTTATCCTCTCTTTATTAACCTCGCATCTTCTGATAATGTCCTCTTGGGTGTCTTTGCTGAGTCAGCCATAATGTTTTCCTTGAACATTTTTTTTTTATTGAAATAGGGTTATACAGTCTTTTAGCTCTTGGTCCAACTCATTCCATATGTTTACCCCAACAACAGAAATACAAAGCTGCTTTACATTTGTTTTAATATTTGGTTTTTTGAAAATTTCCCACCCTCAAAAATAATAAATAAGATCTACTTTTTGAAACAAGCACTGAATATGAACAGGTAGGTTATTGTTGTGTATGTTGTACATAAATTGTGCAGTTTTGAAGTCAACCAAGTCCTTAAACTTTAAAGCTTTTAGATAAAAAGGTGGTTTGTATGTTCCCTGTAAGCTGCTTTATTATTTCAGGAAATCTCTAAATAGTTTAATCTTTTTCTTACACGCTTTTTGAATACCCTTTGTTAACCAAGGCTTTTTGGCAAATTTGTTATTCTTCTCTTTATAGATGATAGGACAATGCTTTTCATAAAGAGTAGTAAAGATTTTAAAAAATGCTTCATAAGCCATGTTTACATTATCCATATAAATATCATCCCAGTTTTGTTCCATTAATTCTCTTTTAATGCAGTAATAGCCTCCTGAGTCACCTACCTTGTTGCTACAATGGTTTGGTTTTCATGAGGCGTTTTGATCACCCTCTTTATCACTGTAAAGACTGGTAAATGGTCAGATATGTCAGTAATTAAAAGTCCACTTGATATTTGAATTTCAATAACATTGGTAAATATATTGTCGATCAGAGTTGCGCTATTTTGTGTTATTCGGGTTGGTCTTGTTATTGTTGGATACAAACATAAACTATGCATGGTATGGATAAATTCTGTAACTGCATTTTGTTCTTGAGGATTCAGCAGGTCAATATTAAAATCCCCACAAACAAAAAACATCTTTTTGTTATTTATATCCTCAAACAAGTCAATAATTTTCTCCTGAAATGTATTAATACATGACCCTGGCTTTCGATATACACAACTTATCAATGCATTTCTTGACTTTTCTATCTCAATTTCAACAGTAACACACTCCATGAGTTGGTCTAAGACTGAACACTTGCTACTGAAAATTTTACTTCTCAAATTCTAGTGAATATATAAAACTACTCCACCACCTTTAACCTTTAGAATTTCTACTTTTGAAAAATGCATTATATCCTTTAATTTCAAACAGAGAAGAGTGATCTTCACAAAGCCAGGTCTCTGAAATAGCTACTACAGAAAATTTATCTTTTGTTTGTTTTAAACAAAAATTTGAGTTGAGACTCCTACAGTGGAAGTGTTGAAATTGATTCTCAGTAAAATATTCACAGTTGTTCTGCATTTTTGTATCAAAATTGTTATCAGGATCAAGATCATTATGCATATCATGTGGTTTTATACTCTGTATAGTCAAACATCTTAAACTGCAGACTTTCATAATCAGAATAGCCAGAATCTGTTCTTACTGAGAATCCAGTTCTTCATCCGTCATATTCAGTCAGTTGCCTTCATTATTACCTTTAATTTTTCCTTTCCTTTAAAAATGCACAGAGGAAAACTCAGTGTCTATGGAGCCGATATGAACATGACTTACTGTAAATGACGGAATTGTAAGTATCTCTCCCAGTTTGCTGTGTGGTAGTCTGAGCACTCAGTATATTTGCTGTATTTATTGTGTCCAAATTTACATTTGAATATTTGCACAAAGCCATACTTTTGTATTCAAAAGAGCCTCATCAAGTCTAAGAGGGGTGGAGTGAAGCGACTGACTCTGCCCCCTAAAACCGCTGCCGTTAACAGAGCTGCAAAGACAGGTTTGAAAAGGGAGCTGTACCATATCTGTGATGTACTTTGACCAAAACATTTCAAAAACATATCATGGAAGAAGAAAAAAAGCCTGCATTGTCTGTTTATTCTGAACTCTCTGGTTCTATACAGAAACTAATCAAGTTGCAAGAAGAAATATGTTCTCACTGACTCATTTCTGCTCAAGACATGAATGTTATTTTTACACTGTCACCATCTGTGCTCAGATGGCTCTTGATTACTGGCCAGCAACCTACAGCTCCTCAGCTCTCGTTTCCATGGAACAGATACTGAATAAATGTTGGCATTTAATGGCGTTTGTGTCTGTGGTGCTATTAAAGACAACAGGCTCACCACACAATCTACATTTAATGATGCGACAGGCAGTATTTGATATCTGTCACAAGATAAAGGTTTTGATGACAGATATTGATCCCAGGATTTGTCAGCATTGTGTTTAGATACTGACCACATACACTGCTGTTATGTTGGCGATTGTTAACATGATGCATGTAGAAATGATGTGACAAATCATAATGAAAGTCTACCATGATTCCTGCTTTTAGGTATATCATCTCATAAAATGAATTTGAATAAGAGTTTAATTTATGTCCCACCATTTATCAATGTGACCTGATGACTACATCAGAGACTACTGTGATGTTTCATGCTGCAGATAATGGAAAAGGTTTCCAGCATCACCATGTTACACTGCAGGCATTGTTAACATTGAATGTTGTATTAATAGATTTTTAAAAAGTCTTCATTTTACCTGTCAAACCTGCAGAAACCCAGTTCATAACATGCCAAATACCCTTATACTGCAGCTCCCTCTTGTGGTTTAGAGAAAGACGTGCACAATAGAAACCAGTTTATGTTGACTTTATGCTTTATATGCCTATGAATAAAAAATGCTGTGGGATTGTGCTAACACAGTTGTCATGAAAGTCTCTCTCCTCCTATGAAGTGTTCCTGGTCTGAGCAGTACCATGAAAGAGTCACCGTCAGCTCTAGACACAAATCCAAACTGCTTCATCTCTTCTGCTGAAGATCTGAGGTCAGCCATGTTTCACTTTATCTCATTTGTTTCCTGAAAAGCATGACGGGATTATACAGCACGCAACCATTTATCCTCATCACAGAATGGTAATTATTATATTTCTTTAAATTTCCCAAGCATTGGCCCCAAAAGCATGTCTCCATATCCAGCTATGCCCGTCTGGAACAACAAATCCCTGAATGGGAAGATGATGGACTTCAGTTCCTCCACTGAGCGGAGGTATGTGAACACAGACCTGGAGGGATACCAGACTGGTTTGTCATTTGTCTGGCATCCTCTGGAATGAGATCAGAAGGGTTTATTATGGAGCCAGACTTTCTTTGTGTTAGCTGAGTCAACAAAACCTTCACTTCAACTCCGAGATGATAGTTCTGATATTTGTTTTCCTCTTTAGGCTCAGAGCAAGATCAATGTTTTATTTATTTTCTGCACAAGCAGGTTGTCAGAATGGAGAAGTTTAAAGAAAAAAAAACCATCAAAGAAAGAAAAAGAATAATGTTGCTATGATTATGACTCCAAAAGCTGCTTGTTGTATTCAGCAGTGAGTTATTATCTTCCTGCTGCTTATGATCTTAGCTATGGCACTGACTCATAGTAACTTTGAAATCATCTCAGATCAAATCAAAGTCAAAATAATATGATTATATATTTACCATGTTGAGATTAACTTTCTAATCTATCTGAGATCTGATATTGGAAGTGTAGAATGGACTCAAATATAACAAAATATTAATATGTATGCATTCACCGGCCACTTTATCAGGTCCACCTATTTAACTGCTTGTTAAAACAAATATCTAACCAGCCAATCACATGGCAGCAACTCAATGCATTTAGTCATGTAGACATGGTCAAGATGACTTGATGAAGTTCAAACGTAGCATCAGAATGAGAACAAAAAGGGATTTAAGCTACTTTAAACATGGCATGGTTGCTGGTCTGAGTATTTCAGAAACCGCTGATTTACTGGGATTTTGAGTTTGAGTTTGAGTTTTAGTCTGAGTGTATTTTATTTTCAAAAAGGGGCATTGCATATTCACTTGCATATAAATGGAAATGTGCAGGAATAATAGCTAAAGCTAATTTCCATCTTTAGTCCCTTGGCAGGCCAACAGCAGTAAAATTAATAACAGACGGAAATTAAATTGTGCAATAATGAGAAGAATGATAATAAAAGAGATATAAAAATAAATTAGATATTGTTGATCTTGGATCAGAAGGCGAACCCCATTGACTAGGATCTAAATTGAGATGTCAAAGTGCAAAGTCAATCTCTAGGGTTACCATGGTTTAACCAGCACAGCCTACCTGAGTATCATTGCTGACCATGTCCATCACTTTATGAGCACAGTGGAGCATCTTCTGATGGCTACTTCCAGCAGGGTGATGCACCATGTCACAAAGCTCAGATCATCTCCAACATTACAATGAGTTCCCTTTACATGGATGTGCAGCAACTGTGTGATGCTATTATGTCAGTATGGAGCAAAACCTCTGAGGAATGTTTCCATCACCTTGTTGGATCTATGATACCAAGATTTAAAACAGTTGTGAAAGGTGGCTGGTTAACCCTTTCTTATTCAGCAACTGAAAGCCTGGTTTCCATGGTAACGTGACGCACAGCTTACAGTTTGTCATAATTTGCATTTCAATAGGTTTCATATAAAAATATTCCCTCAGTTTTCAGGGATCATTTTCAATTCAGCTTAGTAATTATTTCATAGATTAAATGATAAAATATAAGATAAGATGTCCTTCTATTCCTTAAACTGTGATTTGATCGAGTGTTTAAAGTTACAAGGTTTAATCAACATCTAAATTCATCATGGCTTTTAAGATCTGAATTATTCATTTTCAGAGATTCTGATATTTATCCAATCGAGTCCTTACAGGAAGTTTCTTATGTCTGAAATCAGCATTAACGAAAGAGTTGTGTGTAACCTCATGTTAATGTTGTTTCAGTCGGATTTTACTGGCTCAGATGTCAGAAACGGAATGAGTGAAACTATGGAGGTTTTTACTGACAAACAAACACGACTGCTCCCGAGTAGGTGATGTGTTCAGCATCAGTTGCCATGGTGACTGGGTAGGTTAAAAGAGAGAAACCAGTGTGACTCAACAGTCACTCAGTGTAAGTCATTCACTCTATGCTGAGTGATAGAGATGACTCAGGTTGCTTTAACCACATAAATTTCTAATGAGAGAGTTCAGTCACTGATAAATGTAGAGCAGAACATCACAGGATTGTTGCTTCACCCTTCTGGTCTCATACTTTACCAAAGATTTTAAATATTTACCACATTTTTCAGACCTGCAGCTGCACACATACGTTACAGTAGCGCCGTCTATATGTTTAAAGTAGCCCTTAAATCTCTACTCACAGCCCAGACCTGCAGATTTTACAGCTGTTCTGTGTTTTCTCGTCGTTTATGAATGCCGCCATAAATTTTTATATCTTTGTGAAGTAATGTCTACAATCTCTGTTAACAAATCAAAATCCTGAGTCTCACCATTTTTACAGCTGCAGTAAAACACTCGGTGTATTATGTATATACTTTTGTCCTCCTCAAACATCCACTCGCAGTATAAGCGCCGTCTTGCTTTACACACACGCTCTAAGATATGAGGAGCTGCTACCTCTTTTTTGCTTGAAATTTTTTGAGCTTTGAAAAGTTTTATAGCTGTTTAAGGTGGTGGGTGAGGGGTGCTGTTGGTCAGATCAATAAAAAGTTCATTTCTGTGTGACATAAATCTGAGTTTTAACATGTCAGAGTCATCTTTCAGGGCCCTTCCCACCACCACAATCCCATACGCCTCTGTTCCACTGACTGGAGACCAGCAAGTTGATGCTGACATCCTGGCGTTTGTCAAGGCCAGGATGTCAGGGACCTCCTCAGCAGGACAGGTAACACATACTGAAACACACCTGCCCTCTAGTGGTGAGAGATCTTACAGTACAGCTTTAATAGATTTTTAGCATTTCATCTGAAGTCATTTGCAGAAACAAGTTGTGATCAACATGTGTGAAATGAATAAAAAGATGCAAACTGCATTTGCAGTGGAGCGACTCTACTCCATCATTCTGTTCGTGTCTGTTCCTCTTCTTTGACCTCCGTGCAGCCGCTTGCTTTGGCAGACGCTTCAGTGGACTTGGCTTTGACTAGATAGCCAGAACAGCTGAGGTCATGTGAACAAACGGAGTGATGGTTACATGTGCAGAAACACCCGACAGGAATATGTTTCAAATCCTTTCCATTTTACCTTTGTTGTTATTCAAGTCATAGATTGCAGGAGGAAACAATTCAAGATTTCTTTCTGGAAATGGACCTCTTCAAATAATAATACTTTTTTTTTTTTTTACATTCTTATGTTTTTCAGCTTCCATCTCAGAACTGAAACGAAGTAATACGAAGAACTCATGTTGTCTCCTCATCCTCCACGTCTGGAAGGTGTAAGAAAGATTGAGAAACTCTGTGTATCACCACACATTCTGTCTCTGACTCTGGAAGTCACAGCGGAGGTTTGGAAGGTCAGAAGGACGTCTGCTCCCAAATTCCTAAAAGTTTTAACAAGCAGAAATATTTTTATCTGGTTTCAGGCCAAGGATGTGTGTCTCTGAGTGTAAAATATTGTAAAACCATGTAATATATGTACTAGTATTTTTTATATGCTAACATTCTTGTACAGATAAAGATATTAGCCCAATTCCACTATCCCCCCTCCCCTTTCTTATCCCACCATATCTCTGTCAAACAGAGAGGGCGGGGAGGGAAAAATTGGGATTGGGTCATAGTATGAGAGGATTGATCCCTTACAGAGCTCATTTTTACCATTATTCTCCTGCAAAGGGTGCTTGTGCTGTGGGGTCAGTGTTGCTTATTAGTTTTAAGCCCCTTTTCCACTTGTACTTACCCTACTTTACTCTACTCTATTGTACCGGTCCGGCTTAAAAACAGACATGTTTCTGTCATGGAAACCACTGAATGGGCTCAGAAGCACTTCCAGAAATCACTGCCTGTGACTGCATCCCAACTTCTTTAGGTTTGCAGTTGCATAGAGAAAAAAAATTAGATTTTCTTCTGAGATTCTTCACAAATGCTCGACGTGAAGAAAACTGTAAGTTCTGGTGGCATCGGTAGTGGAAAAAAATGGAAATGCAAGCCATTGCTAATTACATTTTTTTTAAATATTACCAGAAATGCACCTCCACATATATGCTAAAGCAGGGGTTCCCAAACTTGGGTCCGGGACCCCCAAGGTGGTCCCCCAAAGAGCACGGGGGGAGGCTTTGACCATTCAGAGCCGTTGTGATTAATGTCCACAGATCCCTATTTTAAGAATAGAAAGTAAGCCTATATGTTATTAATTTAACTTTGGCTTCATGGAAGGACAGGACTCAGCCAGAATACGGGATTTATGGTGAAAATCTCACTAATGAAAGCATAAAACCAGCATGGTTTTAGCACGAGAGGGGGCAGGGGGTGCACAGCTATTTATTATTTGCATAAAGGGAGTCTTCAAGGAAAGTAGGTTGTGAACCTCTTATCTAAAGGCTGTTGTAAGGAGTTTTCTGTGTCAAATTAAAGATGATATAAGCAGAATCGGTTGTCAATCAGTTACGTGCTGAAGTTGAGGGAATTGGATCATGTCCCAGCATGCATTAGGCCAAAGGCAGTGAAACACCTCAAACAGGCTTCCAGAAAACCAAGAGATACATTATCAGAGTATTTCAAGTTCAGTTCTGCTCTGAACATGTCTTTAGAAATAAACTGCATAATACACACATCTACACTCAGAATTAGGAACGTCATGTTTGATTATTTAGTGTAAAAAGTATCAAATCCAAAAGTTAGATTAATTCTTTATTCACTATTGTGAAGTGTGACTGTTTACTTTTAAGTTATCTTAAAAACAGACAATTACAGTCACATGAAAATGAAAGTTAATTTGATTAACTGATCATCATCATCATTGTGAGCACCTCTATAAAAGCAGAACTTTTTTCAGGTGTGTGTTCACATAATTCCAAGGAGGAAAGGTTGTAATGCACCAAACACTGCATACCAGTACAATCACCTCATACTAACTGTCCAGCACAGTGGTGGAGGGATGATGATCTGGACCTGGATACCTTGCAGTCATTGAGTGGACCATGAACTCCTCTGGATACCAAAGTATTCTGTGAGTCAGCTAAAGCTTGAAACCGTCTCATGCAACAGGACAATGATCCAAACACAGCAGCAGATCTGCAACAGAATGACTGAAAAAGAAGAGACTCAAGGTGTTGACATGATCCAGTCAAAGTCCAGACCTCAACCTGATGGAAATCCTGTAGTGGGACCCTCAGAGAGCTGCAGAAACAAATGCTGCAAACCTCAATGAACTGAAGCAACGTTGGAAAGAAGAGTGGAGAAAAATTCCTCCACCTTCATCTGAGATTGGATTTACCTTTTTTGTGGCCTGGTAAGGACAATATGATTTTTTTAAATAATTTAAAAGAGGGTCTACTTTTTCTTTTTTTTAACTTAGCTTTACCTTTGTGATGCATCAATCACAATCAGTGATCATGATCTGGTGATCACAGCTTACCCTTCCAGCCACCTTAAAGTCGCCTACAACTCAGAGACAACTTGTTAACCTTTGCATTGCTTTGCATTTATTTGTTTGATGGATAACAAGCAGATGCAAACTTTGCATCCAAGCCTTGGATCTTGGTTGCCTTGGATCTTTCTCCGAGGCAACTAAGCCTTCAAAGTCATATTTGTGACGGTGTAAGTATAACAAAAACCGAAAGCAGTGATTTGCAAATCATTTGAAAATCAAGTTAAAAGGAAATAACACACGATACAAAGATAAAACGTATAATTTTAAAATAATGTTGTTTTTTGTTTTTTGTTTTTTTAATGAATTAGATATGAAAAAGTTAGGAAACAGGGTAACAAAAGACTGGAAAACAACAAATCTGAAAAAGATCACCTGATGGAGTGTCTTGCAAATGATTGGTAAAGCAGATGATTGGAGTCACATGACTGGGTATAAAAACATCCCAGATAGGCTTTGCTGTTTTGTAATTACAGATAGCGCAGGTGAATCTTCGCTTAATAAAAGACTGTAGGCAAATACTGTGGTTTGATGATATAAACATACAGATTTTGAATCTAAAGTTGCAAAAATAATCTGAGGCTTTATCCCCTGCTGAGATGATGAAATCAGAGAAGTCCTTTTATCTGAAGGACAAAACTATAAAAACTTTGTTTTTATGATAAGATAGACATAAATTCATAAGGGAAATCAGTGCATGGACTCAGTGATAACTCATTATCCACAAATTAAATTGAAATTGAAAAGAACCTGCAATTCTTTTTGGAAATCATGGACACTTTATCCTCCATGACAAAAAGGAAAGGAAGCATCTCAATTGTTGCAGGTGCACATTTTAAGAGCCGGCATATGTTTGTGCGCATGGAATATCTAATTTATTACATTTATAACAATAATGATATCAAGCTTTATTGTTTTTGTTCTGCTGTGTGTCCGCTGTATTAGTATGAAAGCAAACTGAAAGACGCAAACCAATTTCTTTGAATTTGTTAACTTGCTTTTGCCAATAAATCTGAGTCTGACTGACCAAAAGTTGTAGGCAATCAAAGAGAAGAGCCTTAAACGTGCATGATGCTGCAAAAGTTCACACTACAAACTGAAACGTGGAGTCTTTCACTGCAAAGATTGCTACTGATTTGCCATCCAACAACATGTGACAGTCGCCACAATCTTCAGAGATCAGGAGGGTGTTGTTGCTGAATGTTTAAGACATCACTGCTGAGAGCTGACCTTCAACTTTTTGTTTTAAAATGCATTTAATAATTATTTTATTATTTTCAGCAGTTGCAGTTGTGTGAGTCTGTTCGCAATCTAGAGTTATGGCCAGAGTTATAGGTTTTATAAAATCAGAAATGAGTTTGAGTTCAGGATGTTTGTGCCATATTTCATATATCCTGTACAGCCACCCTGTCGACATCATTCCTTCAGCTGAGTGCAGACATACACAGAGTAAATGTTGCTTTTCCACTAGATTTTTACAGGTGACTTCAAATTATTTGGTAAATTTTTTTGCATGTGAGCTTGAATTCTAAGGTCCAGATTTACTATTGCTTCACAACTGTTGCAAACCCTGTTGTGTTAAATTGCAGCATTCAGCTTTACAATCAGTCATAAGTTAAAAGCTAAAAGACACTGATTTAGGCACCTGGTTGAATAAGGTTTTTCCTCTATTTAATTATTATTCCATTTTTATGAAGATGCCATAATTTGGAAAGCAAATTTCATAATCCAAATTTTGCTCCTCATTGACGCTGCAATGGAAAATATCATAAATAAAAATCCAAGATGCAGTGATGCATCAGCAGGTTTATATTCACATGCCTTTATTTTCTGGAATAACAACTGTTTGCAGATATCGTAGGGGTGGACGAACTGCGGTGATTGCGGGCTGTTTGGTAAGCTTTAAAAGTTTCTTTTCTTCTTCTCATTTTTATTATGTTATATGTTAGGCTTTAATGACTCTTCATCAGGTGTGTGTGTTATCTGATCCTGAACCACAGAAAACTATGACACACATGTTAACTGAAAAGGTGACCCAATGAGCAGCTTCTTTTTTTTTATCTTAGCCACAGATTTTCATCTGAAATAGCTTTGTAGGAGTGTGTAATCTTTAGAGACTTTCCCATCTTATGCATCTGTGAAGGAACCGCTGATGCTGAATTATATACAGATTTTTAGATCAACACATGCTTTCTTTTTCCAATGAAGGAATTGCTTATTTCAGCAAGATTAACCACATTCAGCATGTAATAAAACTGTAAAACTCTTCAGGAAAAGAGTCTGAACTGCCCTGCATGAAGTTCATACCCATCACCCAATGAAGAAACGGTTTGTTGTGAAACCAAATATAAATATTTGAATTTTCTAAAGCCCCCAAGTTGAGCTTGGAATGGAGTTTATTGAAGATGGAATGATTATTTCTGAAATGACAGTTGCTACAGGAGCCAACACTTCTCTAATATCCTAACAGACATGTTTAACACGTTGGATTTATAAACTATAGAGCCACTGATCTCCATCAGGTTCTCTCCCTCAGCTCTTTGGTTTATTGCTCATAATCAAACGGCCCTCAGTACAACTCTCCAAAATGTCATCTCCTTCCTCTAGTGTGTCTATAAACACTTTTGGATCCTGATTGTGTGGAAACATCAGCTGACTGTTCAGCAGACGTCAGCACGTGTAAAAGTGTTTATACAGAAATAAATACAGTTTATGTCCCCTGACAGTTTAACTGCAGCTAATGCGCTGGTGCATGATTCAAATCATTTGTTTTCCAAGCTTCCCGTTTTAAAAAAAAACATCTCTATAATCCAGAACCTGAGGAAAGTGTCAGAAAAAGGCATCAGCACTTCACAGCTGCAGGGGCTCGGAGGTAAAACATTAACTTTTGTTCTGCTGACAAGATGCTGCCACTGCTTCCTTATTAGTGGAAACAGTAGAAAGTGTGTGTCCAGATGTCGCGCTAATGGAGGAGAGGTGTTTGGTTGTTACCCAGGCAACCCTTAAATCAACACCTATGGTACTCTGACCAATCAGACAGGGAACATTACCGTCCATACAGCTTTGGTCCTGCATCAACCTCTGTGGATGTGGTTTAATGGGGCTTTAGGAAAACACTAACGCTTCTCCCACTTTTCACTCTTTACTTTTCTCATTTTTAAAGAAGAATGCCACGGTCTGGAGTGATGAGCATTATCTTCGGAGAATTCTTCCTGAGATCCTTGTATCTGAGTAAAATTCTCCCTCTTCGTCCTTTCTGAAACATCTGGGTTGAGCATCAGGATTTTTTTGGCCTTTCTGGTGCTGCAGGAGGTTGATGGCGAAGTTTCAGTTGGTTCGGGTCAAAGTGAACTGGACGGCACTTTTGATCGTGGCCCACTTCACGTACCTGCTGATCGGGGCCATCATCTTCCAGATACTGGAGCGAGAGGCTGAGAGCAACAACCGAAACCACTTCCAACTGGAGAAGCTCCACTTCTTGGCTAATTACACCTGCCTGGATGGCCCTGCTTTGGAGAAATTTGTCGAGGTTTCCCTTTAAAATCACTCATTATTTTAAAAACTGTCTTAAATTTAAGATGTTTTTAAGATCAAATGGTTACAGAGGATTAAATTCATAACATTGTAGTGACTACTGGCCTTAGTTCTGTCCAAATACCAGTAATTCATTGAGTAAATATTTGGTGGGAACGGAAAATCAATTTTATTATTAGGTTAAACATGCTCTAATAAATGGTCTTACAGTAACTGACCTAATAAAAATCAATAAATTTGTCATTCATCCAAAATTCAGAGTGTAATTACTGGCTTTCTGCAGTGACATAAATAGGTTAAAGTGTTTCAAAACTACATTTGACCTCATTTGAACACATCAGTGACTGTGTGTGTATCTGCAGGTGATTTTAGTTGCCTGGGAAAAAGGAGTGAACCCCTCAGGCAACTCAACGAACCCCAGTAACTGGGATTTTAGCAGCTCTTTCTTCTTCGCAGGCACCGTAGTCACAACTATAGGTGAGCATTTGGGATTGAAATTGAAAGCTCTCTGGTTCTGGTAGCTTGTGCTGCTATAATATGTCCCCCGTGTCTGATTCACAGGATACGGCAACCTCTCCCCGAGCACCGTGTCTGGTCAGGTGTTTTGTGTGTTTTACGCACTGTGTGGGATTCCACTGAACCTGGCTTTCCTAAAACAACTGGGCAAGTGTCTCACCATCCACCTGGGTCGACTAGAGAAGGGGATGGTGGTAGTTGTTCCCCACAAGGTATGTCTTTTTAAGCACTGCCATCCCCAGCTGGTAAATAAAGATGGAACCTAAATGAATTGGCCTTGTTGTTCCGATGTAGCGAGCAGTTGAAGCTCTGGCAGTGAGTTTATTCTTCATCAGCGGCAGCCTCCTTTTTCTGGTCATCCCTCCTCTGCTGTTCAGTTACGTTGAAGGCTGGACGTTCGGCGAGGGCTTCTACTTCGCCTTCATTACCCTCAGCACCATTGGTTTTGGAGATTACGTTGTGGGTGAGTAGAGACTAACTAATGTGGTGGAAAGGCCACAGAGGCCACACCTGTCAAGCTAAAAGGATTTTTTCTTGCAGCGTCGTACATCGACTTTAATGTTCACCACAAATTGACTCAACTCGCTCTGACATGTTTCTCCTTGAAGGGACGGACCCGGGAAAGGAGTATATCTCTCTGTACCGCAGCCTCGCGGGCATTTGGATCATCTTCGCGCTGGCTTGGCTCGCTTTGATCCTCAACATGGGAACCAGAATAATGGAGAATGTGGTTGTCCTGACACATCCAGGCTTTAAGAAACAGGAGGAGGAGGAGGAGGAAGTGGAGGAGGTATCCTCCAGTAAATTAGAAGACATATCTAAGATCTGATAATGGACTGAAAATAATCTGCAAGCTTGCTGGAACATTCAGAATTTAGTTTGAGGGTTTTCTGTACAAGCTGTATTAAATAATAAAAAATGTAGCAGCCGTTTGCTTGTTAGGAAAAACTGTTTTTATGGATGTATATTCGTTCTGTGATGCTTTAACTGGAAAATGGGTTTTTGTTTTGTATTCTACCTCAGTTAAGCCAAAGTCTTTAATCAGATGTTGCATCATTTGTTTTTGTTTTTTTACTCAGCTTTAGCAGCTAATGATGAGTCTGTTTTCTGTTCTTCTGTTTGTGCTCTCTTGAGTAGATGACCAAACATAAATTTCAGGTGTGAGTTGTTTTATTTCTTTTATGTAAAGTCACATGTGTTTGAGTCCACATCCGCGTCCGTATGCTGATGGGAAACCTGGTGAATTTAACACGGACAGCTATCTTAAACAAACACATTAATCAAGATGGTGATGTCAGCTGGAAAAAGGAGGATGGCTCTCACCCTCACGCTTCTTTGGTTTGTTCAAAAAGGTGAAAAATGAATGAAACACAACAAAGATCAGGGATTTTCTTTTATGTTTTTTAAATACATGCAGATTTTGATGTTTATTTTATCCACAAATGTACTAATTTGACCTTAGTCACAGTCCCACCCTTGCTGCCGCCTCTTCCTCATCTTATTTTGCTCCTCAAGATTTGCATGTCAGGCCACTGAAGTGATTGAAACAGTAGCACAGGTTCATTTGCCTGCAATGCAACAGGAGAGGCCGAGCAGGTAAACCAAAAAGCACAGACGTATCATTAGCAGGACGAGATGGGAGTAAAAGAAATGTTTAATTTGGTGCGATTGCCGTCCATCCTCTTGCTTGGCTTGGTATACGTAGTTTATGTGCTGATAGGCGGGGTGGTTTTCTGGAAGCTGGAAGGAGATCTGGGGAAGAAGGACATCAGTCAGTTACTGCTGAACAAGAAGAGGCTCCTCACGTCGTACACCTGTCTGAACCAGGAAGGTTTGGAGGATGTGGCTCGGGTAAGGCACACAAATGTAAGACAGACAATATTACTTATTATTGATGAAAAAGCAACTAGACCCAAATGGAACAAAGTCTTTCACATTTGTAACAGGGCATCAAATCAAAAAAAAATTTTCTGGGAAAGTCTTTGATTGATACAAGTGTCTGGGCCTGATCACAACTCATCACGGCTGTGCAGGATAGGCTGATCAGGTGATTTTAGATTTTATATAAATGAGTATATTATAAAACTAATTAGGAATCTTGTCCTCATAAGTGAGACAAACATGATTCTATGGTATTTATTGTCTTCTCTGGGTCGGCCAATGTGTGTGTAATAAATATGAATATTTGATTATCTGCCAATAAAACCAGATTATCACAGTAAAGTTAATCATTCCTTACAGAGTTAATGAAATGATTAACTTTACTGTTCTTGTCATGATTCACAGTCAGAGACGGGTAGGAAGGATGCAAATACATGCCTGCGAGGCAAGAGGGAGGTGGACTTAAAGAACTTACGCGTTTGCAATGGCAGGATAAAGAATTTGATCCATAACTAAATAACAAAACTCCTTACGGGCTACAAACTACAGACAAAGAAAAAGCTAAGGTGGCACAGCAGGACAGGGTAGACGAGGATCTGGCAATGAGCAAAGGAAACCAAGGAGGGAGCTGAAGATTAGATAAGGAGCAGGTGTGGTATTCAGCAACACAAGAGCAGGAAGTAAAATCAGCAGATTACATCAGGGGAAAGACACATCAAAATAAAACAGGAAATAAATTGAGAATTAAAATTTTCCCAGAACCTGGGATCGCCAAATACAAGGATAACAGACTGACATGAAAACTGGAACAAAGTAGGAAATGATGACACAAAAAGCCAACCTGAACTCAAGAAAGTCTAGCTGGAAGGTATTGTTATATTAAAATGATCAATTATGGTGTAAAATGTGAATGAATTAAAGTTCAATTTAAAAAAAAAAGGAAAGAAACTGTTGATAAAGATGCTCTTCTCTATCCTCACTGGCCTAAAGTGGCTGCAGGATTCTCCAGGAGGATTTCAGTGGCTGCAACAGGTCGAGTCATAAAAAAAAAATAAAAAATTTGAGTGGTTCTACTGGGGAAGATAAAATGGAAGAAAATTTCAGAAAAGCCCTGCTTAAGTTGATATAGATCAGGTTCTTTATCCTGAGGGCCATGCGGATGCAGTGAAAGTAATCAAAGCTTGTTTCTGACGAGATGCAGCTGCGGATTCACGATGCCTGACTGCTTCCTTTTTTTCTCCAGTTTGCACCAAAGTTAGTGGTTGAGAAATATCTCTTGATGTCAAATATAATCTTTCAAACTGACACTTTAGATGTCCATGCTTTGTTTAAAAAGTCACGTTCTCAGTCATCCCATAATAAGTCTGATTCTGCCATCACAACAAGACAACTTCAGGTCAATTTTAAACCAAACCAAACGCAAATCATGCTCTGTGTTAACATCATGAAATACAGCAAAGACTTCAGGTTCAGGGCCGCCCAGTGGTGTGGTGGTTAGTTCCTGGTCCAAAGCTTGGCTGAGGTCTTTCTATGTCTCTCTGTGCATGTATGGGTTCTTACCGGGTACTCCGCCTCCTCGCGCAGCCCAAACTTTTTGGTCAACTGGTGAATCTAAATTCTCCCTTGGAGTGAGTATAAGGGTTTTTTGTCTGTTTATTGACCCTGCAATGGACCGGCAGCCAGTCTAGGATGTATCCTGTCTAATAACTGAGATCCAGACCCCCCAAAACCCTGCAGTGGAATAAGCATAGACGGACGACTGGATGAACTTCTGATTTATAGATGGGGGTGGCTGTAGCTCAGGAGGAAGACCAGTCGTTTACCAACTGGAAAGTCGGTGGATTGATTCCCGGCTTCCCCTGACTACATGCCGAAGTGTCCTTGGGCAAGACACTGAATGCCACGGTGCCTCCCAATGTGTCCATTGGGGCATGAATGTGTGTGATATGTTAAAAGCACTTTGTATATAACAATAGAAGTGCTGTATGGGGGAATTTGGCATATAGTGTATCGATCAACAAATAACTAGAAGAGTGCTGTATTCCATCTAATCATGTCCAGAGCTGGGTTGCTGTGCTCTTCAGGCTGTATTTTGCACATTTGTAGGGTGAGCCTATAGAACAAATCAACTTTTTATGATGGAAATAACTGGCAAAGCAAGAATGCAGACAAAACCAAATAAACCATGAAAGCATGTATTACTTTGACTCTGTTTACATCCTAATGGGGCAGCACATACAGGGATATACAATCCAAATCCAATAAAATACAGAAATGTTTAGAAAGACAGCATTTAAAGGGTTAAATCTGCAGCAGAGCCACAGATACAAGCCCACCACCCTCTGAGGCACTCCTTTTCTGTTGATGTTCTAACAGCAACACGTGAGAAGCACTTATACCTACAGTGTGTTGTTATTTTTAACCAGTAGCCTTCCCTCCACACCCTATTCACAACAGTATTAACATCTCCAGCACAACCTTTTGCATTATAATATTGTTAAATAGAAAGAAGAAAAAATGGCTTATTCAAAGCATATTTCCACACATCAGTGCTGCTGTCCATCATTCAAAGTTATATTTTAAATTAACTTTAACTTTAGTTTAGTAACGGCCCTAATGTTTGGTTAATGCTTGTAAATATGGACACTAATATGTTTATGTTTTAACTTACAGTAGCTGCAAAATTTGGTCAATTAGATATTTACTCAGCAGTTCTGCCTCTTTATCTTCATCCTCATAAATAAATTAAGTAATAAACATCTGTGGAACAAAAGTTCAAGAGGTGACAGGAAGCTTGAAGCGTCCCAGTTATGTCCCTGATCTGACATCTGATCCAAACAAAACCACTGGGGACAAAATTACATTTTAAAATAGCATGAAATAAATTTGAATCCCACTTGAACTCCTGTTTGGTGCTTATGTCACACAGATGCAGCTCCTTCCATGCAAATAACTTGTCCAACCTTTCAAAGCTGCATGTTCTGCTTTGCCTACATTTGTCAGGTCTGGTGTGATTCATACAGCAACAAAGATCTGCATCTTCAATTTAGATCCATTTAAATTTTGAAATTCATTGTAGAAAACACACATTGCAAATCAGAATTTAAAATGATTATCATCAACCAGCTAATAATATAAAATTCTGCAAAGTATTGTGAGAGAAAGTGTCCTGATTTGCATTTTATTAAAACAAAGAAGTCAGCTGAGGTTGTGAAGCTGCGAGGAGGGTTTAAGAATTAAAATATGATCAGGAAACACTGCATTACAACTGATTTACACACCACAGGATTGTGATTTACAGTATTTTGTGGTTGTAATTCTCACATTGGTGTTTAACTCTGAGCACAGTCCTGAGGAGGTATTTCTCTGAGTCATGCTGACAGCTGTAATTCATTGACCAGAATGACTCTACAGTGTTCTAGTAACCCTGGAAGATTTGGATCGATGTGTACTGGACTTAATAAGAGTCGTAAAGTCTGTCCCAAGTCCACGAGATATAATGTTTTTTTTAAACCTAAGGAAATGAAAATCTTAAGATTTATTTTTGACTGCTTTTTTTCTTTCAGGTTGTTCAAGAAGCATCAAAGGCGGGTCTCAGTTTGAAAGGCAACCAAACCACAGACGGCTTCTGGAAATTTACCAGCTCAGCGGTTTTCGCTGCAACTGTGGTCACCACTATAGGTTAGACATCAGAGATCTCACTAATAAAACAGACATTAGGTCAGTTATTATTAGAAATATGACAAACAGGAAAGCATCCACTGTTTAAGAAACTATTAATAAATCATCGGGTGGCGGGGCAGCCATGATAGAGTACTTCAATCCAAGTCATGATCATTTCTTCACCTTAACCGGCTAGTTTAGATTTTTAACCCTGACCAAGATATTTTAATGCCTGATTCCATAGATAGGACAACAAAAATATTCATTAGTTTTAGCTCCTTTTGTCTTCATAATCCTCCTATCCAAAGGCGTCAGAGGACAACAAAGCTGCTCGTTTAATTAAGGAGTGCAAATGTCCGTCACAGTGATGTCATTAGAAGCCCTAAAGGGATTCCATTTCTGGTTCAGATTTACATTCAGAAGATGTGATAAGAAATTATCACAAATCCAATTAATTTTATTTATACAAAAGAAAACTTTTCAGTGTGCTGTATAAAAATAAATGCTGTACATATGAGATTCTGCTCATTAACTCCCGGGTTCCTGCAAGAGAAAAACAGAAGATTTTGATACACTAAAAGAAAGTTACAGTGTATTATGGCACCACATTATTCTCATGCTGCGCTACAATCCAAGGGATAAAGATGTGTTTTAGGTTGTAAATATATTCACAGTAAAATAACAGTTTATTTACGGTATCAAACTTGCATTCTATTTCCACATATTTACAAAACAAGAACAAACTAATAAACTAAAACTCTAATATTACAGGTTTTGTTTTATAGTGTACAAATGTGTTAGATTTTGTTTGATTGGGTCAAGAAAGACTTCTTTTAAGGGTTTTTAAAAGCAAGCTCCCCCTCATTGGCACAAAATGTATTGATTATTATCCAAAGATAACAGCTCCTCCCTTACCGTGTTAGTCTCCCCCTCCCCTCAGGTTAAGAGTTTGGGTGTCATCTTCAACAGCACACTGTCATTTAATTCCCACATTGATAACATCACCCGGTCGGCCTATTTCCACCTTCGCAACATCAACCACCTCCAACCCCCCCTCATTGTCCACTCTGCTTCCATCCTTGTCAATAGTCTTCTTGCATAACGCATCCATTACTGTAACTCCCTCCTCTTTGGTCTCTAAAAGAAGTTCCTCCAAGCTTCAACCCTTCAATAACTCTACTGCCCGGGTCATTACTAAAACCCCATGATTCCATCACATCACCCCCATTCTACAACAGCTCCCAGTTACTCAAAGAATCAACTACAAACTCTTCCTGTTCACCTATAAGGCCATCCATAACCGCACCCCTCCATCTTTCTGACCTTGTCCAGATTGCCACTCCAGCCCGTTCCCTCAGATCCTCCTCCTCCCTCCACCTTATTGTGCCATCTGCCCGCCTCAGCACCGGGGACCAGAGCTTTCAGCCACTCTGCTCCCAAATTTTGGAACATCCGTAATATTGATTCTCTGTGTTTAAAACTGCCTACTCTCTATAGTCCATCTACACTAGCCTCCATTTTTTCATTTTCTTTCTGATTTTATGCTGATTTTATCCATTTAGTTTTATCTCCTTGTTGTAAAGTTTCTTTGAGTTTTTTGTAAGGTGCTTTTAAATTAAATGCATTATTATTATTATTATTATTATTATTATTATTATTATTATTATTATTATTATTATTATTGTTGTTGTTGTTGTTGTTGTTGTTGTTGTTGTTATTATCATTATTATTATTATTTGTTGTCTCAGTTTGTTGCAGTTTTTCTCCGTTCAGCTCGGAGGTGAACAATAAATAAGTGATAAAAAGTGAGAAAGATGTACTCTGAAGAGGAGTTCATGTGGTTCCCTTTCCTCAACAGAAAGATGAGACCCTAACAGTTTGTACTTTTGCAGGGTACGGGAACATGAGTCCCAGTTCTACAACAGGTCAGATCTTCTGCGTGTTTTTTGCACTCTTTGGTATCCCCCTCAACGTGGTGGTGCTCAGCCGAGTGGGAAAGTACATGCTTGCTCTGGAGAGGAACGTCTGTGACTTCCTTGAAGGAAAGAGCGGGCGAAAGGTATGCAGATCATCTCTGCTGATGTTTAGGACCAGTCGAGTGGGAGAATATTCTTTAGGATCTGACTAATATCACCTCTTCCTTCACTGACTGCAGAAATGCACACGCTTCTTCATCCACCTGGTATCTTACATCTGTGGATCAGTTCTCTTCTTCGTCATGCCCATGATTGTGTTCCAGCTGCATGAGGGCTGGACCTACTCCCAGGCCATCTACTACTGCTTCATCACCCTCAGCACCATCGGTTTTGGAGATTATGTGGCAGGTGAAGCACAACTGTGACTATTTTATTACATTTATCTTTGCTATATGTTGAAATTTCCTTTATAAAAACCCAATACTTTGTTGTGCCTCTCAGACAGCAATCCAGACAAAGTATATCCAGACTGGTACAGCGTCCTCATGGCCTCATGGATCTTTTTTGGTCTGGCCTGGCTTGCTCTGGTCATCAACCACTCCATTGACATCCTGGAGCGGCTCAACAACTACTTCAAACAGCAACTGAGTGGTGAGAAGCCAGAGGAAGAGTCTGGCTCTGCAGAGGACGAAGACCCTCACACTCAGATGGAAGAGGAGATCAAGAAGCCTCCAATGACACAGTAATCTCCAACCCATGAAGGTTTCAGTGAGCTGGCCTACATTAGCTGTAAGATTAGGATTTGGGAAAAACAGTCAGTTATTATGGGCTGTTATTAAATGTGTGTTATCAGGCTGTAAAGTCTGAATCATCAATTGTTAATTAATGTGTGGTAGAGCAAAGGTTTCTAAGTTTTGATGCAATCTCTGTGGCGCAGGAGTGGCTACAGAGGTGCTTGATAAAAAATTATTTTGAGGCCACATTTTGTTTCCATCACTATGTAGAATCCAATTTGTTTGCATGTTTTAGTTCATCTGTGCACGCAGGATAGAAGTTAAAACAGCATGCATGGGAACAAATAGTATTTTGTGCTTTTGGAATGATAAAACAATGCCACAAAATTCTAACTTTTGCTCAGTTTTACAGGCTGCAGCATCTTTAGTCTGTTTACCAAACTATAAACAAGTTCTGTTTGTTTATCTACCTGGTAACATAAAGTTTTTGAGATTAAAATGTAAGAAATGATTCTGTCAGTTAGCTATCTTTACCACAGAGGAGGAATAGATTAAAATAAATGACTTGCTTTGGATACTGTTAAAACTAAAATGACTTTTATACAGAGGTTGACGCATCTAGGTTACTATGAATTTTAGAAATGTAAACTAAAAATAATAGAATCACCTATTTTTCTAGTCTTAGATGGATAGTGGTAAGTAATGCTAGATGTAAATGGACCAGATAATTTTTGCAAATATAAGAGAGGTTTATTCATTTATTATGGTTGTATGTTTAGTTGTAATTAATCAAATCTATGTAATAATAACAGTAAGTACTTTTGTGCATGACATGCAAAACATAACCTAACAGTCACAATCCAGAGTCAGAAATTTGGAGATGGCCAGTTGTTTTGAATTGGTCAGCTTCAGCATCACATGACAAAATCAGTTATTAATGGGGGTTTTTTTTAAATAGTATGTACTCATGTAACCCTAATTATGTATGTTTAACACCTCACATTCAGGATCTGCAGGTGTAGAAATGTGAAAGTATCGTGAAAGATGTGCAGGACGAGTGAAAAAACCAGCATATCTTTTCTCAACTAAAAAAGTGCAGATGTAATGCACTTAATTCATCCACATGAGGAGTTTTTGGCTGACTCAGCAGTGTGTTTGAGTAACAACATCATCACATATCAAGACATTTAACCATGAAGTCATCAGACAGTCATGAAGGTCACATCTCAGTCAAGAAATGAGTCTGGAAAACATCGCAGGGATAATGGTTCTGCTCTGATGTAGCTGTTATATGCTGTGAGACTGGATTGGAAAAACACAAAATTCCCACAAACAACATTTCAGAAAACTCAACTTTTGAGATGAATAAAAAAAAAATATTTCAGAAAATGACACAAAAGAGGAAACTTTATTTTAGAAAATACATTTAAAAGACAGAATAACTATTCTGGTTTTCTGAAATATTTCTGTAATTTATTTATGTTTTCTTTAAAACTAAAAGGTATTTCTATTTTCGTGCATGACTTTGTGGGATCTGATGAAAGGCAAAAAGAGAAATCCATGCAGCAAGATTACAATAAATACTATATTTTATAAGAAATTACAGCTTTTCTGCAACTCAATTGTGTTGCAATTCTCACTGTGGCCACTGGGTGGAGCTATGGCGCCAACAGAGGAGAAATAATAAACTCAAAACCTACTGATTTATCACATCTACTCAGTCAATATACTACTATATTGACTGAATATAAACACACCTAAATGCATTCTTTAGGAGTAAATCTTTTCCTGATGCAAGTTTTTGTACTTTTTACCTCATTGAATAAAAGTGCAAAGTGGATTATTCAATATGTGTTTGTTCTTTTGCACACAGAAACAATCAGAGGTGCAAAAACCTCTTGAGGCTCATATATCCCATAGTCAGGCAACATAGAGGAGGAGTAAATGACAAAGACAGATGTCAAGCAGCAGGAATGGAAAATGGACACATGTTGGACAGATGGACAGCAAGAAAAATGAATTCAGTTAATGGGGGAAAAACGGGGGAAATATTTGAAAGGAAGTGTAAAATTCCAGAAAGCAGCAGAAACCAGTAAAGTTTTTTTTTCCTTCCGCCGTTCTGTGGGACTGGTGGAAATACTACGAGGGAAATGGAGTGAAAGGGACAGGACTGTGACTGTTGTCCAACAAAGTGCCGCCACATACCTGTTTACCCGTGCTTCAGTAAGTACTGAGTATGTGAGAGAGGACATATGCCTGTCTGATCAGCTGCTTTTGCATGCATGATATCCACACAGGAATGAAACTTTGAAATAGATGGGCAAAATGCATAATCAGCAGAGTCATTCTGCAAAGTTCCTGTGGCATTTATGTGAATGTTCCTCTGACACAAACGTCTAAACACTAGAGAAGGCTAACAACAAGGCAAGCTTATTGGTACAACACATTTAATATACAAGACAATTCAAAATGCTTTACATAGATCAATAAAAGCATTACAACGGGATGCAGAAGAAGCATAGAAACGTTTTTAACCAAGCTTGATTTAAAACAGCTGAGTTTCAGCAGACCTAAAGGCCTCATAGCATCAACCAGTGTGGGAACTTCTTGTCTGGAGTTTGTCAGACTTCTGTTGACAGGTGGTTTTATGCGGTGATGGATTAGTGTAAAAATAAGAAGCAGGAAAATAGTAATATTAGTCGTAGTTTTCTGCATGAAGTTATCAAATTCTTGCATAATTGTGGAGCAATTTTGGTCCACGTTACTTTATATGTTTCTTCAGTTCATTGAGGTTAGGAGCATTGATTCCTGCACCTTCTCTGAAGGTCCTTCAACACTGTTTCCATCAGGTTAAAGTCTGGACTTTGACCCGATCATGTCAACACCTTGATTCTTTTCTTTTTCAGCCATTCTGTCGTAGATCTGCTGCTGTTTGGGATCATTTTCCTGTCTCAGACAGACGATTCTAGAATACTTTGTCAGTAGTTCATGCTCTAGCTCATGTTGCTGCAGAACAAGCCCACTTCATCATCCCTCCACCACCGTGCTTGACAGCTGGTATGAGGTGTTTATGTTGATATGTTGTGTTTGGAAATTTGTGCATTCTGACTATTTCTGACTATATCCAATTTTGAGTCTTGTCTTATCCGTTGATACATTTCTTCTCCTCTTGAGTTTCTTTGGGTTTAGTACAAAACGGCCGGTGTGTTGATATCCAGTTGTTTGCAGGTGACATAGTACTGTAAAGCGAAATGCTGCTGTAAATTGATGCTCCAGGACAGAAACAAAAGTTGTGAAGTGTGGTTTCTCAGCTTTGGGAGGATGCAGGGCAACAGCTCCAGGAATGTACATGCAGGAAATGTCAGTGTGTCATCAAAACAAGTCAGAAACATGGAGTTTTAAAGTCCTAAAGTTATGTAGTGCTACTTTAACACACACCTGAATACTGACTAAACTTCCTCTTTTATAGAGGAACTCTAACTGATGATTAATAAAGTTTTGTTTTACATTTAACTTTTAATTCATCCAATTCTCAGATCAGATATCACCACGATCTTTTTTTAAAATTATGTTCTGATACAGTAAACTCAGAAATAAAATTAAATGTCCTTTCTTTTTTACAGCCTTCCAGAACGACAAGTAGCAAAGCAGTGTCGTTAGGTTTTAAATCTATAATTATGCAAATATGAAAACACTACACAAATCTAGAGTATGTGAAAGTTTATCATCATGTGATTTTCTGCTTGCACAAAAAACCTTTCATTAAACACTCTGTGAACTCTGTGTAGAGTATTTGAAGTATGTAGGTGTGTCAACTTGTGTGACCGTCATATGATTGTGTGCATGAATAACTGCACCAATAGATACTATTCAGTAGTAACTTATTGTGTAACTGCATGCTCCTGTCTGAAGAAATGTTTGTTGTTGACCTATTAAGAGTGAAAAGTACTTCAACATCTGAGCAAATCCAACAGAATTATTAGTGTTTGCCTAAACCTTTATTTCTCAGCCTCTAAAGCCGATAGTAGCATGAAGAAAAATGGCTTTGCATATGAATGCTTTCAATATTATTGCCTTTTAAATGAATGAAACACACTTGTGTTGCTCCAGAAGGTAAAAACACACATGATACATTGGTTTTCACTAAGGAGGAAGACATGTTGTAATATAAAATTCAAAGGCCACTCAACATGGTATCCACATACTCACAGGAAGATGAACACATTTTGCTTATTGTATGCACGCATCTCTTGTGCAACCCATTTACTCTGTGGTCTGGTAATCCACGCAGGTCTGGAAAGTTTTTCTCTCCTCTTCCAGTGAACTGTCAATCACCTTAGGTGGCATTTGGGGTTTCCAATTAGATTTCATTAGATTTCGCCCCCCTGGCCACCCCTCTAGCTCCACCCCTGGTAGAGATTAATCTGATCTGTTCAGCTTGCACATTACTTAGGTTTGCTGTGGTTGTTTTAAATGTGCTGTAGGAACTTGATTTAACCTTTTTCTAACAAAATATTATCCCACAGTATTCCAGGAGAAAAGAAGAATTTAACATTTTTAAAGGGAATTCCTCAATTTGAAGGCTTTGCTATGTTTAATAGGTCACATAATCCACATTCACTGCTGATACAAGGAGGCTTTTTTTCTTTTTCTTTTTTCTAGAACGGCACAGTTTTTCTTATCAAACAATCTACTGGCAAGATTCTTGGTATTATGCAACATTTACAACATAGAGAGCTTTGCCAACATGCAAGGACTGACATGTTCCTCTCTACAGAAAAAGCCAATATTAGTTAAACTAGCTGACACAGCACTGTGGAGGTATGGCAATGCTTGGCACTCATACTTTTACAGTTTTAAATGAAAATAAAAAGTGCAGTCTGAGGAATTTATAGTTAACTGAAAGTTTGAAAGCATGTCCAAACTTCTAGATTTTATATTCAATCCAAAACTGCTGAGTATGACACCGCAGAGTGGAAAAATGTAACTTTGTGGTGACACGGAGTAAAATTTCCAATATTTTGTGTCAGATAATATTAACATTTTGTCAGCAGCACCCAGTTTCATCACAACATTTCTGTGGTTATTAATCATTGACAAGCAGAACACGCTGTTACTCTGGTCACGCTAACAGGACCAAAACAGCAGGATTGAGATAACTGTGGACAGTAAAGCTAAACTTAGAAAGCAATTAGAAATATTACGGCTGTAAAAAGATTTAATGCTGCAGAGATAAATGTTGAGTTGCAAGTGATAAAAATCGTAAGGAATGCTACTTTGGGTAATTATTGAAGGCAATACAGTGCCAACAGGATTTATTATGATTCATTATACTCACATTCTGAGCAGACACACTTATTATATGTAAAAAATACTATTTTGTTTGCCATATTACACCATGCCATTATTTATTTTAAAAAACAGCCAAACAGTAGAAGTAGAAAAGGAAAAACTAAGTCCAACCTTTGTACTTCTTTGGGAATTAACAGGGTCAGCAGCAGTGGGGAGCTGTGATTAAAACTAGCTCATTAACTGATTCTGATCATAGTGATTACTTCTATAGAAGCAAACGTTTTGTCATTCAGGTGTGGAAACACAATGCCATGGAGGAAAGACATCAGCAATCATCTTAGAAAAGACAAGACAAGATTCTTCACAGGTAAAAAAAATATTCAAGACAGCTGTCAATCTTCCCAGGAGTAGACGTCCCAGCAAGTTCAGCCCAAGGTCAGGCTGTGCAGTGCTACATCTCAGATTCTCCAGTGTCATGGGTCTGCAGATCCTGGCAGCTGAGGTGTGCATGGGCATGTCGGTTTAGCGGGTGGAGCTGTGGTTTTCAGACACAGCTGATGTCAATCATCCCATCTGTGCATCAGCATTTCGTTGCTCTCGCTCCTGTGGCAACATCAGGCCATCTTTGTCTGGTTTTCTTTCCTTCTGGCTCAGTTATCCCTGCTGCAGACTTGCAGTTCTGGGGCCATATTCACAAAGAATCTTATGGCTAAAAGTAACTCCTAACCTGTGGATTTAGGAGTAACTCCTTGAAAAAGTGGGCATGTCGGTCCTAAATTTTGGACTCCTAAATTTTTTCGCCTAAGAGTACTTGACGAAGCATTTTAGCACTAAAACTAGCTAAACCTGAAAATGGTTAGGAGTAGTCAGGAGGACTCCTAACACGCTAGTGGTGCAGTAGTTCATGGAACCGAACCAATGTTTGGGTGAACTTTAATGATGCTGAGCTTCTAAAGAGGTATGGTCTGTACTAACATCACTGACTAAAAGAAATAATACACTAACACCGGAGATAAAAGTTGTGACTTCATTATATTATTTGGCTGCAGTGGTGAGATAAGATTCTTTGTGAATACGGCCCCCAGAGCTCCTGTTTTTCACTGCTTTCCAGTGCGCTCTACCGCTGACACTTTCATCAAGGAATGACGACACAGACCAAAATAGAAATGTATAACAAGGCAAATTTATACAGCACATTTCATGTACAAGACAATTCAAAGTGCTTAACATAAAACATTAGAAGCATTACAGGGGGGTGCAGAGAAAGCATTAAAAAGTACATTAAAAACAAAAGGAAATCAAATATGGTCATAATGCACAAAAACAGACACTTCGTACCAACTGTCAAGCACAAGCACGTATTGTAGAGTCAGATGTGAGACTGCTAAAGCTTGGCTGAAACTGTCTCATGCAACAAGATAACGATCCCAAACACAGCAGCAGATCTACAACTGAATGTCTAACAAAGGAAAGAATCAAGGTGTTGCCATGACGTCTGGACGTTAACCTGATGGAAATGCTGTGGTGGGTCCTTCAGAGAGCTTTCAAGAAACCGGTTTTACAAACTTTGATGACCTGAAGCAACATCGGAAAAAGAAGGGATGAAAATTCCTTTGCCACCATGTGTGAGATGGATGACATCATCCATAAAAAAATACATTTCTTCAAAAATTTGCTTTTCAATCATGTTTTGGCCTCAGATTTGTTCATGAAATGGTGACGCAGAGTAAAACTGTGTGTTGAATTCACCTCATTTTAATATCAAACTTTTTTTTTGGGGGGGGGGGATGTTTACTGTGTTATGACACATTAAACTTGATCTTTCTTTTTCACATGACTCTACAAGGTGGAGTAGAATTTCTGACCTCTTGGATTTGTAAAATGTTTTAAACCCTGACTTTATATTTCCAAAAACCCATTTTCCATTCACCAACATCTGCTTTTTATAGGGCTGGAAAAGTGCACACAAAGCCTTCATTCAACACTGGTCATAACCGTGAGTTGTAAACACATCAAGCCTTTTATTACAGTCTCATATGACAACAGTCACAAGTTTACAAGCCTGTGAAGAGTTACTGTAATTCAGTCTATAGACATGTTAACAAATATTTGCCCTTTACATGGTAATAGGCTCGAACATGTGCGCCAGCAGCTTGAGGAGCACACCCTGTATCGTTAAAGGAATTGTCCTTCAGACACATTTACTTTTACCAGCAGCTGCAATAAAATGGTTTGCATGTCTAATAATAGATATACCCAAATATGTGGGGTTCATTCAGTGGTAATTTTACAAAATTACCCATTTTCATACTGTCACAGTATCTCATTTTTCTTTTTTGTTGACTCTCAGGAACCACCTTGCAGTTATACGGTTATTATGTCACCATCAGGGTGAAAAGCTGGAGATTTGTGCAGCTTTAAAGGCACTCACTGACTTCCTTTTGAGATTGAGGCTTCTATGAAAATTATTATCTGTGTATTTAACACCAAATCTCAGGTAGCCATAAAAAAACATATTTAAGCTGCAGAGCTGCACAGCTGTAATTAATGTCAACAACAACACACCTCCTCATGTAAGCCGTCAGGATTAGTGAGTAACATTTCAGTTAATAAAAAACAAACAGGTTTAATCTTCTTTTGGCTGAATTTTATCTTAAATTAAAGCCTGAAATGCGGTTTTGATCAAATACAAAAAGTTTTCATTTAAGAGAAAATATTTCAAACCTAAAAGTTTAAGCATATAGTATGATGACTGATCTTCCAGCTATCAGTGATCTACTCACTCTGTCTTCAGGCACAGACATGTAAGCATGCTCGTGGGCGCGCTCAGACCGAGTCAAACGGTTTTGTGTGTGCACGCTGCAGTAAGTGAGCTGGAATCTTTGCGGTGTTGTGTTATCAGGGAAGGAGTAAACTGACCACTGGTTCTGCTCTAGACGAATGTTGAAATGTGTGGTTGTTGCTTCACAGATCACGTTGAGGTCAACTTTGATTAAATGTTTGTTTCTGCTTCGTAATGTTCAGTTAAAGATGGATAAAAATCTCCACCCACTACGTAGGAGGCGACAAAGTGAGCCCATCATTTTGTTGTGCTTTCTGAATGCACAGTAAGATTTTATATACCAAAATATAATCAACACAAGGTATTTAAACATTTAGTGTAATGTATATAGTATATATCCCATGATACATTGCCCTGAACAAAAAAAAAGGTTGCAGTCAAGAGGAAAGACAGTTAATCCTGTCAGACAAATTTAATTTTTTTTTGATATTTTATGTTTTCTTTGTCTATTTCTAAGCAGCATAATGGCAATAAACACTTTTTCAGATCCACTAAGCTAATACCAGTTTGGACCCATTTTTCCTTCAGAACTGCCTTAATTAGTCATAGATTCAACAAGGTGATGGAAACATTCCTCAGAGATTTTAATAATAAAAATGGATTAGATTTATATTGCGCTTTATTGCTAGCAGCACTCAAAACACATACATACAGTCCATTATTCATCAACTCCTTGTTCATACGTGGTGATAGTAAGCTCCATATGTAGCCATACTGAAGGAAACATGGCAGCCAGTGTGTGCCAATGGCCTCTCCGACCAGCACTGAACATTTATACTCATTCATACACCAGCGATGCTGACACTGGATGCAAGGAGGGAGAAGTGTCTTGCACAAGGACACACCGGCAGTTGACCGGGGCGGGAGCAGGATTCAAACCGCCAACCCTTCGGTCATTGGATGACTTGCTCTACCACCTGACCCACAGCCATGCACAGGGAACTAATTGTCATGTTGGAGATTGATGTGAGCTTTGTGACATGGTGCATTATCCTGCTGGAAGTAGCCATCAGAAAATGCTCCACTGTGCTCAGAAAGGGATGGACATGGTCAGCAACAATACTCAGGTAGGCTGTGCTGATTAAACCATGAAAATCAGTGTCAGTGTGTATAGTATGAGTATGAAAAACCTTGTATAAGATAAAAGCTTGGGACTAAAACAGTGTGTTTAATTCAAATGAATTTTAATTTGTACCCATTTTTTCCCACCGATGCAGGAGAAGTGATGTGTTTGATTGTTTGTTGGTCTGTTAGCAGGATTAGAAGAAAAATTGGTTGTTTTTGCTTGAAAACTGCCAGTTTAGGCGTACTAAATGTGAAGAAACAGAACATAAACTCATTGTGGTGAACTGAGTGTAGATTGATATGATCTGGTGCAGAAAGGTTTTCATACATCATAATGTAGATTTTCTGCAGCAGTCAACAGTCTCATGCATGGCGTTCACCTCATGTGTACATACAGACATGTTTTGGCGCTGGTGCCGTTAATGAGTACTCAGAGCAGGGTGTTGAACTCATCGTGTTTTGTGCAGGTCATGGCAGCCTGGGATTATTATCTGTCTGCTCTGCTCTGTTGTTACAGTTTAAATGTGACCTTGCTGCTCTCAGACAAACGCTCTTCTTCTCCCACCAACATCCTGTTCTCACGTGTTCACCATGGCATGTTTTGAGTATCAATGTAAAAGCCTAACTGACGTAAGGAAAAAAGACAAAAACACAGATGAGTGAGCAGGTGGCGACCCTCCCACCCCAGCAGAAAAACACAGTCAGGCAAACACATGTCTGTATCTTCAGTGACTCAGCATGCAAACAGCCGAGTTTCACAGCTGTGAGTGACCCGATGGAGGACGTGAGGCAGCTAATGAGAAGCTTTCCGTCTTCTACAGCTTCTTTGTGGCAGCATTTTCTGTCAACTCAGCAAAGTTAGAGTAATTGTTGGGATTTGTGTGAGGTGAAGTTGATGCTTCGTAAGTCAAAGTAAACAAGAAGACCTGTCAATCATTCAAGTTGAAGAATGCACACAAACGGATGAGGCTGGGAGTGAGGGATGGGGGGGGGGTTGGGTTGGGGGGGGGTTACACAGAGCAGTATCTGTGTCACAGAACAGATCTGGATGAAGAGGAGGAGGTTAGAGGAATTACACAGGACTTTAGAGGCAGAATGGGCATGTTGTCTTCTCATTGGCTAAGGAAACTGAGCTGAGGTCCAATGAGTGGCATGGAGAGGGACACGCATAATGCAAACACATCGGTGAGCAACACTGGAAGTGAAAGACAAACAGAAATAATGCAACAAAAACTAGTCCGACCCACCATCCAGGTGGAAGCACATTCTGCAGCAGAAAGTTGCAGTAAAGGTTTTCTGTGATGTTATCCGTCTGTCTCATGGTTGTGGAAGAATTTTGCTCCACTCTTCTTCCCAAAGTTGCTTCGGGACATTTGTTTCAGCAGCTCTCTGGATGTCCCACCACAGGATCTCATTCAGGTTGAGGTCTGGACTTTTACTGGACCATGTCTTCTCCTTGATTCTTTTCTTCTTCAGTCAGTCTGTTGTAGATCTGCTGCTGTGTTTGGGATCATTGTCCAGCTGCATGAGGCAGCTTCAGTCAAGCTGCAGCTGTCAGACAGATGGTCTCACATTTGACTCTTAGGGTGATTCACACCAGCCCTTCTGATTAGAATCCTAGTCTGTTTGCTCAGAAAGTCATTTGGAGAATGATGAATGTGGATCTTGAACCAAATACAGGAAGCAGACCAGACGATTCAGTCTTTTTCTTCAGTAATTCCTGATGCAGCGCCACCTCTGGCAAGGAGGAAAAGTTATTTAAAAGGTCATGAACGCAAACTCGGTCCGTAAAAATGTTGCACCCCACAAACTGAACCGAGTCCCCAATTGCACCAAGTCTAATGGACAATCCTGGTGTGAATGCACCCTTAAATACTTTAGTTTACAGAGGGGGTTGTGGTAGGGATGGGCTTATTGATAGTCTGGAGTCGAAATATCACATTCAGTTTTTTTTTAACATCTCGATTCCACTGTGCTGAAACCAGACATGCTATTTGTTTTCACGTCTGACACTTTTAGGCGATAAAATTAAATCCAGCAGAGGTGAATCCCTTCCATGTTTTTCGTGTCATATGATTATGTTAGCCTATCAGATGTTATGATTTCACAAAAATGCTGCTAGTGTTAGTGATGATGATGATGATGAGTATTAATATTTTACTGTTTAATGCAGGTTCTTTAGTATAATGTTTTATTTTATATCAACTATCTTAGTATTATATTATATTTTATCATATAATTAAAGAAATTTAAATAATCTTAAATTAATTTGCAGTTTAATTATTTAATTAATTATTTAGTTTACTCATTAGTATTTTTTATTCAGATTTTATAAGCATTTCTTTTAAGTATTACATTTCATGAGTTTTATTCATATTTCAAATTGCCCTTGTAATAAAGATTTTAATGCACACTGTACAATCATGTGACTTTCCCTTAAGGGCCAAAAGCATAGGTTTCGATGTCAACGGGAAAGTACCATAAACTAATGATATTGTATCAACTGGAAAATTCCATCCCTGGTTCATGGTCCACTCACTGACTGCATGTTTCCTCCCACCTGCTTCTGTACTTTCTGACCAAACATCTCTACTTTGGTCTGGTCTGTCTCTAGCACATTGTCCCAGAGGTCTTGTGGTTTGTTCCGATGCAGCTTTGCCAACCTAAGCCGTGCTGCCATGTTCTTTTTTGTCTCCTGCAACCCTTCCAAACAAGCCCGACCAGCTCTGGTCTTGTCCAACAGTCTTCTGTGTTTCCTGTTTTATTTTGTAGAGTCTATCCCCTTGTGTATTCTGTTTACTTCCCGTTCCCCTGCTTTCTGTTTTTTAATCGTCACATTTTCTTCTTGTTTATAATTAATCCCTCAGTATTGAACCTCCTGGTTTTCCTATGATAGTTCATTATGTTATGTTGCATTAGCCTTGAGTCTTTTTGCCTGTGTTTCCCACTAGTCTCTATTAGTCAGTCTTCCAGTCATCTTTAGTTCTGCCTTTGCAAGTTTTATTCCTGATGTTTCCTGCTTCGGCAGCAGTTTTTGTTTTACCAAACCAGCCTTACTCATCCACCTGCATCCCTTATGTCCTGCATTTCGGTCCTACCTCCTCGCTTCCTACTGCCTTGACCTGTAACAGACTGCGTAATGTTTTGTTTATCTGGTATTGTACTTCCTTCGTGTTCTCTACATCCTGATTTGTCTAAACTGAGAATGGATAAAGAGTTTACTTTCTTTTTCATGACTTACGCTTAAGTCAATAGGTTTTATGTATCTGAGTAATTACAAATTAATGATGTGAAATTGCTATTAAATGATAAACATGATGGAACCCAGAGATAAAGTTGTTGATAAAAGTAAACTTTGAACTCCGATAAGCTGTAAAGTTCCAGCACTTTAGGGCCTGCCATACACTGGAAACGCTAATCATTGTTTCTGGAAATGGTGACATAATGAAGGCACAGGTGACCTGTGAGGTTAGAGATTACACTGCCAAGCAGTTGCATGCCTTTGCTCATCTTCTCAGCATTTCCTGTCTGTGCACTGCAGACAAGCCTCTGCAGGAGAGCAGAGCGGCAATATAAACAAGCCATGATGTTTAGTCAGCAGCTTTCAACTGCCCACAGCTGACGTTTTCTTAAGAATTTACTAAATTTAAGAACTTACCGATGAAGATTAAATGGATAATTCCTGAGCAACATGTTAGTTTTATCCAGATTTCATAGGAAATCTACAAAGCCCAATTCCAATGAAGTTGGGACGTTGTGTTAAACGTAAATAAAAACAGAATACAATGATCTGCAAA
>JBBBVU010000021.1:2230576-2256793 GCA_037177055.1 Atherinosoma microstoma | reverse complement strand
TTATGAGCACAGTGGAGCATCTTCTGATGGCTACTTCCAGCAGGATAATGCACCATGTCACAAAGCTCAGATCAATGGGTTCACTGTACTCCAACGGCCTCCACAGTCACCACATCTACATCCATGATTCCACCTTTTGGATGTGGTGGAATGGGAGATTCTCATCATGGATGTGCAGCAACTGTATGATGCTATCATGTTAATATGGAGCAAAATCTTTGAGGAATGTTTCCAACACCTTGTTGGATCTATCACAACAATAATTAAGGCGGTTCTGGAGGTAAAAGGGGGTCCAACCCGGTACTAGCAAGGTGGACCTGATAAAGTGCACGCTGACTTTAGTTCTCTTGTCTGCAATTCAGTCAATGATCTTTTTCCACTCAGTCCATTCCATTTTTTCTATCACTGACTTTTATTTATGAGACTTATGTTAGGAAAGTTACTTACCAAAGTAACTTTGATCACTGGGGGAGTGGTCAGTGACTAAATTATGCATTTTAGAAAAGAGAGAAGGGGGGAAAAGGAAACTCTTAGAAAACATCAACAGTGATGTAATATAACCCTGCAACTGTTGAGTTTTTGAGTTGGTTCCTTCAGATACTCAGACATACAGTCAGAAGCAGAGAAAAATAATTCTTTCATTTCATATGTCCCCTTTAAATCAACCCAGGCTCATTTTAATTCATTTTCACGTAGTTCGGAGGGAAAATGTGGCGTTTAGAGGAAACGTGCCAACGGTGTGTGTTACACACTCTTCAGTCTTTGCACCTGCAGCCAAACTAAACAGTCCAGTAGGAGAGACGGAGGAATAATTCCCCTCCCTCCGCTCTGGGCGGTTCAGCTCGACACCCCGCCACCACTCCCCTCCTCCTCTCACTACTTTAGGACGCAGTTGTTCTCCGGGCGCGCACGTGGAGAGATCACTAGTTTGGGTGCAATCGCATGCGCGCTTAGTCCGGCTTTACTTTCTGTTCTACAGTCTCGATCCCGATGCTGTCAACAGCTGAACGCCCCACTGTATTTTTCCCCAAGCTCACGCGCGGATATAAAAAGATTTTGCAGCCTGAATTTAAGGATCCGCTTAGAATGATCTCCGCGTAACGCTTCAGATTTGCTTGTTATTCACCCCTTCCAGTGTCTCCCCCTGTCCCGCGCTCTGCAAGTCGAGTCATTGGACTGAAGTATGGTAGATAAAGGCCCCCTGCTGACTTCTGCCATCATCTTTTACCTCTCCATTGGGGCAGCAATATTTCAAGTCCTGGAGGAGCCCAATTGGAAGCAGGCTGCAAGGCAGTACAGAGAGAGGAAGGACAAAATACTTGAAGACTATCCCTGCCTGTCCAAAGATGATCTGGACAGAATATTAGAGGTATGATCTTAAAGTGAACTTTTATACATTGAAATATCATAAATGTATCCTCACATGAGGGCTGCAGGTGTTTAAAAGATGATTTCAAGATGATAATAATAATAAAAAAAGTGTTTTAAGTTTCTCTCCCTCCAGAGGGGTAACACATGATGGGCCCCAGCTGGTTGCAAGCTTTCACTTAAACTAACAAAACTTTGGAGGAATGAGACGTTGCCGGGCCATGGTTAGTCTCTGTGGGTCAACACACCCTGTCTGAGTTCCTCCATGGCCTGGATTTTACAACTCTGAAATGTCCTGGACTCCTGTGTCTTATCTTTAGTCTCCATGGCTGATGGTGATCATTGTTTATTACCTGCTGCATTTATGTTGCAGATTTCTCAGACTCTCTGTCCGGAGCGGTTATTTGTGGGTGTGGAGGTCCAGTCTCTGACCTCAGAGGTGAAAATCTGCGTTTGGTGGTGTTTCTATGTCAGAATAGCAGTTTCTGTATTGAAACCAGCGCCGCTGACCTCTGTCAGCATTGGATGAACACACTGGCAGATCTTACCCCATGACCCAGTGTTTGTTTTTCTTTGACATATCAGAACTTTGTGACCTTGATTGTTTATCTTTCTCTACACTTTTTAAAAAAAGGACTCAAATACACAATTTTAACACATCACAGGTGGAATCTTTGACCAATATTTGTGTGATGGTTCCATGTTTTTTCTAGTTGTAAAACCAAGATAAACACTTTAGGTTTAGATTGCATTTGTAAGTATGACCCAGAGACATGTCTCAACCTGTGCCCCCTTTAGGCCCCAGTATTGGGGGAGATTTATTATCCCCCCCATCCCCCCATCTGCTTCCTTCTGCCTCTCCTCTTTGTGTTTGGGGGACTGAAAGGGATATGCCCATGAACCTCCCCCCACCTTTCTCTCTCTGTAACAGCCAAATCTCTGCTGTAGCCAAATCTGCTTGTGAATGAAGTCGAGGGAATAATCTGGTTGAGAGATTTTGGAAATTTCCTTTTAGCAGTTGCTTGTGTATGTCAGCTGAAAGGGCACTTTTTCTGTTTAGTTTTTTTTCTTGTTTTTTTTTTTTTTTTCGTTAAACGGCCACTCATGTGAAACTGAAACACTTCCTGCTCCTGTGTTCTCTCATGGGGACAAAGACAGCATAAAGCCATCTGTGTGGTTTCATGGCACTTTGAAAAGATCATATCAAGTTCCATGTCAGAACCGGACCCCTTTCCACAGCCACACAGTTGTTTGGATTGTCCTGCTTGGACAGCAGCAGCAGTTGTCCTCCCTCCCCTTTTTTTTTTTTTTTCTTCCCTAAACACCTGCTGCAAAGTCGGTGCCTTTTTAAATCAAAGACTTGAGTTTCTATTGGATTTCCACTATGGAAACTTTACTTGTTAACAATTAAAACAAGAACCGGCGACACTCTTGTAAAAGTCAGTCCCCTCTGTTTTTATTAACAAGTAGTTTACTATTAACCTCTGGGAGCCTTGAAGTGGTCACAGTTTAAAGATTGGATTTTATGGCCCATCAACGTTGGCTCCTGAGAAGCTGTTTTAAAGTTCAATAAGGGTGGAGCTGGGTGGGGGCGTTATCTCAGTTCTCTTGAGCATTGCGTTTTGTAGCATTTGTATTTTCTGTTTCCCAGAAGCAACATGCATAGAGGGGCATGAGAAGCCCCGTGCAGCATGAGTGTCCTGAAGCTATAAGAGAAGTGTGTTTTCGTTGATCCCTTTAATCTTGCACCAACATTGCTGAAGTTAAAATCCATATTTGGATTTCTTGGATTAGCTTTCAGGATTAAACGTTGCCGTCATGCAAAGTTTAAACTTCCCGGCCTGCAGCTTGCGTTTCGACTCATTACCTTCCTAATTTTGCAGACAAGCTGCAGCGAATTATTTAATTTTGACTTCCAAAGTCAGCTTTACACACAACTCCAGATTCAGGTTTGTCCATTCAAATCGAGTTTGTTTTTTTCCTTTTTTTTTTTCTTTTTTTTTCTTGCATACGCAGCTCAACACACAGCCGTCACATGTTGAAAAGTGAAACATGGAAAAAAAAATAGACAAGAATGAAGTAGCACTCTCTTTTAAGGAACAGCTTCCTTTGTCATGTGACCTGTCTGCTGTCTGGGGGTTGCTGACCTAGAAATATCCCACCCTTTCTACCCCTTTTTTTGGAAAGAAGGGAAAGAAGGAAAAATACTCTAATTTAATGGAAGGTTGTAATGCTTTTTAAACAGCAGTGAACGATCAATAATTTCATCTTAACCCAAGCCGTTACAAGCTTCGAGCACTCCTCAGGAGCTCTGTGAACCTCCAGTTTCATCTGAGTTTAATTAACATAAGTGTTAATCAACTTTAAAAGGCAGTGAAGAAAAAAAGGAGACTAGCATGTGCGGTGCCTCATGCAATGTTAACAGTCTGGTTTAAAGCCACCGCAGTCACTGCTGAGCAGATGTTTGAATCCTTTCACTTTTACAGCTTGCACCTTTTTAATCAAATAAAGAAAAAAAAGCTGGACTAAATTCTCTCCTCCTCATTAAAATTATAGTCCTGCACTTTTGTTTCAGTGTTGCTGAAGGATGTCAGTGTTTGCATCTCAGTCGGAGTCTGAATGACTTTCGTGTTTGTAACTTGGTAAAAACGTGCTTGCAAGCAGCTGTTATATGTTGTGTTGGAAGTGGAAAAATACCATCAGGACTGGAGCGGCCAGCTGTCCTGATAACTCCGAGTTTGTCATTGTGGTTTGTGCTGTTCTGTAGTTATCAGTGTGTGGCAGGGGCAGACTGTTGAGCCTGCTGTATGGCATCGTAAGTTGAACAAAAAGTAGAGGAAAACCAGATCTTCTTCAGTCATGTGTGACAAACCCTTTCTATTTTTTCTATTTTTTTCTTCACATCAGGTGCCTCCTATCATGTGCCTGTGGGTTGTCTATGTTTGTTGAATGCGGAAGATTGTCAACAACTTTCCAAATGTTCAGATATTTTTATTTATTTTTGGCCTGTCATTATTTTGGAAGATTCATCTGTTTTCTTTTCCGTTTTTACTTCCTACACCTCACTTCCCCAACATATAAGAAAGTAACGCTGTTTCAGACAAACTTTTATTTTTCTTGTTTTTATTTCCTCTTGTCATTTGCCAACATCGTGTGGGGTTAAAGTAACTTCTCTTACGTAAACTAACCAGCTGGAGTCTATCCAGTTTGGCTGTGCTCTCTTGCATTCTCTCGTTCAGTGGACAGACGTGTGAAGAAGCAGGTTTAACAACTTCATCCTGGTTTTGCTTTGGGCTCACTTTTGATTCAGTTATTGAAGAGCTTGTTCTCAGGTGGTCATGAGTTGACCTGTGGCTGACCTGCTAACCCTTTACGCATCTTTTGCATAGCAGAGCCTGTTCAGTCATGAAGAGGAACTTCTCCCCGTTTCCACATGTCCAGTTTGTGAAATGAAACTTAGCTTAATTTAAAACGAGTATTGTACAAGTCAGAAGTAAGAGGAAGTTTTCCTTGTATCGGTGCAGTTTCAGCACTTTTGCACGTGTCCGCCTTCAGGATTTCTTATCAGGTAGACAAACTGTTCGGGTTTAAATCCTCTTTTATGAGGCTGGAATACGGTGCAGAGCTAAACACACAAAGACCACAGACATGAAGCACAAACTTAAAACATCTGTGTTCTACAAAGCAAACAAACCTCAGACACCTCCAACTTGTGGAATAACGTTTCATATCGGTCCCAGCAGAACAGTCTATAAATCATTGCTTGTTTAGTCATTTTTACTGTTTAACATTTACATATTCTTTCCTTTTTTTTATGTTGCACAGCTGTGTTTATTGTAAACACGAAATTCCAAAGTTAAATTCGACAAAGTCTGCTGCAGCTTCCCCCCCCCCCCGCTATTTGTACAAAAATGGAAACATTTAAAGGTCAGAAGACGTGGTACAGATCACTGTTTAGACTTGTTTCCTGTGCGTCTGATGCAACCTGTTCTCCACTGCTGGCAGGGATCGAGTCCTACATTCTCCTTGTGTTTAACCTCTTTAACCTGATTTGTTTTACATGTTCAGTACGGTGCAAAACTCTTGCATAACCTTCTAATTTCTTCATATATTTTTAGGAAAACTGAAAAAGGGTGCAGAGATTCATTTAAACACTTGCAAACATAAATGTAGATGCAGTTCAATGAGGTAAAAATTAAGTTTGTCCAGTTCTAAGAAACTTGGAAAATGAATGTCTTGTCTGAGCAGCTTTATTGTTCAACAGTCTGAACCCTCCTTAGAGAAGCTTTCTGACAGTTGTTTTAAGGAAAGGTTCTCCATGATCCTTTAAGGACTTTCCAAAGCTCTTCTTTGGATGTTTCTGCCTTTTTTTGTTCTGGTCTCTGTCCAGATGATCCCACACTGTTTTAAAGTTGAGGTCCAGGTTCTGGGGACGATCCATCCCTCCATCAGTCCACTTTTCTCCCTGTTTCCCCTCCATTTAAAAAAAATGGCTTCTTGACCGCCACGTTTCCATGGAGACCATCTCGGATGAGGCTTCGACCAACAGTAGATGGATCCACTGAAGGTTAAGAGTTATTGTGTCCTGACTCTTCTTCTTTTGTCCTCTACGTGTCCAGTTTTTGCACCATGCTGAGATATGCCAGGGTTTCAGCTTGCAGCTCTTCACCTTGTTGCTGCTAAAATCCATTGATTGTCTTATCTTTGCTGTTTTTTTTCAGAGATGCAACGACATAATTATTTGCAACAGACTGCTTGAAGGTCCTGCCTGAGTATTATTGCTTAAGACTCCTTGCTTGGAAGTAAAATCTAAATGAATGCAGGTTGGCTGAAGACTTTTGCACAATATTGCAGATGTAAACCTGCAGGGACAGTGGTTAAACTGCACAAGCCAGCATCGAGCCAGTCAAGTTGTCCATCTCTAATTTCCAGTCATGGTTTGAACACCAGCTTGGTCACCGCTGTTGTCGCTCTAAAACCCCAACGGTCCAACTGGGGAACTTTTGTTATTTTAGAAGACAAAAGAATGGCCTCCCCTCGTTCGGTAATTACAGAGCCGAGCTGTCACAGACCTGTTATTATTAAAGAACCACGCTTCTTCCAGTACTTTAGGGCTTATGTGAATTTTGCCAGTGCCTGCAAATTTCCTCCCCTTCCTGCACAGTGGGAGAAGAGTGTGGAGTAATGCATTGTCCCACAACACATGGCTGGGTGTTTGCTTATTCCCAAGAGGTGAAACTCAGTTTTTGTTGTGGCTGCTCAAGGACATGTTTGGTTGGGAATGATTGATTAAGCGCTTTCTGTGCCCTCCTTTTGGATTTCAACACTGAAACATTAGTGGAGCGGATGTACGTTGCGTATGAGTTGACTAAAACGGCTTCTTTAGTTGGTTTGTTTAGATTGTCTTTAATTAATCTGAACAAAGCCAGAAGATCAGATTAAACTAAGTCTTTTTAAGGCTGGACCAACTCATGACGTCACATTTTCACTGCAGTTTAGCTCAGTCAGAAGCATTTGTAATTATTTAACGATTGCAATATCAATAGAAAATATTAGGAAAAATGGTGCTGATGATGCTTGACATGGTGCCAATATGCCCCCAGCTGATCAACGCCAGAAGGGAACATATCAACCGCTGTTTAAGCTAAATCCGGCATACTTTGGTTAATGAATCAATGCCCTCAATTCGTGCATCCCTCGGACAATTTACTTATTGTTTCATTATAACTGTCATAAACAGCTTGTTGTGTATATTGAGTGAAACTTTGGAAAATCCATCAGAGGCAACTTTAAATGCATGCATCAGTCCCCAAATTTGGTCCACGAGGGCCGCAGTCTAGCAGGTTCTAGATAAGGGGTGGCCAAGTCCAGTCTTGGAGAGCTACTATCCTGCAGGTTTTAGATGCATCGCTTCTCCAGCACACCTTTAATCAGATGAATGTCTCGTTACAGGCCTCTGCAGAGCCGAATGCTATAGGTGCCTGAGGGAATTTAGCCCTTTGATTCAGGTTTTGAAGAAGGGATGCTTCTAAAAGCTGCAGGATTGTAGATCTTGAGAACTCAACTTGGCCACCCCTGTTCTAGATCTTTCCCTTTTTCAACACAGCTGATAAAGAAAAAATGGCTTTCCTCAACAGTTTGTTGTCAAGTTCTACCCATACATGTTGACCCAATAATCTAAATAATCAAAAACCTGCAGGACAGCGGCCCTTGAGCACCGACTTTGGACACCCCTGGCATGCATCGTCACAAAATCACCGTTTATGATGAAGCGTTTGCTTTCCTGTCCATAACATAATAAGCAGGGTCTGGAACAATGAAGCCCTCGGGTTAAAAGCGAATCTCCAGGGGGCCTTTTTGTTGTTGTTTCAGCTCATCAGTACGTCTGGAGATGCCATCAGCGTATCACAGGAAGGAAGTGGTGAAAGAAAAATGGAGCTTACACATGACAAACTTCCTGCCTTCCTCGAGCGCGATCATTGGACTTTTTTTATAATTGCTAAATCGCAGCAATCATCTGTTGCTCTGTGTTTTTATTCAGCTGGGTTTTTCTTAAATATTCGTCTGTTTTCTTTGCCCTCAGGTGGTCTCTGATGCTGCTGGCCAAGGGGTCACCATAACGGGCAGTAAGACGTTCAACAACTGGAATTGGCCGAATGCCGTCATATTTGCCGCCACAGTCATCACCACCATTGGTAAGTGAAGAAGTATTTGAGTGGTGGATCTTTATCTGATGGGGAAATGGTCATCTTTTATAGCTGTTGCTTCATGTTTTTGTTAAATCCATTAAACTGTTTCAACCCGTTTTCAAAGGATATGGGAACATCGCCCCAAAAACCTCATCCGGCCGAGTATTTTGCATCTTCTACGGGCTGTTCGGAGTACCGTTATGTCTCACCTGGATTAGTGAGCTGGGGAAGTTCTTTGGAGGCAGAGCCAAACACCTGGGACAGTATTTAACCAAAAAGGGATTTTCATTGGTAGGTAGATGCCCTCCCCTGCCCAACTTTGTAGTAGAATCTCGTTTACCTGAAGTAATAATTATCTTTTTCTTTGTTTTCCAGAGAAAAGCTCAGTTTACCTGCACGGCTATATTTCTCCTCTGGGGTGTGCTGGTCCATTTAGTCCTTCCACCTTTTGTGTTCATGTCCCAGGAGGGTTGGTCGTACATCGAAGGCTTGTATTTCTCATTCGTCACCTTGACCACTATTGGTTTTGGGGACTTGGTTGCAGGTAAGAAGAGAAATAAAATAAAAGGATTGTCTTTATGTCCTTAAATGTACTCTATATACTTAAGACTTTCTATGTTCCTGCAGGTGTGGAACCAAATAAAGAGTATCCAACTCTGTATCGTTACTTTGTGGAAGTGTGGATCTATCTGGGGCTGGCCTGGCTTTCTTTGTTCTTCAACTGGAAAGTTCGGATGGTCGTCGAAGCCCACAAAGCATTAAAGAAACGCCGCAAGCTGCGCAAACTTTCTCTGGAGGAGCTGAGACACTACAAGGAGTCTCACAAGGCATCCCTTCGCCTGCCGCCCACACCCAACGATGTCAACATTTTCAGCTTTTTGTCCAAGAAGCAGGAGGGCTACAATGACTTGATCAAGCAGATCGGCAACAAGAAAGACGGCCGAGCCAGCCACGGCACCGGCGATGCCAACAAAACGTCCAAAGAGATCGGCCGCTCGAAGAGCTGTAACGACGCTCCCATGTTTAACGGGCACACTATCCTCAGCCTGGATCGCTCCCCGCGCCAGAAGAGACGCTACAGCTTCAGTGACCGGGTCACCGTTGCTTTTTCAAAGTCCAAAAACTACCTGCTGGGTTCGGACAATGGTTTACTGCTAACAGAGGACCAAGTGGAGGGCGACGCAGAACTCGACCGGGACCAAATGTTCGAGAACCAACTCGACAAGGACATGGACCTTGAAAATGCGGGAGTGGGAAGTTGCGGGGCAGGCGGTCGGAGGCCGTGGGACTCTAAAGACTACCATCCTCTCACATTCAAAAATGCAAACATCACTTTTATCGATGAGGAAAACTTCCTCAGTAACAACCTGGAGGAGCTGGAGGATGATGACGACGATGACTCGAAAGCAAAACTCTCCATTACTACGTGTGATGAAAACATTGAAACAAACTCCAAGGAGGAGGATCCAAGTTCAGAATCTGAAGAGTCTGTTTTCACCAGCGACAGTTCAGAGCACAACCACTCCTATGAAAAACTCGTAGAGGAATACTCAAAGGAAGAAAACACAGACTCTTGAGCCGTTCTGGTCGATCAGTTAAAGTCGCCACATATCTGGTCCTCCAGCGCTGACTCGCTTGGTTGGCATTGAAGTATGTGTATTCTAATGTGAACCATTTAAGGATATCAAAGGTCTCGCAGCTCTTTGAGAGTCCATAAAGCTGAGATCAAATTTCAAATCAATGATCTGTGAAAAATCGGTGAGCTTGACTCATTTTTAAGAGTTTGAGCTTCTTGCTAAACTTCCAACGAATAATGTCCGAAATCTTGTTGCACATGGACTACAGAGCAAGACTTGTAACCCCATGAGTATTTAACGTCTGCTCTATTTATGCCTCCTTTTTTATACGGTTTGAAAAACTAAACGCCAAATTTTTTATTGTTCTACACACAGAATTTCAGCCTATGTGGAAAGTTGTTGGATTTTCTCATAGTTTCCATTTCTATTCACCATATTGGTGTTTTTTAAAGAATATTTATTGAAAATGACGGATGTGGTAGCTTTTGTTTAATTGCTACGTGGGTTTATGTCTCCGTTGCACAATTCAATCAAATGAGGACATATCAAAGTCCACTCCAGTGCAGAATGTCCTTTTATAACCTGAGCCGAACATTTATCTTAAAGACAAAAAATGAAGGGGCTAAGGACCAAAAGTCTCCTGAAGTTTCCTTTTTGGTGTTTAATTTGTTTTGGGAAACCCATGATCCCATCATGTCTGAGATTGCTGCTTAAGAAATGAGCAACAGAACTGTGACGGACGAGGTAATCAGTAACATCTGAGCCTTTCAACTAAATAAAAGTTGAAATATTTATTAGACACTGCTAACTGATTTTATAAGTTGTTTTTTTCTTTTTCACATCTTTTGCATCTTTTCCGATCCCAGGAAACACCACTCGGTATACACTCAAACTCATGTAAACATTTTTTTCGCTTCCAGCTACAAATTCAGCACTTACTTTCGGCACATCACGGTGAGGAAGTCGTCATGGTGACATTCTCACTTTCTGTCTCTTTAACACTTGTTCACTTGATCATGTTTGCCATGTGTAAATATTGGCTGAGATCCCGTCAGTAGCCACAAACGCAGCTCTGCTCAGGACGTGGCCTTGCTACTTGTTTGCCTTTTGGGGGCTTGACTGAAGCGCCGCCCGTTACAGCCAGCCGAGTTTAACTTGGAACAGATCGATTGCTTTCTTGACGTACGCATCCAGTCAGCCCCGAGGCCGAATTTTCTCCCACCTGTTGCCTTCCAGCTGATTTTATGTGAACATGAAACTGAAATCTCACCAGCTTCCACAGATGAAGTGCTAACCCACTGCCTTTTGCACATAAACTTGCACACAAATTTGAAGTGATTTTGACTTCAGGTGGTTAAATAGCAGTGAAGCGGTGTGACAAAGGGCTCATTAAAGACAAACAACAGACTTTGTCTTGTGCAAACTCACAACATGCACATTCAGACTTGTAATTCTGCCTTTTTAAAAATGACTGTAAAGCAAAAAGCCTTAAATCTGCTGCTAAGCAGAGGAAACATTAAACATCTAATGAATGTAACATGCAGTGACTCACTGAAAACCTTTTCACACGAGGTGGTTTTTATTTCCTCTCTTGATTTTCATTACAGGGTCACCATTTTCATATCTGTGAACAATTATCTCTTTATCTTTTGTTCTTTAGGATGTCATTACATCTTTTTCTTTTTCTTTTTTTTTTATGCTGTCAAGGTACTTAAGTGCGGATCGAATTTCAAGAATGTGTCAGGATTATGACCTGACAATGGGTTAAACAGGTTGTGCAAAGTTTTCCTCTCCACGTTTCTCCATTTTTGTGAAAACTCCAGTATAGTTTTACTTGCATTTTTTTTTTATGATTAAATTATTTGTGTTTGTAAGTTTGTACGTGCATTTCAACAAAACTGTATATTTCCTGTAAAATAAACATTTAATAAATACTTGTTTGTCTTTTTTTTTTCTTTAAAGGGACAGTTTGAGACATGACTTATTTCTTCCACAGATGTGGAAGGAGCCGTCTGAAGTTTAAAAATGAAAGGGCCAGATGGATATTTAGTTTCCACACTTGCATGCTTCTTTTGTGTCTGAACCTTTCCTCAGCCAGGATGAGGGGGAAAAAAACTTCCTCAACCATACATGTTTAGTACAGCATCTCATCTAAGCTATAAAAAGAAGACCTGCTGTCTTCCACAAAGTAAAAATTTCTCTGACCGTAAATGGACATTAAAATATTAGTGAAAGAGTAAAGGGAAGGAGCAATAAAAGCGACCATTTGATTATTTGTATAGTCTTGCAAACTACCAGCACGAATTTAGTATTTCTTTACTGATAAAGATAAAACGACTATATGGTTTTATTGGATTATAGCTTTATGGCCAAAATGAGCCAACATAAATCTAAAATGGCAAATATTATCATGAATTTATTTGTTTATTGGACCATCAAATATTTCAAAGCTGCTGCTGATATTGTTATTGCATATATTCATTTGCTAGTCGTATAATTAAGGCGGAATATTTGACAGAAAGAGATTTCTCAGCACCAGTCTCAGTTGTTATACTGCAGTAAGTGTCAGGCTTAAAAGATGTCGGCAGTAATTTTCTTTATTTGCACTTAAATGTGCAAAGATGTCTTCTCTTGAAGAGTTTAGTCTTAAGAATGATCCGGCATATGAAGTTAATTTATTTTAGTGTCGCTTAGTGTCAGGTTTCAGACTGCAGGCTGCCTGGTGTCGCAAATTATCTTCAAACCACTTCTGGTCTTTGTTTTTTTTTGTTTTTTTTTATTGCTAATTATTTTATTTATTTTTAATCCCTTTTATTTATTTCTGTATTATTTCTGTATCATTTAATTCTGTATTTCTAATCTATAAATCTTAATTTATTTATTTATTTTTAATCATTCATTTGATATTAAATTGTAGCTACTTCATTTTGTTCCAGTCTTTTTTCCTGATTATTTTGTCTGTTTTCATTTAGTCTTTTAAAAATTATAAAAAAAACAAAACAAAAAAACTATGGAAATAAAAAGAGGAAAAAACATATTTAAATGTTTCATAGTATAACAGTTATAACAGTATACTAATAGTGGAAGCAACAATAACAATCATAATCATTATTGTATTAATTATAATGATATCATTGAATGTAATTACCATAATATTAAAAGTGATTTTTATTATTCAAAAAATAAAACTATTTTTCAATAAAGTTTTCTTCATTTTACTTAACCTTAAAAAGGAAGTGAAATAAAACAAATTATTGCTTAAGACATCAAGCCGTTCATGTTTGTTTCACATTGTCATCTAAAAGAAGCTGCTTCAGTTATCAGGATGCCATCTATGCATGTTGGCACGACACTGTGATATCTGATCACCATAACAGGAAACTCTTTTGTTCTCAACATTACAAAATGATCTTGTCGGCATGAAGAAAACAAAAGTTGTTCCACAGATAATGACACAATGAACCCATCATCTGTTGTAGCATTTTACACATCTATCAAAGCTTTAGTTTAAGCTACAATAGCATTTCACTCATCAAATAAAATATCAACACCAAGATTCTTACCAGCAAAAATCTTATTGTAAGATTTTAAGATATGTTGAAGCCTGGTTGGGCAAATCAAAAGTATATTAAGAATCATTTAAAAAGCTTAATTGGGAATTTTAACATTCAAACATTATAATCAGCAGGATATGAGCTGTAATTATCTGTAATTCGGTACTTCCTTATGGAAATAAACACCTCAGATATCCAAATCATCATTCTTCCTCATACCAGTTGAGTGTACTGAACATTTAATTTCAGACATCCACAAAAAACATTCTTCATAAGAATAAACTTTCTGAATTTCTAATACTTTTATTGGCTAACTCTTGGTGGCATAGATTCAACAAAGTGTTGGAAACATTCCTCACCAGCAGCAGCCTGAAGCCTTGATCCAAGGCAGGATGGATCCATGCTTTCATGATGTTTCCAGCAGATTCTGAGCCTAGCATCTGAACGTGGAGCTGAAATGGAGACTCATCAGACCAGGCAACGTTTCTCCATCTTCTATTGTCCAGTTCTGGTGAGTCTGTGTGAATTGTAGCTTCAGTTTCCTGTTCTTAGCTGACAGGAGTGGCACCCGGTGTGCTCTTCTGCTGCTGTAGCCCATCTGCTTCAAGGTTGGACGTGTTGTGTGTTCAGTGTTTCTATCATCATGATCTTGGGCATTGGTTCTAGTTGTTTTGATTGTTATTTATTTGGCTATTTTGCTTTGTGTGCCTACGTTTTGTGATAAATATTCCTGTTTGTTTTAGTTAACTTCCTGTTCACCTGGTTTCTTTTTGCAGACTGCACCACCTGCTCCTCATCTTGTCCTTAGTTCCCTCCGTGTAGATAAACCCTGTGGTCTCTGTTGTTTCATTCTGGTTTCCACCGGTGTCATCCCTTGCATATATTTGTCTGCTTCCTAGTTTTTCTCACCTCTTCTAGTTATCCTGCCTGTGCATTGCCTTTTGTTGTTTTCTGCAATAAACCATGAATTCCTACACCAGCCTGCCTCTTCACCCTCCGTTTGGGTTCTGCTTCCATCCTCCACGTGCCGTTGCCTTTCTATAATCTCCAACCAGTCTGTCCATTCTCCTTTGACCACTGACATCAACAAAGCATTTAGCTCCAGACAACTATAGCTCACTGGATATTTTTTCTCTCTTCATGCCATGTTCAAAATCACTTAAATCCGCTTTCTTCCTCATTCTGATGCTCAGTGTAAACTTCAGCAAGTCGTCTTCACCATGTCTACATGACTAAATGGGTTGAGGTGCTGCCATGTGATTGGCTGGTTACATTTATGTGTTAATAAGCAAACAGGTGGACCTAATAAAGTATATTAAAAAAAAAAGTTATCATTAAATAATGAGCTCTTATATTTGACATATTAAAACCAACATTTCTATTAGTCAAAATGACCTTATTTTTAGCCAGAATTTATAAGCATGTGTCCATAATAAAAATGTAGTTAGTCTTTATGTTTATTATGTACACAGGTTGGACTCATTTATACATCACAGCACAGATTTGTTCTCATAAGATAGTTTCAAATGTTTCCAATAACATCAACAGAAACAATGAAAATAAAAGAACTTAACATGTACTTTCCTGTAAAATCCCACCTTTTCATTTTGGAAATAAGACATGAAAATGATGAGTCGTAACAGCTGAAATCTGGATATTTCATTTCTGGAAGTAAGCGTTTTCCTGCAGATCTATTCAGTATCAGTCATTTCCCGTTAAAAAGCTTGTGTGTCAGATTTATTTGGTCTACGGCCTGTCACAGAGCTACATCGATAGTTATTCGCACAGAAGTCAAGGTCATGCTTTTAAAGAAGGAAAACCGAACAGAGACTCGTTGGGTCGCTATTGAAAATATTTATCAGAAATCCATTCATGATTGAATGAAACACTGATATTAGTATCATTCCTGTGCGAGTACCCATGCAATGCCTGTATGGTATGTTAAAATGCTGATTCATAATTTTAAAATATGCCATTCAAACAAGTTCCTCTGCGTTACCAGACCGAGTGGTGTCAGAGAGCCTTCACCCTTGCAAATATGAACTCATGATGATTACTGATGAAGGTTGCTGAGCCAAACTAAAGACAGGGCTCAGTGTAAAAATGTGCTGAGTCTGGCGGAAACTAGAATGTCTCCTGTTACTGTGGGATTCCAGACGCAACATTAATCAACCGTCTTTGACGTCTTCAAGCTCCTCACTATGAAGTGTGACCCGGCATGTATAGTTTATTATAGTAAAAAGAACCATTGTTTAGATGTCCTGAAATCAGAATCATTTTTGGATTATTTCTTTTTTTCATTATAACCAGACAGAAAACAGAGACCACGATCTATATCACAATATACATACTCAATCACATCTGATCAAGATAAATGCCTTGTATGTACAAAACATTCAAGGTATGTATTGGTTTTAATTCCAAATAAATACAACCAATGTGGAGGGGGGTTAATAATAGTACGAAGCCTCGCTCTTTTTTTATGCTTCATATTCATGAACTCTTTGTTTTCTTAATCCCAGACAGCTGCATGTGCATCTGAGTGGGCAAAATTCTAGCTTTCCCTTCATTTAATAACACAGAACTCATCCAGTGAAAAATATTTTACTGCTTATTGCTTATTCAAGAGGCTAAAGTGCAGGAATGACAGAATAAACTGGCCATATGTGGTCTCATCGTGTATGAATAGCATCCCACGTCTACATGTCTTGTACATTCATGTTAAGATTCCTTGTGTCTTTTTAAAGAAGCACTACTGAACCGTGGCACATTTTCTAAGTGAGCCACCCCCTAACGACAGCAAAATCAGTATCTGTCGTGCATCCTGTCTCTTCTCTGAGCTCTGTCCAGCTAGTAAAAGTCCATCTGAGTTGACTCTTGTCTTATCTCTTGCTCTGTCGCTTTCTGTCTCTCTTTTGAAAATGAACATTAGTACCAATTGCTGATTAAATCTGCTGCTAAACATAAAAGCTTCTCGTAATTCAGTAAATAGGAACCTGCAGGAAGTATGAGCTCTAACCATCCAACTCCACCCACATCCAGGTCGTTTTGAGTTGTTGTTTTTTTCTGGTAACAAAAAAATAGTAATAGTGGGATGATAATAATAATAAATCAAAGAGAAAAATAAATAAGTAAAATTGTAGAACATAGATGAGAAGAAAGAGAAATGAGAGAGAGGGATCACCAGCTCAGGACCAGTTGGGCCAGGGTCCTGCAGGTTTTAGATATTTCCCTACTGCAACACACCTGGTTCACATTGTTGTCAAGTTGTCAAGTTCAGCACAATCCTCTTCTTAACGACCTAATCAGGCGTGTTGCAGTAGGGAAACATCTAAAAGATGCAGGACATTGCCTCAAAAGGTCTGGAGTTGTTGATCCCTCCTTCAGAAGGTTTACCAGTCAGATCTAAAATCATTTTGATTAGTCAGTCAAACTGAGCATATCCATTTTGTATCCAGTTAGTAATGTAAAAGGGAGGAGTAAAACTTTACACTTGTACAATTAATCTGTGCTTTTTTCCAACCTGCAGACCTGATCTTTGCTTTTATATAAGAAAGTGGAAATATAAAAGGTGCTTTTGCCACTAATTGTTATTGTTCAACCAAAATAAAATCACAACACCACACCAACCACTGTTCCAGGAAAGCATGGCCTTCACGGTTTTAGCTGAAGAGAGAGGAAAACATAGTTATCTGTCTTTGAAAGGAAACCTCCCTATCACAGTTTTCTTTTTAACGAATCATGGAGCAGCAAACACAGAATGTAAGGAATGCTTTATTTTGCTTGTGCTATTTGTTCAACAATAACTAGGAGGTGCTGGACGTGCAGTCCGAACCCAAACTGAAAATATGCAACAGGAGCATTTCAGGCTAATCCTTTAATCAAAGGCATCAACGTATGAATATCCCTCTCATCTTTGATATAATTGCAATTTGGAAGCTGAGCCAGGCCTGTTAAAACAGATATCTGGTCTTGGATGATGCTGAGTCGCTCTCTGTGATGAAGATTAAGGGGATGAAAAGTTATCTGTCAGCTCAAATACAGAGCAACAGTAAATATGCTTGTTTTGTGGCCATGGAGGCCCACATGCTCATTTAGCAGTAGCATGATCAGATAATCTTCTGTCGTCAGTTTCACAGCATTTATGCTTCTCACATTTGACCATGTCAGCAGTGATGATTTCTTTTGGTTGCAAGATTTTAAGAGTGAGATTAGATCGGGGTCAAAGAAGGGGAGATATTTTAGAGATAATTTGCCTCTAAGTGTGTAGACTTCTGTCCTGCTGATAGGTAGGAAAAATTACAGCTAAATGACAATAAACCCAGGACAGAATAGATTTTATTTGTCATAAAATTTCTGTGTGACCTTTTGATCTACAATAATCCTCCTCATTGCAGCTATTCGTAAGATTTTATGGAATTATAGCAGGAAAAAAACTTCAAACATTCATAACTGGGTATGCTAATTAAATCATTTGAAAAAAAAATGCATTTTTTTGTCCAGTGCAATTTGAAAAGTAGGCCATGCACAAAGGCAGAAAACCCCACGATGCTTAGATGTATGAGGAAGATGTTAGTAGCATGGTGGAAAATTAACCCTCGGTGTGACGAGCTGCTGAAATTTTACACGGTCATGTTGAATGGCATAATTCAGCCAGCAGCCATTAGCCAAAGCTAACACATCATCTTGCAATCATGTGTGAAAATACTTCTAAAAAATGCTTCAATATCTCTTTAAAATTTTCATTTATATTACATGTAACTTATAAATTCCTTCCGCCGTGTAAATGATGGGAAGCTTCATGCCAGACCCCCGGGACATGCAGGGTTTTAACACTGCGTGGGAGGCTGTCGGCGTAATGTGACCCCAGAGGGTCCGGTTATGCAAGGAGTCCTGAAAGCGGCCACAATGGCAGCCTCCGTCTTTCACACTGCACTTCTTCCCTCAAAGTTTGTGTTTCCTTCATGTAGCGTGTACTCGAGAGGCAATTACAGCGAGGCGCTGTTTAAAAGTGGTTGGCAAACACTTGAAGTCACAACAGTATCTAAATCACATATGTGCAATTTCTCTTCGTCATGCTAGTCATCTATGATTTATATCATAGTTTAGGTGCTTTCATATGGCATCACATATCTCTGTTTAAATCTGCAAAACAAACTCCAAGGCCTTTTAACTCCCTCTGTGTTCTGATAAATCAATGCCATCTCTCTTTGTGTGTCAACAGTGCGTCCATCCTGTGGCAAAGTGATGCCAGCTCACTTTCTTGTCAACAAAGGAAGAGGGGGAACCAGATGGAGGGTTGTTTCTGAGGCCCGTAAAACGGCAGACACAACAGCAGTTCAATGAGCAGCAGCGGGACAAGGAAACGCAACGAGCCGAAGGACCTCCCTGACACCCAATTGTTTCCTGAGTTTCTGTGTCCGGCCTTCCAGACCGGAAACTTTTGGGCACCCCCCCAGGGTTGAGTTTGTATTTGAGTGTGTGTTGTTTCTGGATGTGAGAGCGAGGTGGGATTGTAAATGAATGCACAAGAAGTGCGCTGGCAGATTGCCCACTGCTTTTTTAAGAGCATGTAGAAAGGATGGGAACGAACTACATGGAGCACTGCTCAACAATGCCGCAAGCAGCTGGTCATGTTGACGACAAGCATAATGTTCTCAGGACGGAAAGAAGTAACTGTTACCTTTAACTTAACAAGACTCAATCAACATGTGAGGTTAAGAAAGTCCAAAAGGCCGCATTCAAAGAACTGTTTCAGTCAGCAGAGCAATTTCATGCATCCCCAGTTTAATTTACCAGCGCAACCAGGATGTACCGCACATCAAAACTTAGTCACACTTCTTTCTGAATACTGGGGTGCATCCAAACTTAAATGTTCAAATCTTCAAAGAAAATATTACCATGACAACTCTTTCATTGAACTTGGAAGTTCATGGATAGTTTATGCCTGGATCTCATTGAGGAGACCAGAATTGCCTCCCAAAGTTGCTTTTTGGAGGTCTACTTGCCCCCCACCATCATAGATCTTACTTTTAAGAATGGTCCCTAGGTTCTCAGAGGATGATGGTGGCCACACTATGAGTTTTTCTCCCTTTATCCTCATAGCAGCCAAATGATTCTGCTGGTATTGCTGCAGCATGGGATGGAGAGTTGTCTTTACCTGAGAAGACACGTTCTTTCTTTGATACCACGCCAGGAAATGGTCAGTTAAAAACAGATTTAGCAGAGGCCATCCCAAAGGGGCCTACCTTCTCACTCCCCCTTATTCTAGCTAAGAGCACCACTCCACCACCACCTGTTTGACGTAGAAGCCTTGTTGGGACATGTTGGGACATCCGCCAACCATCCAGAACTCCATCCATCTGGACTATCTAGAGTAGCACAGCATTTAACAATAAATAAAACTGTTTCAAAATGAGTCTTCATGTATTTCTGAGCCTATTGACAACATTCCTCTTTGTGAGCATTGGCTAAGGGAGGCCCAAATACAGTTTTATATACAACTTCCAGTGTATGGAGAGGTAAACCTCTCCAGAGGTCTGCTTACTGCTCATCGGTGACTTTTTAAGAGCTGCTCTCTTAATAAGATGCATTTTCCTGATGGAGACTGTCCTTTACATGTTTTTATCTGAATCAATCTGTTTGTCAGTTCTTGGACCTCTTCTATTCAACTTTTATCTGCTCCCTTTGGGTCGAATGTTACAGAACTTTAACATCAGTTATTACAGTTCCCACTGCAGCTCAACAGACTTACTGTCAGTCTGGAGCAAATGAACACCTGGATGAGAGAGGATTTTCTACAATTAAATGAAGACAAAAATGATATTATCCTGTTTGGCAAAGAGAAGAGGGTCAGCATTGGTAAACATCTTGAGACTCTGGCTTTTAAAATCCCCGACCAAGTTTGTGACCTTGGAGTGTTGACAGACTCAGATCTGACTTTTAACAGCCACGTCAAAGCTGTCACCAAGACAGCTTTTCACCAACTCGGAAACATCCTCAGAATTAAAATTTGGTCTCCCAGTGAGACGAATCTCATCCATGCATTCATCTCCAGTAGACTGGATTACTGTACTGGTCTTCTAATAGGAGCTCCCAGAAAGAGCATTAAACATCTGCAGCTCATCCAGATGCTGCTGCTAGAGTTTTAACCAGGACTAAGAGATCTGAACACATCACACCAGGTTTAAAATCTTTACACCAATTTCCAGTTTATTCTGGTTTCCAGACAATTACAGAATAGATTACTGATAGTTTACAAATCCCAGAACAGTTTAGACCCAGAATCCATCTGTGATATGTTCAGAGAGTATATAAACCTAACATGCTCAGGTCAGCTAGTCCGGACCAGAAGGCCAGACCAGAGTCCAGACTAAACATGGAAAAGAAGCTTTAATCTGCTGGTGGGGATGAAACTTTCACCAAATGTAGACACTTTTAAACCCAGATTAAAAACATTTATTTTCTCATGTGCCTATGCATGAAATATGCACAGTATTTTTTAACTGATCTAGACTGCTGTTTGCTTTTAATTATTCTAATTTAGTTATTTTATATGATTTTACATATCTTATCATGATTTTTGGACACCGTTTTAATGATGTCTTAATATGAATTGAATTGTTTTTGCATAGTTTCTATTTCTTTTTATTTTCTTTCTATTATGTAAAGTACATTGAATTGCTTTTAAGTATGAAATTCACCCCATAAATAAACGTCTTGCCTTGTTTTTCTAAATCATCACAAATTAGTTACACACTGTCCTTTTAAGTAGTTTCTCTTTTAAGCTCAGCTGGGAAACTAATAAGGAAACCTGTCTCAGATTGTTATCACTTATCTGAACAGAGAGGACAGACAACAGAAGCTAAATCTTCCACAGAAAAATCAAAACCCACATGTTTCCTCAATGAAATCCAACATGCTGAATCATCTGGAACACATATGAAGTGTGGCTGCACTCAATGACAATATGAAACATTTATATGCATCACACAGTTTAGCTTTTACTGCCCTGGTGTTGCATATGGTCGCAACCTGTACGCATAGGAACTGAATTATATTCATGCATTAGTCTGTAAATTCCTTTTAAAATCATCATTATATGAGGCATCTTTCAGTAAGTCCATTTCAGAGGGAGAACATTAAGGATTTGATTATTTTGTAGCTGCATGTAATATTTATCCATGTTGTCTATCCAAACATTGAATCTGTTGTTTATCTATTATTTTAGCTTTACATGACCATTTAATTGGACTATTGTCCCTTTTCCAGTAGATTTACTGTATATATATGTACAGAAAAATGTGCACCTTTTTTGATAATAGGTAGTGTTCCCCATCTCAGTTTGTTTGTGTTGGCCTTTTTCTGGTTAATTCATCACATCACAAACTAAAATGACTGATTTAGCTTGTAGCAAATTAGTTCATGTGTATTCATGAACTGACATTTTTAATATAGATGAACTTATTAACGTTTCACTGTCCCTCACACAGACCTGCAGCAGCACGTCAACAAACTTGTTTGCTTAATTCATTCAAGGCCAGAATGGAAAGGCAAATGACCGGCGTCGAAGTCATGATGTTGGGGCCGAAGGGGCCGGGGTTTCCAGTTAAAATGCAACTTTAAATAATGAAGAATGGCTGGGAGGTATTGTCAGCTCTTTCTGCTCAGATCTATGTAACACCTGTTAACATGGAGCTTTTATGTGTTACACAGTGCTGGATACTTGGATGCATAACAATGCACCATGTTTGATTTGTTATGTGTTGTTAGTCATCTGTGATGCTCTGTCCAGAGAGTTCTTATCTCATCCTAAAATACTGAGGTTGAATTCACATAACTTACCTCTGCACACCAACTCTACACGGTGCAGTTTTACACTGGGTTATAATGTGCTTTGTACAAGGATTTTGTGTTAGGTAAATCTAAAGAGACAACATCACATGGACAACACAAAGGCAGCACATGGATATAAGGTGCAAAATCTCTTAAAGTAGCTCATGTTTAAACATCAAAAATAAAAACTATATAATCATAAAAACAGTGGTAATCAGAGCAGTCAGGGCCATGACCTCCAAACTCCGATTAACATAAGTTACATATTGATCACCTGATAAACCTGAGAACTGGTTCTCAGTTGACTTTACTGGGTAATTAGAAAGATAAAAAGTAAACAAATAATAAATAAACTGAGGTTGAAGTTGGGGTTCTTTTTCAGAAACAGATCATTTTTCTCTGTTACTGAAAGGAAGCATCTTTTTGCTAAAACCTTCTTATCTCTCCTGGACAACTGTGATACAATTTACAGTCGTGGAAAAAATGATTAGACCACCATTGTTTTCTACTGTTTCGTCTTCATTTTAATGCCTGGTTCAACTAAAGGTACATTTGATATCTGGCCATTTTCCATGGTTTTCCTGATAATAAACCTAAATCACTGAAGTTTTTACATCAAATGTACTGCCAAAAAACTGTGCTTTAACACATTCAATGTTTCATTTTTTGTCTGTTTTAGTCACATGATTCACACAGGAGTTGATCAAATGAACAAGAAATTGAAGAAAAAAAGGTGGTCTGATCATTTTTCCGTGACTGTATGTGAACGCATCAGCTCATTCTCTCCATCTGTTGGACTCTGTCTATCATGGGGCATTAAGATTTATAACCAGCCTTGACACACCACTGTATTTTATATTCACTGGGTGATTGACCTTCATTGGCGTCACACAAGGTAGTCCCCTGGTATTATCTAATTTATAAATCTATTTCTGGTTCATTGCCATCTTGTTTATGAGATTATATGTCACATAAACAACATGGTTATAGTCTGTGGTTTTAGGAACAGAGAAATGCTACAAAAGGATTTGCAATTGTCTCAATTGATTCTGTTTACAGACTTTAAGTTGTTTTTTTTTAAGTTGTTGAAGTTTTTTTCTGTATACATCGGTACATCACCTACCATTTATTGTCTGTTCTTACTTTACTGTTGTAATTTTATCCGAAACAGGTCTCGTTTAGTGGGATCACCCGTGTAAATAAAGGTTAAATGAAATTAAATACAAATCAAAAATCTCCATCCAGAGGAAGGCAATCCCAGGAACAGATAAAATTCTCTGCAGAACCCTCAAACTCCCATGACTCTGGTAGAAAACCTGAACTTTAATTACTTTGGAGGTTTACTGGCCAGAAAATAAAAGCTTTCCATGCCTTTAAAAACGTGTAAAACTACATAAAGAACCATAAAACTGTGATGGGCATTGATGAAAAACAGGAACATTGAGTGAAAGCGGAGAAGAAGAGACCAAATCCAGTTTATTCCCCTAAAAATGTTTCTCTGCCGCCCTCTGGTGGATAAAATAAATCAACGCACGTTTTCAACCGCTACAAAATCATATTTTTGCTTCATTTACATCCATTTTAAAAACAATAAATGTATTTTAGTCCCGTATTACTTATTAAATTATTCATTTTTTATTAACAAATAAACTACGATTAGTTTTTGTTTTTTTAAATCAGCCTCTAACCCGGAAGTAGATCAGTGTTATTATGCTAACGATGTGTCATCAACAGTTCAGGGTGGAAGCTGCTGATTCTGGACAAAATAAGATTACCGGACAGTCATTGATATTTATTTAGGGGGTCGCACAGCACAAGTACTAAGTATCGTCGTTGTGGATAAGCTGTCATAAAGTTAACACGATAATAAGACGGAGAAACGGACTGAAGCTGCGTCGATCTTCATCACAACTGGACTGTTAGCAAGAAGGCTAACGGGTTCGTTCCTCGCTTTCTTGGTTCCTGACGGGACAAGAGAGAGGGATGTCCTGCAGCTTGTTTGAGTTTTGTCGGCTCCAAGAGCTCAAAACTGTCCGGGACTTCTTGTTCCACAGCCAGAAAATAGAGCCGGTTGAGAACAAGAATCAAACAGGTAAGCTTAAACGTAGAAGAAGATGGAAGTCTGTGGCATCCTCCAACATGAACTGTTATTTAGTCATCCAGTTAGCCTCCTCTGGATGTAGCTAGTCATTGTTAAAAAAAAAAAAGCAATTTCTAACAAACCTCGAGAAGTTGTTTCTTACAATTTGGCTAAACGTTTATAGGCAATATTCAGTTATGCTGCATTTAGATTTCTACTTGCTGTTAAAAGTAATTATAATTTGTGAGACACACTTTGTGAAAGATATGATGGAGTTTCCTCTGTAAGCTGCAGAATGAAGAAGAGGAGAAATCTGCCTGCACTTTTTGTTATGAGTCATCCCCCAGGAGGCACCTGAATGCACCATGGCTGGGTGCTTAACTAAAAGGAACAGATGTAAACACAGCAAAAGCTCTTGCGTTGCACATTAGATGTTAATATTAGATTCATGCATGCAGATAGAGGATGTGTCATCACTTCAGTCTCAGTGACATTTCTAATGACTGTTTAGAAATGTCTTTGGATACAGTATTTCCTCCACAGTCATTTTATTTTCTAGTTTTTTCCCTAAAGTTAAACATTTTTCTCCCTTTTCTCTCTGTCATCTGACATTTTGCTTTTATGGTTTGCAAGTTTGACCTTCTCATTCCAGCATTAAAGTGTTCATATGCAAGGTTCTTGCATAACATTAATTTCAATGAATGTCCATATGGGGAAGCATTTTACTTGAAATTGTGGCCCTCTTTATTCATTATTAAATGCAAAATGAGGAAGCATTATACCCCATGCTCCCAGCATACCACATGTTTTACCTCACCCCTTAAAAGATACCAACCTAGAAAAAAAATTATTTTCATCAACCAGTCCTTCCTGGTTATACTGGACCGTTTTCAGACACATAAGTCTCTCAAAGTTTCATTCCACTGGCATAACAATCAGGTTTGCACATCACTAATTAACCAGCAGTAAACCCCTTATCCTATTTGGAATATTTGCACATATACTCCTCCTTTCCTCTCCTTGGATCTTTATCTCTTCCCACCAAAGATGTGAGCAGCAGAGGTGTGGATAGACATGAGAAAAGAGGAGTTGAGATAAAAGACACTTATAAAATTGAGGCGTATTTGTTTTGTATCTGGCATTTTAAATCAACAGCAAGTACGTCATTTAATAATCATTATCTTTAACCATGTGATCATTAAAAGTGTCCATGACCAAAGATATGTTTACTGTTAATTTAGTTTACAACACAGGATTAACGTGCCCCCTTTAGCCATCATAGATACCAAAGAGGGATGGAGAAGAGAAGACAAATTAGATTATTGAGATGAGAATATTAAGTTAGCTGTCATGACAATATATTATTGTCACTAAATCATCTGCAACGCCTCTGTTTGACACCTCTTCTGTTCCAGTTAGGCCTGTACTAGCTGATCTGTCAGCTGGTGTCTGGTCATAATATAACCTATACTTTACAATTATCATCATCATGTATTATTATATGATCTTAAACGCTGAGATTTTGTCCTCTGCTTAAATTAACAACTTGAACTCCTTTTTGTTCTGGGTTTTCTTTCCCGGCAGAGAATGAGCTGTCCTGGGACACCTCGGACTGGGAATCGACATGGGATACTGGAGATAATCCACAGGAGAATTCCACTTCTCCAACAACGGTCTCTTTTTTATATATTTTGTCTCTGTTTTTTGTGTTTCATTTAGCATACTTTCTTCTCCTTCAAACTTTAGAAATCAGATAGATCACCAGCGTCCCTAGCTTCGCTATCGCTTATATTGTTGACAATTTCTCAGGAATGGTAGTGTGTAGCTCCGTGGGGTAAATTGTGATGGATAGCTTACTCTTTAGGTGATCTACAGAAGTTTTCCAGACATTTCTAGCCCGTCCAGGAGGTTTACAATCCAACCACAACATGTAGTGTTTATTGAGAGACTCCATATGGTAAATCCGCAATGATGATCCATGATAACACCATTATTTATCACATTTTCATCACTATCACTACTATGTTGCTAAGAGACCTATTTAGACCTGGAAATGATGATGAAGCCACTTCCTGTCAAACTTTCCACCAATCAGAGAGCTTAAATTGAGGGTA
>JBBBVU010000021.1:2205443-2223981 GCA_037177055.1 Atherinosoma microstoma | reverse complement strand
TCATATACCAGAGTTGTGGACTATTATTCACCGACCTCCTCCGAATCCTGATAAACAAATAAAAGTGTTTCATTACAGATGTCATCCCTTCCTTTGGCCTTAAACTTGTCCTCTGTCCTCAAGATTCGGCCTCCCAGATTCCCGGCGCCATGGCGAGTCTACATGTCTCTCCCCGTGCAACACGCTGGCTGGCGTGACGGATGACTTTGGTCGAGTGACGCTGCTGGACTTGGCCAGGGGCATCGCCATCCGCATGTGGAAAGGTGAGGAGAAAAAAGCAGACAAGGACAGGCATGAAGCAAATCATGATGATATGAGGGTTGTGGGAATAAATGTAAAAGATTAGATACATTTTACAGGGACTTGGCACGAGATGAAGCTTCTTCTCTTTAGGTTACAGAGACGCACAGCTCGGTTGGCTGCAGGTTCAAGAGGAACGCGTTGATCGGGAGTACTCCCCGTCTGGTTCCCTTCCCAGACGCCACGCGTTGTTTCTGATCATCTACGCCCCCCGAAGGGGAATCCTGGAGGTGTGGGCCATGCAGCGGGGCCCTCGAGTCGGCGCTTTCACCGTGGGCAAACACTGCAAGTGTGTAGAGAAGTACCAATACAAGCACATACAGGCAGATAACTGGGGATTAGCACAGAACAGAATCCATGATGCTTGCATGCATGTGTGCATGGTGTTCCAGGTTACTATATGCTGGTTACCGTCTGATGGGGGTGAACAGCGTGACCAGTCAGGGCTGGCAGCTCCACACGCAGCAGGTTTGTTTACTGGATCCCACCACAGGAGCTCTGAGGACAGTGAACATCCCCTTCCACCTCGCCCTCAGGTCAGTACACAAACCCTGACCAACGCTCTCCACACTTTCATTTTTCCCACTGAGGATTCATTTATCATTCAATGAATTTGGAAAGGTTGGAAAGAGATAAACAATAACAATTGTAACATAATTGGGCTGTTGGAGGAGGGGGTAGCTTCCTTATTTTTGTCTTTATTTCATTCATTTCATTACAAGTTTAAGCTTGTTGAACAGCACCGGGTTGGTTATGCAGAAGAGAATCTGGTTACGTGTGTTTACTGGAAAGCAGCTCATGTCTGAAGAGATGTAAAAGAGGACTGAGTGTAGGAATACACTGTTGCAAATGTGCTACAGTAGCAAATCATATTTGACAATATATCATATTACACTTATATTTTAATCATTTTTTGCTATTTTTTTTAAATCAAAATAATTAATGAAATAATATGTTATCATATTTAATAAATATAAATAGCTTATTCTACAAAAATATGGCTGTATTATTTTCTTTTCATGTTTATCATTTAATTATGGAGAGTTAATCCATAATTAAACTTAGTCCTCATGGCCACCGAAATGGTTCATTTAAAAATATATACCATCCCAACCCATGAATATTCCAGAAATTGCTCTTTAAATAAGTATCCACTGTAGTGTTTACTATGCATGAAAAGGTTAAAGCTCATTTATAGACACGTATGACCATTTTTTCTCCTTCTTTTACTCAAAGAATGTCTGTAGTACATTGTAGTGTTATAAGAACCACCCTGCATGTCCTACGTCACTGTAGGAAATGATTCAGGGAAGAAATGTGTGGCCCCTTGAACTGTTTGGATGACACTTTAGATGTTGCAGGAGATGCATGACACAAGTTCTGGTAGAAATCTGCTCTCATTACATCGTCTTCCGTCTTTAATTTCAGTGACAAAAAGAGCGAACGGGCCAAAGACATGCACCTGGTAAAGAAGCTCTCTGCTATACTAAAGAGCAGAGATGTGGATCCTGGTAAGAGGATGCAAGAGTGAGAGCTGAATATAAATGTAGAAAAACCTCTCCGCAATAAATAACATTTCCGTCTGTTTTCTTTCGTTCACTTGTTTCTTTTTTAGAAACTCTGGAAAATGAAGCAAGAAATGTCCTGCTGGAGATCAAACATCCCGCCATAAAGAAGCAGGTGTGAGATGATGTCCCATTAAAAGATGCGTACGATGTATTTACCAGGCCATATTCACTACCCAATCTGTGTTTTCTTTTAGGCTATGGAGTCTCTGCTGTCAAACAAGAACACTCCTGTCTCCTGTCTTACTAACATCATGTGTGCCTTAAATGACACTTTAAAAGACCAAGGTAAAGTAAGGTTTTAGATGGATATTGAATACTAATCATCAGAAATAAAGTCCTTTATGATTCATGAATACTTTGATGCTTTTTTCTGCTTTTCAGCTGCTGCTGATGTGGATGCTTCATTACCTCAGCTCTGCTCCTCACAGCTGAAGTTGCTCCGGCTCTACACCGACATCCAGCAGCTGCAGTCTGCTGCAGACACCGAGACCTGCTCTGAAAATGTGCGTGAATGCAGGCAATAACATAAAAACAAAACGTGTCACAAACACACGCTTTCGTGCTCTAATTTGTATTTCCCTCCCCACCCAGCAGGACTCCCTTGAAGGCATAGAGGATGAGCTGTCCCGGGTTGGGCCCATTCTGCAACGCTACGCACAGTTCACATCCAAACCCAGCGTTTCCTTCGCGCAGGACTCGCCAGACTCACCGCTGCCTGTGCAGGCTTTTCTTTCTCAGATGGAGTGCACAGAGGATGGCGAGGTGAAAGTGATCCGGAGGTCTGAAACTGAATGGAACCAACTAGGTAAGACAGGTGTAGTTGCTGATATATTCTGTTAAATGTGTTGTATAAATGGATTGATTCAAAGTACATGTTTAGAAATAACCCTTATTAGCCCTTTATTCAGTTACAAGAAAGATTTTAAGTAAGCTACAGAACATACAGAAATGACAAAAGCCATCTTTCAACTGACCAAATTGAAGCAAAACTGAATATAAGACACAACAGGAACGTTACCTTTCCTTGTTTGTAGAATAGGAAGGAGCTAGTGGTGTAGGCAGCATTTCTGACTTAAATAAAACTCTGTTTTTGGAGTCGTCGATGCCCAGAAGTGTCCAAGGCTGAGAAAACAGACTTCAACTTCTTTTTTTTCCCGTCCCAATTATGGCTTTACAGCAGAATTTTGCTTTATGCCCCGGTGTCACTCAAGCAAGTGGATATCTGAGCAGTAAAATAATGGGTCTGGTGCAGGACCCACTTCTTAGCCTCTACAATAGAAGGACTAAACTAAACTATTCTCAGATCGCCTCAGACACCTTTTACACTGCACAGCCACCCTCAAGTCTGAGATACACATCACTGGCCTTCAAGACCAAGAGAGCCATGGCAAGATTTTTCTTTCATCTGTTAGGTTACCGAATGGCTGATGTGGTTTTCTATGCATATTTATGCTTGTAAATGTGTGTTTTTCTATTTAACACTTATTAGTGTTAAATATACGTATTTATTAGTTTTTAATCTACTTTTTGATATGCATCGTCACCATCTGCAGATGAAGTTCCTAACAGGCATTTTAAGTTGAAGATAGAAAAAGCAATTAAGAACCATTTAAAACAAATAAAACATACTCATACTCACACAACATATACATTACATTCAACAAGGAAATCCCCCAAAAGATTAGAAGCAGCTGCACTGCTCAGAAACTGTTGTTGGTTATAGATTATTGTAAGTAAACAGCGGGATGGAGGTGCAGAGTTTTAGGGATTTTTGGGACGATCGTGGTGATAAAAACTACTAGAACGTAAGTTCTGGTTGTTGTTGGAAATGTTGATGTGGAAGCAAAGATAAAATGATATTTTTGTAAATAAATTTGTACGATGATGACAGGGGAACTGCTTATAAAACAGATTACAGTGTGATAGAAGAGAAGCCAGTCCTGTAGATTATTTCACTGTAATCTATGATGGGGAGGATCGTTGTTTAGACCAGAGTGGATGAAGGTTTCGTTTGATTCTTCTGCATTTAAGCACATCAACTTCTTTAAAGAAAGTGGGCATGAAGGAAATTTTTCTTTTTGTTGTTTGCACTTAGTGCCAAGCTTTTCCAATATTATATTTAAAAAGGAATCCAGCATTGCACAAAGTAAAATAACTAAAACTAAAATCTTCACTCATGTTTGCAGGAAACTTCATGTTCTGGGGTTGTTTATGTGGCCGAAGCCCTCTCCATAAAGTCTGTGATACTCTACAAGAAGCTGGCATCAGTCCGCAGCAGCTGCTGGTAAGATGCAGAAAAAAAGACTGGATGAACTCAGGAGCTTAAGAAGTTTATAATATGGACTCGTGAATTATTTTCTCTCATGTTCTTGTTGTTAGAAATTGATTTCTAATTGTTTGAACCTTTCTGTCAGTCTTTGCTGCTGAGTGTGTGGCTGCAAAGGGAAAAAGAGATTCTACAGAAACCAGCTGAAACCGTTAGACATCTACACACACTACTTGTCGCCCTTAGCAACATGAAAGGTATGTACACATAAGGATGAGATTTTTCTCTCAGAATAAAAACAACAAAGATGCAAACATCTTTATTTTCCTCTCCGTAGGTGCAGTTGAGGAGTCGTGGGACCCTCAGTCTATCTCCCCCTGGTGGCAGCAGGTCCGCTCTACATGCATCCAGTCCCACAATGCTGCTGCTGCTCTGCTGGCGGCTTTAGTCGCTCACCGCGCCGCCAAAGCCAGCATTACGAGCCGAGCTGACAGCAAGGTAGAAAAACTGAAGGAACGATAAGGCAGCGATGCATCAGAAGCCGTTAAACGCACACTAACGGGTTTGCTTTGTTCTGTATGTGCGTGGCAGCTGCAGTCTGAGTGGGAGGCGGTGTCGCTGGAGTTGGAGCAGTGGGCGGTGTGTGATCGCCAGCTTGAGGATGTGTTGGTGCTTCAGACCCTCCTGTTGGTGCCTTCTCCTCAGGGAACAGCAGGAGGCGCTGCAGCTCAGTGCTCCATAAAGATACTGCTGGAGGGAGTCACAGGTGAGGTGCTTTCTTAACTTATTTTTGTTTCTCAAAAACACAAGTCCTTTATTTTTCCCTTTATGAGCTGCTGCACTCTGCTTGTGGAAACCTCAGATTTCTTGTTTGTCTTTCTACGTCTGTCTCTTTAGGCGGCATCGCAGACAGCGTCTCCAAATGGGTGTTCAGGCAAAATATGATGCCTGAGCGGCTAAAGGAAATCCTGCACAAAAACCAGATTTCAGAGGATTCAGAAGACAAACAGGAGCAGAGAGAGGGAGGAAATGAGGAAAAGAAGAATGAAGACGATGCAGACAGGACAGCAGGTGAGTGCTGAGATATTAACCGTCACTCGTTTGTTTACACATCAAATCAGTTATTGTTGAAGATCTGTGTTTGTGTTGCCCGTGACTGTTGCTTCTGTTCCTCAGAGCTGTTGGTGGCAGTATGTAAGCGTTTCCCACACTCCCTCTCACCTGACTTGCTCTTCGCCCACTGCTGCTGGGAATATGTGGTGCAGTGGAACAAAGACCCAGAGGTGCACACGTAAACATTCATACTGTACCCTGCTGCTTTAAAGATCATAAACCCCATAGAATTGCCTGGATTTCTGCTTAAATCTGACCTGAAAATCAGATTTTTTTTAAGCTTCCCCTCCACACGTCCTGCTTAGAAACCCAATTTCAAAGAAAGATATACCCTAATTACATACCGTGGTGGTTTTTTATATACGTTTTTGGTCTGTTTGTGACTTAGAACACCATAAGAGACCATTGTAAGCACTTAGAAAAGTGATTTTTGAATGATATGTCCCCTTTAAGTAAAATTATCAGATTTTTTAAATATCTGTTAATTATAAAATGTTCATTTTTTATCTTTTAGGACGTAAAAGATAAAGGCTTTTATTGTGCAGTGATAACAGTGACAGTATCAGCCTTGTTCAAAACGTAAACTTTATTATCTTTAAGTATTTGAAGGAAAAGTGTCACAGATTAGAGTTGCTGTCTTGCTTCATCAACACTTCCTGTTCAGATTCAGTCACAACAGACGTTCTGACATCTTCCCTAGGAGCATATTGCTGTCATTCAGTTTATTTTATCTGTGTTTGCAAACTTTCCTGCACCAGATGCAGAAAAAACTCATCATGCTACTGCTTCAGCTGTGTTTCTTATCGTCTTTGCTGGTCAATCACTCCTGGGGAGGGAAACTTTCTGACTGTGAAAAGGAGTCCAAACTCTTGACATGGTTTTGTAAACTTTTCCAGTCCGATGAGCATCACTGATTTTGATTTGGTCCGGAAGTTTCCTTTGTTCATGACATGATGCATTTTCCCCACCATGTTGTGTTACATTATTTTCATTCTGTTGTTTGAAAAGACTCCAAACTCACTTCCACGTGAACTGAGATTGTCCAACTTTTGAACATATGCATATTATTAAATACATTTTATTAAAAAGTAACCAGGGCAAATATCTTGTCTTGATAAATGGGCTTCTCTTTGTCTCTTTTCTGCCTTTGTCTGCAAGTTTGATGATGCTTTGGGTCACATTTGTGCAGAAAAATAGAAAATTCTACTCACTGATATTCATTAACCGCTGTTTAAACAAACATAGATCCGATTTTTTTTCTTAAAGGGAGAAAGCAATCTTTCAGAACACCAAGAATCATGTTCCAGAAATCTGACATTGCTCCCGTATCTTTAAACAGGAGAGTCGACACCTGTCCTTGGCTGTGGAGCATTTGAAGCTGATCTCCAGTCCTCACATTCAACTCGGTTTGTGGCCTTTTGCACATTTCAATATTTCTGTTTTTGCATTTTGCCTAACCAAAGAGGAGGACGTGGTCTAATTTTCTTCAGATATGCACACATGACCAGCTGATACCTCAGTGTCATGACTAATACTTATTGAACAGTGATCGGCATGTAATTAGAGTTTATTGACTCTTGCAGGTATTTCCACGATGATGTGGAACACTTTCATTGTGAAGCGTTTCTCAGCCGCTGCCTTCCTCATGGAGAAGGTAAATCACACACATACTGATGTAGGGTTTGGTTCGTGTGTGTGAAGCTTTCTATTAAATTTGTACACGTACTGCTTTTAGGTGGGGAAAGCACCCAAAGATCGTTTATGTCGACGGGTAAGTTTGACCCATCCCAGATTGATGAAGGTTGAAGTGCTGCGATGCAGATGGTAAAGACTGGTGCATTTGTGTGCAGGACGTCGGGATGGGGGACAAAGCCATGACGTCTTTCCTGAGCTGCTGTGTGCAGCTGCTGCAGATCCTCATGGAGGTGACTGGATTATTGGTTAAGAATGAGAGTCCTTTGTCTTTTTTATCTTTCTATGTAAGTAAAGAGACAGCAGAACGAAGCATGAGGAGTGAGCAGTGCCTGGCATAAAAAGGAATGAATGTCAGCGATTTTGGGGCTTTTTTATCTGAATGCACGAGAAGATATTTTTGTTTTTTGTTCATTTTTTTCGCCTGCTGCTGCATTTCTATGTCTTCATGCTGCTGAAATCCTGCAGAATAATAGCAAATATCTTCAAAATAATCCCAACTCGGGGTTATTACTGTACTAAACGAGTTTGATCCTTGCAGGCGGACTCCGCCACAGAGGAGGTTCCTGCTCCGGATCTGTCCGTGGAGGAGGCGTGGAGTGGGGCTGAGGGCCCTGCATCCATAGCTGATCTTGCCCTGGAGCAGAGAGGCGTCCACTACCCGCTGGTCCAGCATCACTGCCTCCTAGCTTCCCTTCTACACACTGCCATGAGCTTCAGTGTCAAAGTCAAACCCCTCAGCCTGTTTGACAGCAAGGTGAATCACCGCGGTGGTTTTCTGCTTTTAGGACTCGTACAAGCATGTTGTTTACATCTGTTTGTGTGTTGTAGGGTAAGAATGCATTCTTTAGAGATCTGACGACCATCCAGCTGATGCCCAGCGGAGACATGGACCCCGGCTTGGTCTCAATGCGACAAGAGGTGAGAGGTGGACCAAAAAACGGAGGATGAGATGAAAACAAGCTCGTCTCTTCACCTCTGCTTCCCTGTTTATCTCAGTTCCTCCTCCGGGCGCTCACCGGCTGGGTCCAGGCTATAGACGATGCCCCCAGCTCCACCCCTCTGCCTTCTACCGGACCAAAGGCTGACTGGTGGCCCTCGCTGTGCTTGGAGCTGGGCAGCCTGCTGCAGGTCAATCCAGACATCCTGCGCCGGCACCTGGTCTGCGAGCTCTACAACCAGGGCCTGGACCTGCGTGCTGAAGAGGTACGGGACACGGCGGGCCGCACGTTACAGTCACAAACCGTAGTTGAGTCATGATGAACATTCCTGAGCGTGTCTCTTCGGCTTTCCAGGTGATGCTCGAGGTAGAAGATAAGGATGTGCTGGGCTCCCAGCTCCTGGTGCTGACTGGTCAGAGGCTGAGCTACTCCCTGCTCCACAACCAGAGCCAGACTCAGGCTGCAATGGAGCTGCTGGCCCGTCTGCCCCCCACCCTCTGCACATGGCTGAAGGCCATGGTAAGGAACACAGGACCACACTGACTCCTGTTACCTGGAGAAACCCACGTAACTAAAATAAATAAACATTCCGCAGCTTATTATAATAATACATTTCTCACACAGTCCCTAGATATAATTCACATCTCAAGGCTTTTTTTTGTTTGTTTTTATAGTAAGTCCATTTATAAGAAAATTCATTGATTTTATCTAATTCGTTTTAGATAAATAAGAGATTACCTCATTTACTTAACTAATTAATCTTTAAATAGTAACTAATTTATGTAAAAATGAAATTCAATTAATATCTAAAAATGTCATTATATGAAACAATTTTAATTAAAAAATCTAATTAAATTTTATTCTAATTAGAAATAATTAAAAAAATGAAATCAAATTAATTCAAAAATCAATTTAAATTCTATTCAGAAATTTAATTTGATTTAAAATGTTTGGATCAAAAATTAAATTAATTTTATTGATTTAATTTTATTTAAAAATTCAGTGTGCATAAAATTTATGTTAATTTAAAAAAAGTTAAATTAAAAAAGTTAATTTAAACATGAAATTAATTTGATTTGAAAATAAATTGAATTTAAAAATTTAATCTAATTTAAAATTCGATTTCAAATTTTTATGTGATCAAAAATGCTTAAAGAAATTATTTTTATTTAAAAATTAAATCTATTTAAACATTTTAAAAAAGAGCAAATTAAATAAAATTTCAACATTTGTCTTTTTAAATTCTTGCGGTTTGAATCGTCTTCCTGTTTCTGAAAATGAGCTTTGTTGAGCAATTATTTGTCATCCTTCTGGTCATGTGGATCTTTAACTTGCACAAGCATCTACAAGCAGCTACCATACAAACACTGAATGGTACCAGTATTGGGGATAACTGGGTTTAAGGGGTTAAAGATGTCTGTTGGTGAAATGTTTGCTGTGTGTGCTGCAGGACCCCAGTGAGCTGAGGTGCCCCCTCGTCCCTCTGCCTCAGACCAGCCGGCTGGTGAGCCGTCTGATTGAAATGCTGCCAGAAAATCACGCCCAGTACAGCCTGGCCCTGCACCTACTGGAAGCTGTGGACGTCCTCATCACCGAAGACTGATGCAGGTGGACGAATATACAGACTTTTAAAAAGAAAACAAAAAAAAAAAACCACACCACTACTCAGCGTAAAAGGCCTTTCACTCTCCTCATGGAGTTTCTGTCATTTAAATCATGTTTAATTTGATCAGAAAAGAAAAGAGTGACTAAAGAGAGACTTTTAACTTTTTTTTTTTAAATCCATTTTTGTGCATGTAACAAATTGTATTAAATATTTGTGTTATTACAGAGTATTGTCAGGTTTATGAGGCTGTTGTGTCACTTAATCTGGATTCTGTCTTTAAAATCCGCTGTCCTGCCATGGCAGAATTGTATCGCTTTTTCCTTCGCTTTGACAAGAGATGTATAATAATAATAAATAATGACCTTATTTTTATTTATGTCCGCACACAGAATTGTACTAGCTGTGCCTGTAAACCTACTGAACTGTAGTTTTACGTCCAGCTGCTCCCATTGGGCTTGAAAGCAGAATAAAGAAGTTTCTCAAAAGCTTTGAGGTGGTGCATCTTCTCTCGTTCTGCTCACTCCGAACACAAAACTCTTTTTATCCATTACACCGTGTCAGCCGCTCCATATATTAATTTAATGGGAAAGGTACAAGGATCAGATTTTATTATACAAAAGGTAGATGTTTACCATAAAGTGTTGTCACACAGTGACACACATTGTAGTGAATTACTCTGCCATGAACACATTTAAAAAAAAAAAAAAAGCAAACAAGCATCCAGATAAAAGTGACTTGCGTCCCTTCTGGACACAGAAATCAAATCGTTGTCTTCCTGTCCGACTATATTTACAGTAAACAACCTCTCCGGTGCTGGATTACACGTTTTGGTTTCACAGTTCACACCTGCCATTTGGTTTTAAAGCAAACTCCATGCTGAGATGTGGGTTCATGTTGCTCACAACATCCAGTCCAAAGTTAAACTATCAGAGTGGCTGTGTGCTGGTTGTCATGGTGACCAGCCTGTTAGAGAGCCTATGAGACGAGATTCTGGCATCGTGGGCACAGGCAGTCTGTGGACTCTGCAGTGTAGCGGCGACATCGTGGACATCGGACGGCGGAGGTGGGCGTCACGGCTATACTGTAGGCACTGTCCTCACGGATAAAGCCACCTAACACACACACACACACACAAACATTATCTATCCAAATTGTTTGGTAGTTTTAAATTCCGGCCTCAGACTCGTCTACAGAGGCAAGTTCATCAACAGTATCACAACTATGATTTCCTCACCTTCCAGGTTGATGAGGAAGGTGCCATGGTTCAGCAAGGCGTCTGGTTGCAGGTCGCGGGGTAGCTTGCTAGTCAGGTTGACCCGGGCTGCCATCATCAGCTCAGCCAGCTGGGAGGTGGTGGAGGTGGGCTCTTCCTGGAGAGACTGGAAGAGGAGTGGAGAGTAAGTGAGTTTCCCCAAAAACAATCAATCTACAGTAGCTTAACGCAAGATGATCAGTCGAACCTGAAACAAGTTCATATATTCCAAACAAAAGCAAAAAAGAAGCAATTATGAGCCTCAGTTTTCAGTGTTGGTGCAATGAGTGACAAAAATTCACGGAATATACGAGCAGATTAACTGGTGAGGGTGTCAGCATTGGTTATAAAAGGAGAATACGAAAAAGGCTTAGTCTTTCCAAGCAAGGATGGGCTTGCGTCTTTGTGCCAAACTATGTTAAAAAATATACTTCTTTTTATTTTTTTTACCTGTAGCCCTTTGAGATCCTGCGATGTAAAGGGCACTATAAATCCAACGTATTATTATTATTAAAAGATTCAGGGAGTCTGGGGAAATCTCTGTGTGGAAAGGTCAAGGTCCATCATGACCTTCAAGTCCTCAAGCAACCATGATGATTCCAGCCACATGGGTTCAGGAGGACCTTGGAGAGCCATATTCAACCCAGCCCACCGCTGCATCCAGACATGGATCCTGTACAAGGGAGGCCTCTTTAAAAAGACCAAATATGGATTCATCTCACCTCCATCAGCTCAAACAGAAGCCCAGGTTCGATGGCAATGGTGAGGTCATACTGGGCGGCATTTTTGCCAGGAATGGAAGACAGGAAGGAATCCCTGATGGCACAAGCCCCTTCCACAGCCTCCTCCAGTCCCGGCCGCCGCCACACTGAGCTGCTTTTGATCCAGCCGCTTTTGAATAACGTCTCTCCTTCTGCAGACACGAACAAACATATAGACATATGAGGACTTGACGCTAAGTTATGAAGAGTTAACTACACAAACCAGCAGTAATGTACCGTCGTGTCCTGGTGAGTGCAGATAGACCTCTTCAGCCAGATGTGGCAGGATGGGAGCGATGGATCGGGTTACACCGTCCAGAATCTCCTCTAAAGCAGTCTGACATGATCTTCTGCCCAGCGAGTCCTCCGGATCGCAATACAACCTGATCCAAAGAGGCATCGGTAAGAGACAAGCGGGGAAAGTCCAACGCTTGAAGCTGTGTTGTCATGGCGACGTTTTACCTGTCCTTAATGATGCTGAAGTAAAAGCTGGACAGGTCTCTGGTGATGAAGGCCTGGAGCAAACGGATGGCCCTGCCGGCATCAAACTCACTGTAAGCGTCTGTAACCTGCACACACACACACACACATACACACTCATTTCAGCCTGCAGCAGAAAAAGCTTGAACCTTGAAAGTGAGTCCCCCTTCAACAAACCTTCATGCTGTATTCACGCAGCAGATGCAACATGTACTGGTCGATGTAGTGCATCTGTTTGGGGTCCACAGCTTGAACTCGGGGGTCGAAGCCCTGCAGGTTGCCGAGCAGGAACCTGAGTGTGTTCCTCAGCTGGAAGACGAGGAGATGAAGAAGAGGAAAATGAAAAAGGTTGAAGAAGCTTTGAAAAACACAAGTTTGATCCTCCTACATGGCGGTACCTTGTTGATGCTTTCCTGAGCCGAGTTGAGGGCATTGGGCCCAATCTGAACCTCAGAGAAGATGTTTGATTCTGCCACCCACCAACGAAGCACATCTGCCCCGTATGCTGGAGAGCTGTTGCCCTGACAATGACAATAACACATGACAATGATGATGGACGGAGTTTGAGATCTTTTAGAGCGATCTTGTTTTCCAGCTTTCTGAAGATTTCCCAAAGTTTTTCTTTAGACATTTTCTGCTCTTTTACTAATTTTTACCTGCATCATTTAACTCTGCCCATAAAATAAAAAAAAACCAAGGACCCAGCTCCTAACCCAAGGGATGAACCAGATTTGTAGCTGTATTAAATTGGATCTTTAGGCTCTTTATTACCAGCAGCCTGTCACAAAGACACATTTGTTTAGTTTCATCTCTGAAAAACAGCAAAGATCAGACAGAAAACAGGACTTTAGCAGCAACAAGGTGATTCCTAAAGATGGTAGCTGGAAACTTGGCATATCTCAGCATGGAGCAGAAACTGGACAAAGAAGAGTCAGGATGTTAAAACTATCCACAGCAGATGAATAGGATATGAAATCCAGCAAAGACCTGAACCAGGACCTGAGAGATTAATTTGATCCATCTACTGTTGGATGAAGCCTCATCAGAAATGGTCTCCATGGAAAAGTGGCTGTCAATGAGCCATTCTTAAGGAAGGGAAACGGAGAAAGGGCTGAGGGATGTCACCAGACAAGAACCGGACTGAAAGTAAGCAGCGGCAGGTCTGATGAAGGAATGGATCCTCCATCAAGCAGTGTGGGATCATCTGGACAGAACGGAAAAGCCAGAAACATCCAAAGTAGAGTTTTGGAGAGTCCTTATCGGACCCTGAACTATTCCAGAAGACTACCAAGAAGGTTCAGACAGGAACGAAGAAGTGTGAACCTTTTTTTTGGCTCCTACAAGTAAATCCATTTCCTGTTTTTCTAGTAATATATACAGAAATGATGCTTCAATACTTTTATAATACTCAATTAGTTTCTAATTTCCTGTAGTATAATATTTCAGCATATTTTGGCATTTTCCCAAAAGATCCACTCCAGCTTCTCTCTCCAGATCTCACCTTTCCTCCGTTGATGACTTCCTCCGGATCCACGACGTTACCCATAGACTTGGACATCTTTTCTCCCTTCTCACTGACCACAAAGCCATGAACCACCAGAGACCTGGAACACATGACACAGATCAGATACTTTTGTCCCAACGGCAGAGACAGGAAGTAAATGGGACGCTTACTTATACGGCGCTTTGTTCCTGACGGCCACACTGGTGAGCAGCGACGACTGAAACCATCCTCCCAGCTGGTCCTTTCCCTCCACATACGCATCTGCTCTGGAGTCTGACTCTGCAGGGGGAGCGGAGGAGATGGTGGATGAACAAAAACACCAGAATGAAGTTTCACTAAAGGGTTAGTATGTGTCCCAGAAGATAGGCGTGTCTGTAAGAAGGTAGGAGATACCAGCCAGTGTTAGTCTGGAAAACAATCCACAAAAAAAAAAGCTGAAGACAACTATATGTTTTCTAACTCTGCACCCTGAACCAATCCACAGAAAGAACTGAAGTAAAGAAGAGCAATCAGTTCTCCTCAAATCCTGCATGCAGACAAGAGAGAGAGAGGCAAACAGGTTGAGATTCATGCTGGACATCAAGGAGGAACTTTCAGTCTCCTGCTTCAACGTTTAGAAGCAGCGTCTGAAGCCAAAGAAGAGGAAGCACAAGCAGATAAACGGTGGGAGTAACGGCCTGAAGCTGCTGCTTCCACCCTGCAGGGGAACGTTCAAACAACCTGTGACCAGAGGTTTGCGGAGCGGAGCTGGAAGCCAGCTGAGACGCGACTCGGCATCCTCAGAATCTTCCTCTGTCTCCTCTGGAAGTTATGAAAGAGGAAGAAAGGTTTCTGCAACATTAACATCATCACTTCGAACAAACATCTACGGCCAGGTTGGCTGCTTTGTTGGGGGGACTGATGGGAACTGGATGGGTTGCTATGAGGCTGGTGCAGAACTTAAGCTATTGGAAGAGCATTTTATTTGAATCAGATGTGATGCAGCAGGGAAACGTTTAAATCCTGCAGGACACTAGCCCAAGAGGTCCAGAGTTGCTGCCATAGAGCTACTTAAAGTTGCTGCAGCGTTATTTGGAGTGAGCTCCAAATTGAAGACCTAGTTCCACATAACAGGGGAGATTTAGCTAGTTTTTAATGGCCGATGACCACATATTCAGGACTAGGGTTGCAAAGGGGAGGAACTTTTCCAGAAACTTTCCATGGGAAGTTAAGCTGGAGAATTTTGGGAATATTCCAAAGCGGAAACTTTCTACAGGAAATATGGGAATGTTGAAGAAATCTTCAGTGCATGTGATCTTTTGATGTGATCCCATCAAATGCACAATGCATGTAGGGGGCGTGGCCTCAATAGCCCTGCAGTAAGTAGTGTGCATGAGATTGATTAATATAGATATTCAAGTTTGCTTGCATTAAATCTGGTTCTTTTAGCCAACATTATGCTACAATATATATTGTAATATTCCTCAACTATATTCAAATTCCCTTTTAAAAAGGGAATAAACCTTCAATTTAGCAAATTTCTGGTTAATTCCCAAATATTCCCATGGAAAATTTCCAAAGTTGAAATTTCCCATAATTTTGCGACCCAATTCAGGACAGACCGAGTTAACGAGTCGCTGCTGTGACTTTGTAGGTTGAGTGGACAAACACCTCGTCCAGCGTCCCAGGGATGCTGAGACTGCTTTTTTGTTTTTACTAATCCAGGAATGTACCCAACCAACTTCTACTTTTACTAATGACACGGTGCAAAGCAGCTTACCTGATGTGGTGGACTACATCAGCTGCATCTAAGCAGCTTTCTCTACAATAAACCCGTCGCTGGGAGATTTGATCAAAGGGTTTTTAGAAAGCTTGCAAGTGATGAGCGGCTTGTCTGAGAACAGCTCTGATGGTCAGAGGAGACAAACAAGTGTTGAGCAACTTCATCAACAAACCCATCAACTTCAGGATTATGTGGGAAATCAGACCTCTGCGGCTTTTTTTTCTTTTTTTTAAGCAAGTTTTTTTCATCAGTTTAATCGTTCACACCAAGAAATGAGCTGATAATGATCTACTAGTACTTTCCTACAGGTTTTATTACTTCAATATTTACATTAATATGTGGGAAGTTGCATCTAACGAACTTTACAGGGAACAAGTCAGGGTTGATGAATCTTTACCCAGTTCCCATCTAGGAAATCCAACTTCTGGTTGATCGGAAAAGAAAACTTGGAAAAAATTCTGAGTTTTGCACGTGTTTAATCGCGCTCACGTTCCGCAAGGAGGATGCAAAACGTCCTCAGGAGTTTAGACGGGAACTCAGCAGGACTTGAGTTACGTGATGGAGAAGCATTTAAGCTACGTGTTGCAGAAATACCTCTCGATATCTGCCGCTTCAAGCGGATAAAAACCTGAAATCCTGGAACTTCTTGATGTGTGGATGGTGGAAACTGTTGGGATTAAGACCCTTCATGACATCCTGCATCGTTTCTATCCTGGAAGTACGACTTTTACTGTTTATAGTATCATCGCAACATGTGATTTCTCTCTCATGGTCTAGATTCTTCGTAGGAGCATGGTCTGTATCGTCGGATGAAGATAAAACATTAGCGCGAGTTAAAATTAGCTCAACTTACATGTTGTCGGCTTCTTGCTCAGCAACTGCAATCTTTGTGAGCAAAACCAGAAATCGGCTACGACTTGAGCTTCCATTTAGCCACAACACGGCCGAAGCTAACGGAGAAGGATCCTAACCAGCTGAAGGAAAGTGATTAACAAACCTTTAACCAAGCGATCTCCGCAAATTCTGACATGATTTAACTCTGCTCCTTCGGATCCCAAAGAGAAGCTCACAAGCCACATTTCTCAAACATCCGTTAGTAGCTGATCTGCTTAACGAGACAGAAAGGGGAAAACTGCTGACGTACCTTCGAGCACAGCTGCCCATGACGCTCCGCTGTCAAACCAGATGTCCAGAACGTCTTCTCCACGAACGTAGTCGCTCACTGGACCTGCTTTACTCTGATGAAACAATTCACAGACACGCGGCTGTAAACCCAAGTGCATACAACATGTTTTCATTTATTTAATAAATGTTATGTCTTTCATTTTGTTCTCTAATGTAGGAAAATCCCACGAAACCTTTAACTCATGCCTTTTCACTACCTTTTATTCTTCCAAACCAGCGGCTCCCAAACTTTTGGAGCCGAATGCAAGACTTGAAAACTCTCAGAATTTTTAGAAATAAGCAGGATAAAGTGGTTTTTGGTGGGACCTAAACCCCAGTTTGGTAAAGCATGGGTGTCCATCTGCGGTCCTCGAGGGCCACAATCCTGCAGATTTTAGATGTCTCCCTGATCCAAATTGAATAGCTCTCCTCATCAGCTTTTTTTGTCAAGTTCTGTCCAAGCATGTTGACCCATCAATCTGATTCAGTTGAGCTGCAGCAGAAGGACAGCGGCCCTTGAAGACCGACTTTGGACACCCCCGTGGTAAAGGCTGCTCTAAACTACTGTCAGCAGCAGAGGTTAGTAAGCAAACAGGCTGTATAAAATATTAGAAATGTTTAATCCACCATTAAAACTAACTTGATCTCCGAGGCTCCATCACTGGTTTTTCTGGGTGATCCGATCACAAGTGGAAAATTCTGATGAAATGTGTGATTGCATTTTGAGCTGATCTGGGGACCTCGTCACACTGGGCCACACAGAATCTCCACTAAGGTTCACTCTGCAGAACTTCATACTCATCCTGACTTTTTTTTGCATGCAATCGGATTTGGAAAAATAGAATTTGTCCAAAAAAATCCAGAGCAGTGTGAACGCAGGCTTGCTGACGTGGCATAACTCAGGCAAGCAGCAGAGTTTTTATTAAAAACGATCCTCAAGCTTCTCGTTTCTGGAAAAAGTAGCATCCAAACTTACTAAAAGCACCAGACCGGGCCTGTTGCTCTGGGAGTTGTCTTTTTGGAACTGGGCCTGAAACTTTAGACCTGAGCTGCACACGGTTCTGCTCATCGTAACGCAGCAAAACTGAAGCAGCGTTGGAGCCAGAAGGGAATAAATTACAGGCAGGAACGTCCTCCTGTCATCAGATCAGCCTCTTCTTCACACCAACTCACCTTCTTCAGCACCTCTGGGGGCAGCAGAGTCTCAATGGGAAGCTCCCACCAACAGTCGCTGCCCTTCTCTTTGAAGAGCTTGGCTACGTGGGGGACCGTGTACCTGCAGAGACCAGAAACACCATCTGTTACGACTCTAAAGAAAAACACAAGCGCGCACAGGCAGGGTCTTTACTGTGAGCTCACTTGTTGATGAGAGCATCTCCGGTCTCTTTGTGGTAGAAAACCGGGATAGGGACCCCCCAGCTTCGCTGTCTGGAGATGCACCAGTAGGTCCGTCTGTCCAGCATGGCCAGCAGGCTGCCCCGCGCTGACTCTGGCAGAACACGCACCTTCTGCAGCACGTCCTGCAAACACACACACACACACACACTGTTTTTAGCTGAAGATTAACCAAACGTGTGGAGCTTCTTCAGACAGCGAAGCAGGTTTACTTTGGCTTTGTCTTTGAGCGACGCCGTGTTGATGAACCACTGCTTACTGGGCCGGATGACCACCGGCTGCTTCGTCCGCCAGTCGTACGGGTAACTGTGGACACAGCGCTCCTCCAGCAGCAGGGCTCCGCACTCCTTCAGCATGGAGATCACTGAACCAAGGAGCCAAGCCAGAATATACATGACGGTGAGAATTATAAACATGCAGACAGAAATAACACCACAGCCTCTCAATCCAGCAGATGTCCAGTCTCTAACCTTTATCAGTGCCTTCGGTCATCACAGACAGGCTCTGCAGCTCGGGGCCAGACAGCTCCGTAAACTTCCCGTCTTCATCCACCATGCACTCCTTTACTCAAAAACATACAGACACAATGTCTTAATTGTATTTTTTTTTAAATATAGCCTAAAAAAAATTACGCTAACATGGCATCTCCTCCTTGCTGTTGTCATGCCAACAATGAATATAGAAAAATATAAGATCAAAAATGGGAATACAAAAGTAAAGTAATAAGAGTGATA
>JBBBVU010000021.1:2157007-2169178 GCA_037177055.1 Atherinosoma microstoma | reverse complement strand
CAGGGTTCTGTGATGGTACAGGGTAGGATCAGGGTTCTGTGATGGTACAGGGTAGGATCAGGGTTCTGTGATGGTACGGGATGGGTTCAGGGTTCTGTGATGGTACGGGATGGGTTCAGGGTTCTGTGATGGTACGGGGGGATCAGGGTTCTGTGATGGTACGGGATGGGTTCAGGGTTCTGTGATGGTACGGGATGGGATCAGGGTTCTGTGATGGTACGGGGCGGGATCAGGGTTCTGTGATGGTATGGGGCGGGATCAGGGTTCTGATGGTACAGGGTCCTGCAGCATTAACAGGTCTCCGAGGTTTTCCAGCAACATCTGCTGCCTTCAATACTTCATCTCTTCCAGGAACATCTCTGATGTTTAGAAGACCTTGAAAAACCAGATTCTGGATCCCAGCAGCGTGGCCGAGGAAGAGGAGGGTACAGGTACCAGCTGGTTAGACTTCATTTGTATGATTAAGAACTCCAATGGCTGTGATCAATGTTTTATTCTGTACAGACATCTTCATTCTCTGAAGGTTTCTTTTCTTTATAAGGTCGTTCAAACCTAAAATGAAAAAAGCTTGTACATCTTCAAACTGCAAGTTTGATGCAGTTCCAATCAGAGTAAAATATGTTCAGATTTGGGGTTGTGACGGGTAAAATCATGATGAAGACCCGCTCAATGACAGATGCGTGACTTTAAGCCTTTAGCATGTCATTGTAGTGATGTGTGAAGCCTGTGTTTTTGGGACTACTTCTTCCTTTTTTTTAAGGTTGATGTTAATTGTGGTGTGAAGTTCCTCTTTTTGAGTTTTTCTGCTTCAGAACTTTGCAGCATTGTGACAAACTGTAGTTTCTGCTGAAAGGTGTTTGTGAAACAGGAACTGAGAGGTTTGCTGTGTGAATAGCTTGCCCACTGAAGTAACAGTTGATCCAACCAGCCTTCTTAAAGCTGTACACATCCTAATTTTTCATATCTTTCAGTTTGTAGGTTTCCTCTGGTTGGAAACAACATTTAAAAAGTCTGTTGTGGGATTATCTGATGTATTTATTTAAAACATTTTCCAAAAAGAACGCCACGCCTAAAGGAGTCTCACAATCAAGAGTTTGTAGTTGAATACAAAAACGTTGATCCTGTCCTTGTTACTGTATTTTTATCTTCCCCAGCAGTCATTCTTGAATCATTGAAGTTAGTCTAAAGCAACATTCTCCAGCTTTCTGGAGGTTTTTCAAAGTTTTTGTTTGGACATTTTCTGCTTTTTCACTCATTTTTAGTCCCATCTTTCAAGCTTGAAAAAGGTTGACACATAACTTGAGCAAAGAACCACATTTAACCAGCAGTATATGACGGTAAACTTAAGTGTGTAATATAAACAATATAAACAATCAGTTTCATGCTGAACACTCAAGATAAGCATCCCTGATCAGATGTGAGCCAATATGTCAGAGTTAAGCTGACCTGACCGTTATAGATCATTTAATCATTTTTGGGGGGAAAAAACATTTTTTTTTAGCACTTGCTTTAACAGTAATGACCCAGTCAGGGAACAGAATACAGACAGCAGTGAAAATAACATCTTTATTTTATTCTTCAACAGTTTTCTTCAATATTTACAATCAACAGAGGGCAGCATTGCTCAAAAAGATAAATCCGTCTGTACATGTCAGGTTTCTGTACAACAGGACGCAGTGAATCACACTTTGTGTAAAAACCGATCATTTTCTACAAGAAGTAAAACTCATGTCTGGAGAGTGTGCACGCCAGACTACAGCAGGTAATATGTCGCATACATTCACATTGGCCAACATGAAAACCAGAAAACAGCTTGTGGGAACCATGTCATATAAAAGTACCACAAGATAAAGAAAGTCTGCAGCATTGAAACAGGGAAGAGTTTTCACTTCGGCTGGTGAAAGGAGTCATAGAGTCTTTGGTGTGTAATGGTTTAAGGCAACTTTTAAGGTTATTTATTTGTTCTATTAAAAAAAAAAAGGAAAGAAAATAAGTGCATGTTGTTCTCCTCAGCAACAGTAAACATGTAAAATCTCTAGCGTTGGCGTCACGGTGGAGCTGCACTTCAGGGCATCCTCATCAGATCACAGGATCTCCAAAGTCCACCTCTGGCTCAGTTTGCTTTCATCGAAGGTGTTGAGGATCACCTGGTTCTTGTCATACTGGTGGCCACCTGACAGAGAAAACACAGATGGCTTCATGTTAAAAATCCACCCATTTTCCCAGGGTCATCCCAGCTGCTATCAGGTGACAACTAGCTGATGAAAATATGTTCATGCAGCACAGATCACCAAATGAAGTCTGATGCTTTCAGAATGAATATGTCTGATAGCCGAGAGCAGCTGTTGGCTATCAGAGATCTAAATAATAAAGCCTGACACTGAATAACTGAACAGATATTTTAGTGCATTCCTGCAGCCACCCGTTTTCACTGCTGCGCCGCCACAAACCACCAGGTGGAGCTGTTGGGCTGATTCTCACTGCTGGGAGCCTGAGTGAATGCGTGTCCTTAAGGACCGCTGACCTGCAGGTTTTAGATGTTTCCCTGCTTCAGCACAAGAGAATCAAATGAATTTACAGCCTTGTGTAGAACTTTATCTTTTGATCTGAATCTGGAGGTAAAACAGGGAAACATCTAAAAACTGAAGGACAGCGGCCCCTGACATTCCTGAGTAAATAGTCTTGTTCTGCTTTGAGTGAAATGATCCAGAAGTTTCTCAGCTAATAGATAGATAGATAGATACTTTATTGATCCCAAAGGAAATTGTAAAATTGGGCTCGTGGAATCCTCTAAAATATAAGAAATAATATGAAAAAGAGTTTCATGGCTTCCTTTTTGTCCTTTATGATAATGGAGTTAATAAAAGAAAATAATAAACTAAATAATTTACTAATATTACTATAATAATTCTATATAATATAAGTTATATTTATTAGAATGTACAAAAAATAGTTCAAAAAACTATTATGCATTTTCAGCATGGCACACCAATATGTCTTGTGTTGGTGCACAGTCCTCAGGAATTCCTATTTCCACCTTTCTTTGACTTCCTGAAGTTTCCACACCCCAAAACTCAACAAATGTGAAGACTAAGAGTTTTCTGACCTTTGACATCCAGGGTCAGATCAGGCTTGATGTGGCAGCGGACTAAACCATCAGGGGTGACGTTCCACAGCTGGTTGTCTTTGCCTCGCTCTGGGGAGATGCAAAGCCGGCTGCCTGCCATCAGCATGCTACCTGCTGTCTCCAGGCAACAGTCCTCCACCAGCTGCAGGCAGAGAGGATGTGATGGGTGGAGATTATGATGCAGAATGCAGAAAACAAACAGATAATGATTCCAGAAGTCTAAGAAGAAAAAATATCCTAAAAAACTGCTATCTTGTAGTTTTCTGTGATACCTTGCAGGTGATTTGTCCGTCCCGATAGAGCCAGACCTGCTCCAGTCCTCCCGTCTCCTCCACGGCCTGAATCCTCATCAGCTTGATGTCGTCCAGCGTTCCCGTCAGAGACATCATGCATCCGTTCTCCCTGTTCCGCAGACGGAAGTACATCTGTTTCTGTTGGAAACATGCAAAATAACAAGGTTAGATTTGTTTCATCAGCACAAGAAAGCAGTGGTTATTCAGTCAGACAGGAAGTGTGTTGACTTTTTAAGTAGGATTTTATCTAAGATGAAATTCCAGTAATGTTACAGGAATCATGCAGGAAAACATCTCGCATGAAACATTTTCCAAGATAGAAACATTTAAGATGTAAAAACAGCTCTGTATTGTAACATGTTGCTTATTTCTGATTGGTGCATGCCTCCTTTCGTACCTGTATTAACGGGCGGAGGGATCCTATTCGCTGCCAGCCTTTAAACTTGCACAAATCCCCGACTTGGCTGGGTTGGAGAAGTAGCTGTCGACCTCTGTAGTTACTGCCCTCATACAGCACCCACCTGCAGAGAGAAACAGCAAGACCTACTTGAAAAAGGTCAATTATAGTCTGAGAGAAGATGACAGCTTTCTTTGTTGCCTCAGTAGAACCTCTCCAAATGAGTTTATAGAATGTAGTATAGAATTCTGCATAATAATGATGAAAATGATCATTTCTTATCCTAATTTGGGGCTTTGCTAAAACCAGTTTTAGGGTTTTTCCATCCACGTGGTTGGTTCAGTTTTCCATTCATACACATTTACAGTTTACAATCCTTGAACTCTTTCAGTAAGACATTGTAAATGTTTATAACAACAATCCTCCTGCAGAGTCTCTCAACAAATAACAGCATTATTCAGTATAATTCTTTTATAATCTTGTGGAATGATCATGCAAAAACAATGTCAACGTTAGCATTACGAGTGTAAATAGCAGTTATTTTGACATATTTTATTGTTTCTGTTACTTCCTCATATCGTTGGCATGTTTAATGATTTCTCATGAGTTATTTTCTGCAGGAATATGAAGCTTTTCAAAGCTGCAGTGGCAAAAGTTTTGATTATGGACTAAAGATAGTTGAATATAAAATAATATTTTCTATTTGGATGCATATTTAAGCTCCATATTTGAACTATAATTGCATATGCAATTTGAGAGCTTGAGTGAATTGCAACTTTCAAAAAAAGAAATCTTTTGTATTTAAGAAAGGGAAGAAACAGCTGGCATCAGTATGAAAAATGTCATAACCAAAATGTATGATACAGTCTACTGTATTAACTGCCAATCAAATTGGGATTTAAAAAGGCTAAAATGTTCAGTGATGCAGTTTCTTGTATTTTCATCTCAACAACAGGTTGATTATTTACTATTAAAAGTGATGAATGTTACATACGTTCCTCCCTCCACCACCAGGGAGCATATGCGCGAGTCCATGCCAGCCTGCAGCAGGTTTACAGCCCCACATGTCAACACCACCCTGCGACCTTTACAGCCCACTTTACCGAACAAGACGATGGAGGGCAGGGAGAACTCCTGAGGTCCAAGAAGAGAGAGTTTAGTTACTCAGCCTATTGTGAAGGCTGTAAATATGTCCCCTCTCTCTCATGCTGATTACTCACATGTCCAACAGTCTGCAGGGATCGAATGTTGCAGTCTGACGCCAGGAGGCCCATGGCTTCTGTGTTAGGGTACTCTCCCTCCTCCAGGACATACATGTTCTCTGTGAACTGGGCTCCCTCATAGACCACCCAGCTGACACACAAGGACACACATTAAGTTTTTCAAATGGAAACTTCATGAATAGAATTTCAACATGTTGGTGTTTCTGTTCAGGAGACATTTTAAAACTGAATTTCTGCTCTCAGTGTGGGAAATTTAAAGGTCTGTGGTGTGGGATCTGGTGACATCTAGTGGCCAAAATCTGAAACTAGCTGAATAGTGAAAACTACTGAAGTAAAAAGAAAACAATATATAAAATTGCTCTAAAGGCAATGTTAAGGTTGTATTTTATTGTAAGATTACAAAACAAATACAATGATTCTCTACTTATCCTCTATGTAAGCCGAAAGTGGCCATAATTGAAAATTACTCTTGATTTTGTATTTATTTATCTATTTTTATTGACTAAATTCAAAACAAAAAAAACCCCAACTATTTAATCTTTTTATTTTCAATATATTGATTATATATTTAAACATAATCTTCTTGAGATAGTGTTTTAGCTGATTAATTATATTTCTTTGATAGAGTTCAGAAAAGCTATTGGCAGGAAGTGAACACCTGAACTTACTATCATAGATTCTGATCTGTTGCTTCAATTATGTTGTTGTTCTGGGAAAAAAAGGCTTCTTGTCTTAACAAAAGGCCAATTGCAAGAGATAATGATAAAAATGAACTTGTTACATGAAAACAAGTTTCATGGCATAAAAATAAATAATTGCAGTCATGGCCGCTCTCAGCTTTTATAATTTTCTAAACAAGATTCAAAGCAATTTCTATAAAACAAGACTTATCTATCAGTTTTGTAACTTAGATTTTATGCTTTGAATCTTCAGAGCATCAATAGAGCTTATTTCCCCGACAATATTCCACTTTTAGGATTAACGTCTGCTGGACTGGAACCTGAAAGAAGCTGAATAAGATGTTTTCACAGTGAAAATTCAGCCATGCTTACCTGCCTGCCAGCACCTTGCAGGACCGAGGTGCGAAGTCTTCATCCAGAGCTGCTGCACTATCCTCCAGAGCCACTAGTTTTCCCTGGAAGTCTGCTTCGGAGTACAGCTGGACCTGTAACACATCCAAACACCCTTAGCAACACAACGAGAATGCACGGTTAGAGACTCTGCATTACTAACTGCTGATGAGGAGATGATACCTTAAATTTAGATGTTCCCATCAGCATGTCCTAGAGGACAGACAGGAAGGAGGTATTAGGAATAATTCTTTAAAATAGCCCAAGAGAGAAACCCCACCATTTAAATCCAGCATTCTTACATGGAAGACGGGCTGTAAGCATGAGATCATCTGCGCTCCCCAATCCTCCGGGTTTGCATAAATGCCTTTCTCCAGCACATAGAGCTCTCCACTGAAGCCAGGATGTTCAAATGCCACCCAGCTGCAAAGTGCACAAAACAACATCTTTAAAATTCAGAACAAATACAGCTGGTCTCAGCATATCTTTTGTTTTTTCCTTTTGTAAATATGAATTGTTAAGTAGTTAAAGTTCTACAGATGATGAACTGTGTTGGTTATCCAGAATAAAGGTGTGCACGCTGTCCTCGTGCATGCGTAGACTCATGGAATGCACGCTGTACCGATCTGTTCGGTTCTCTAAATGAATCTCTGACTGTAACTGCAAAGCTAACATCGTAAAAAGAGGAACGTCGTTCCTCTGAGAGGTCGTAAAACAACAGGTGAGGCAGATTTAAAGCAAACACTAGAATGTCATCTCAGAGTTGAAAGAAATTCACCCTGCTGAATGAACTTTTCAGCTATAAACAACCTTAAACTGGAACTAGATCATAACCTCTGTGGGCTGAAACATCTATAAAAAGCATCAAATGTCTTCAGTTACTATTATTTCTATATAAGCTGTGTAATCCCTGCCTTTAAGGACTTTTTGTCAAACCTGGCAGATCAGTAGTCTTATTCATAGTTCATCCTCTGCGGCTGTATGTGTGTATGGGTGTGTGTGTTTGTAACAACGGTGACGTAACTCTTAGTCATACCTGTAAAGTGAGAAACACACCCAAAAACCGCAGAGGTGTGAACAACTCAGTAAAAATCCTTCCCTCCTAGTTAAGGTTCCTTCTTATGAAAAGCCTCATTTCAGATGAACACTTACACTCCTGAAGTGACGTTGATGGACTGGGTTTTGGTGCAGTGGCCGATGTCCTCCATGTTGAGGACGGGACCCAGTAAGTCCATGCTGACCCCCAGTTCATTCAAGTTTGGCTCACTGAACAGTTTAAGGTGGGGGGACTGGAAGTCCTGGAGAGATAAAAATACAGCTCGAGTCCAGTTTTTACACTAAACCAGGGATCACCACCTCCAGACCTCCTGGGCCAGGGTCCTGCAGGTTTTACAAGGAGATTTAGAAATGTCTAAAACTTGCAGGACACTGGTCCACCAGGTCCAGAGTTGGTGATCCCTGCACTAAACTGAACCAACTGCAAAGAAACGGGTCCTCCCACATCACCAGTGTCTGGATAAAACAAAGCACTTTGAACACATCCTGTCAGCTCGGTAGTAGCATCTACACCTGAACACGAGGACAGAACTTTCCAGCACAGATGGGATGGTGACGTCACATCCGTCTCAATAGTTCTGCAGAACATGAAGTGAGGTTCAACGTAACTCCCTGCAGACCAGAGTGTGTGTGGTGGACATGGCTTTGATCGGTGGAAAGTGTCCTATGTTTGCATTGTTTTTGGTTGTTCTAGTTCAAACTAATCGAGGTTAGTCATAAAAAAGTCATAAAAAAAGAAGGGGCAGCGAGTAATAAGGAGAAATTGTACTAAGTGGGTGAAATCATGGATTTTCCAACTATGCAAAACACCGAATAATAGTAATGATGTCAGTCACCGATAGATCCGAGGTTGATTTAACATGCTGAGGTGGCTGAAAAAAACAATTTGAGAGAAAAAATGCGTAACTAACGCATCAACAACTTGGCCCGTGTCTGCATTACATACATACTGCATCACACATACAACGGCCCATCTCGGTAATGCTTTTGGCTTTTTGAGTAGTGGGTATGTCCCTCAGGGCTACCATAGTTTAGACAGACTTTACGTGGGATTTATAGTTTTTAGGGAATAATATCAGTGTGAAGTCACTGTTGAATAGTGAACCTTTTAGATTTTGAAGATAAATGACTCGGTGTGCAAGTTTGGCTTTTTTTTTTTTAAAGACACGTAAAGTGCTATAAAAAGTCAAATATTTTGTTTATTGTAAGTAATTTTTAAGAGTCATACAGGTTTTATGGCTCTAAACGATGATTATTTGGTGGGAAAAATGGCTCTTTTGTTAGTAAACGTTGCAGACCTCTGGTTTAGCTGCTGTTATGCTGTGTTCAAGTGCAATTTCTAATTATTTTCCCCCAGACAACTGTGACACAAGGAGACCCAGCAGGAGGCTGAATCTTTAGTTTGGTGCACAGGAGGCTTCATGTTCTGTTTTCATCCAAACAAACTGAACTGGCTCACTAGAAAAGTTCATGTTTCAGGCTAAACTTACTGCAAGTACAGGCCGCAGAGACTGAAACCCGCCTTCACATCCTCCCCAGTCACTGCTGTGAGGATACTCCCCCTCCTCCAGGATGTACTGCTGGCCTTCGAAGTCTGCTTCCTGATAGCCCACCCAGCTGTACAGGCCAAATGAAAACACTAACTTATGAGTTTCAGTATCTAACTCTTGGCTTCATGCTAAACTGAAGACAACTGTAACCAAAAATGTCTTCAAACAAATACTTACAGACCACGAAGGACCTTCACAGACCCCACTGAACACAGTCTCTCCTTCTTCGTCACATCAGGTTTGTCTGCATCTTCTTCCCACTCTGAGAAGAAGTTGTAGACATCACCGTCCACCTCTAAACACTCTCCATCAAAGTTTGGCTTCTCGAACACCAGAGCCTGCAAAAGAGGAAAGCAGGAATCGGTTAAAGTCCTGATGTGTGCATGCTGATGTTTTCATGGCTCATTCCTGTCCAGATGTAGGATGCCTCTCATTCCACATATCTGACATGCTATCTCTCTTCTGTCCATCAATGAGGTGCAGAGGCTGCAGGCTGGGAGCTGTCAGCATACCAGAGGCAACAAGGGGAAAGTGCTTGGGCATGATCTCTTCCAGTAAGTTTTTTTCCCCTCCACAGAAAAGATCAAAACAAAGCATTTTCTCTGACTGGTTAAAGTTCTTGTATCACACATTTTTCTCAGGGATTTGAAATAAGAAAGAGTGGATGGTGTTCTTGTGTGCATCATTTGGAACGCTCCTTCATTAACTCCTTCATTTTCACAAAGTTCTGTTGCTGATACTGCAAAGTGAAAATGACATTCCACCTATCATATCATGAGAAAATATACTTCTAATGACATGCAGTGACTTCAAAAGATTATTTTTGTTTGTTTTACAACCTTTGAATGAACCATTTGCAACCATCTTTGTAGCTGGTTCACTTAAAAGAAAATGGAGGAATCAGTTGTTCTAGGTCCTTGAGGGCCGCTATCCTCCAAGCTGATGTTTGTGAGAGAAGCTGTAGCAAGAAGCTGTAGGATCCATTTGATCTGAATCAGGTGTGTTGGAGCAGGGAAACAACAGAAAGCTGCAGGATAGCGGCCCGCGATGACCGGAGTTTGATACCCGTGTTGTAGATGCTTTTTGGATAAGAAGGTGCAAGGCAGAAAATCCCCAAACCTGGTCCTCAACACCCACTATCCTTCAGGTATTAGATGTTTCCCTGATTCAAATTAAATGGATATCTGACAAGTCTCTGCACAAGGTGAGTCATTGAGGAAGCAGGGAAACATCGATAGTCTGCAGGACAGATGGCGTTGAGGACCGGAGTTGGGGATCCCTGGTGTAAAGAGCAAGTTTGAGAAATGAAGGATCATAATTATTCCATCATGCAAGGACAGGCAGAGCACATTAGAAGCATATGGGACTGATCATATCCTCCTTTCCATGAGAAAAGATGATAGAAAAAGCAAACTCAGGAATATGCACAAGAATTCCAATGTACCCGTTTTAACCTGTTTTTAACTTGTACAAATGCCAATAAACTATCAAAAACTCAACCTAAAGGAGCTTTTTGGATTTTAAAATGATCCATATTGATCTTGACTATTCGTGGTTTAAATGAGTGTCGAGTCCTTTTAAACTATACCATCTCTGATGTATTTAGGTATCCATGTTTGTAGTTCTGTTAGTTCATTAAATCATTTCTCGTGTCTCCTGGCACGCATAAATGATCTGAAATGTTTCCCAACACTAAATCTGAGCCAAACCAACAACTTAATGAATCACATCAGGCCAGCGTGCTGAGGCTGAACTTTAGATTCTGTTTATTCCTCCAGCAGCAACAAGAGATCTGACACGTCAGTCCGTTGTGTAGTTTAAGCAGGTTTCCATTGATGTGCAGAACAAACCTTGACATCAGTAGGATGCTCCACTCTTATTGCTCCCTGCAATGAAGACACTTAGGGTCAGACTAAACAAATATGACCAAACAGGATGTTAATATAATGTAAATGTTTAACACACTGTACCATTCGGAGGGGTCTGAGAGAGCCAACGAAAGGCTCAGGAAAGCCCCAGCTCTCCGGGCAGGGGTACTCCCCCACCTCCAGCACTCCGGTGAATCCGTCAAACCCTGCTTCAGTGTACACCAACCAGCTAAACACATGACACACAAACAGAGGAATAATATGCTTACACAGAGGCAAATAAACCAGAAGAGGGTTATAATTAAATGACTTTCACTCTCTACATCCTGCGCCAGTTAAAAAATGTCAGCGCTAACCATCAATAATCTGCAGCAGTTTAAACTATGACAACCACAAGCTATAGCCTGCAGCTTGCATTCCTTCTCAGACCCTTTCCCACTATGTGTCCAGAGATGTTTAACGTCTGTGAAATGTTCTGCTGCTGGTTAGAGCTGGGGTTACTGCTAACAGTGATCATGCAAAACCTTCATTTCAGCTGTTTTTGGCTATTAAAAATCTCCAAATGTGATCCAGTGATTCTCTGGTGATAACAGTCGCTACTTTGTCCTCTTTTCAGCATAGATGAATCAGAATATAGAGAAAAAGCTGCCATCGTTGCTGCTCATCCACCATCATGTCCTGCTTCTTATGCAGACCTTCTGGAGTATTCCAGTCATAAGAAGACATCACACAGATGTGTGTGAATCTGTAAGTTCATGTAACGTCTGCAGCTAAATTCTCCAGAAAATTCCCAGTGTTCATATGTGAAAACAGCTTTGCACAGGTCTGCGGTGTCTGGATGAACTTACACTCCGGAGTGAACCTTGATGGAGCCGGTGGTCTGCGGCATGCCGAAGGAGACGAGCTCCACCGTGTCGTAACAGTAAGACGACATTCTCCCCAGCCCGTTCACCTCTGCAAACAGGTCAATTCGAGGCACGCTGTAGTCCTGGAAAACGTTGGAAAACAAAGTTGCCTTTAATTTTCACATTTCTTTTACAAATACAGCAGAATAAATATGCAGAATCTCAGTTTCTGTGTGACTTTGTCTCACTTCAGACAAATCTATGCTTTGTAAATGTTGATTTAATACATGAATATATGAAGCATGTATCATGAAGTCCTTGATTAACTGAACTGATATGTGACCCATTTTACTACATTTAGTAACATAAAGGCTTAAATTAAAGGGCTGTATTTATCTATTTATGTCTGTTACAAACGTGTTTGCATCCAATGACGAGTTTACGTCATATTTCTATAAAAACATGTGCTGTGAGGGAAGCTGAGCACATTCATTGTATATGACAGAAATTTCAGTTTCTGTATGTAGAAAAAAAATTAGGCTGTCATCATGCTGTTTAAGTCCGCACAAATGCAGGTAGTCATGTAGACATGGTGAAGTTCAACCTGAGCATCAGAATGAGGAATAAAAGGGATTTCTGGTTGTTGGTCTGAGTATTTATCTTCTAGGGTTTCCAGAGGATGGTCTGAAGAAGAGAAAATATCCAGTTGTTGATGTCAGAGGTCAGAGGAGAATGGGCAGAC
>JBBBVU010000021.1:2133333-2156287 GCA_037177055.1 Atherinosoma microstoma | reverse complement strand
AGAAGAGAAAATATCCAGTTGTTGATGTCAGAGGTCAGAGGAGAATGGGCAGACTGGTTGGAGATGATAGAAAGGCATGTCACAAAGCTCAGATCCAATATTTCACCTTTAGGATGTGGTGGAACGGGAGATTCTCATCATGGATGTGCAGCAACTGTGTGCTGCTATCATGTCAATATGGAGCAAAAATCTCTGAGGAATGTTTCCATCACCTTGTTGGATCTATCACACCAAGAATTAAAAAGATGGTCCAACCTGCTACTAGCAAGGTGGACCTGATAAAGTGGCCAGAGAGGGTATGTATGAATTATCCATTCATTAACTAGTAATCTCATATTTGCTAAAGGGGAGCAGCGAATATTCATGAAACATCCTTCATTAATTCAAGTCTTAAATCATCATAATTCATTACTGATTACTTTAAGATGTGATTTGTATCATACTCAGCATTTTGTACGAGGATGAAAACAACAGAACATGATGAGACAGCCACTACAGCATGAAATATGAAAAAAAAAAAAAAGTAACTTACTCTTACTGCCAGTCGTAGAGAACCTATGACCATGGGTGCTGTTGGAACTGGCTGATCCATCTGGTCCGGTGTTTCTGGACCTCCCTCCTCTGCCCACATGTTCACTATCTGCTCCGAGGGTCCTTCCTCGAGGGCGATGATGCGGCCCTGGAAGCCTGGTTTTTCATAGAGGAGCCAGCTGAACAGAGACGGAGATGAAGATACTCTCAGGATGTCGCACATCTCTTCTGTTTATCACTTCCAGACATTAGTATTGCTCTTTTTAATCTCAGTTAGAAGACCCGTACCATCCTCTGACGACTCTGACTGATATGACAGGTGACAGCTTCATCGTGGTGGCATCTTCCACATCGGCGTAGACCTCAAACGCCTCCCCGCCAAACTGAGCGTGCTCATGTATGACGATCTGCATGGACAAACAGAAACGTCAGGGCAATCTTTGACAGTAAGAGAGGAGTTCTGCTAAATGCAAAATCATAGAAATGTGTGTCTGATCGCACCTTCCCAGGTCGTCTGTGGAAGCCTCGAACTGCAGGCGTCTGCGAGAGAAACACGTCAATCAGTAACTTGAATGTATGCTAATATCTTATTACCTATACGCTCACCGTTGGAAGCACGTTTTTAGGTCAGTCGGTTAGAGCATGTTTGCTTTTCTACCATGTATGCAGGACTTTCACTACACAGACTATGATGGGGGGAAAGGAAAGTTCCGGTCCACACTGTGTGGTTTGCATATCTCTGTTTTATTTGCTTGCTGAAGTAAATATCTCATCATGATGCTGTAAAACACTCTTCATAAGCTGAACTTTGGAAAGATGAATTCCACACTGAGGACAAGCTCATTCCTCTTGTCCCAACTTGCAAATGATTCACGACTTGACTGCAACACCATCACAAAAAGAAAGACATATGCGCACGATACACTCTGGGGCATGTGTTACCATGGAGACAGACTAGGAAAACACAAAGACCTATGTATAATAAAGAAGATATAAAAGGAGTTTCATTGTTCTTACCTTAGGTTTAGTTGTAGAAAGTCCATTTTTGGAAGGTTGCTGGTTGTAGGCTGTGGTTTGGGGAAGTCCTGCTGGGCCCTTCTGGTCCACATCCACAGTTGATACGACTGCCACAGACTCCTGGTCCACATCCACAGTTGATACGACTGCCACAGACTCCTGGTCCACATCCGTGGAATTCAGGGTAGTTTTAGTCATCTGTGTCGAGAGCTGGGAGGTTTCTGAATCCATTTTGTCCTCCTTGGAGAATTTCTCTAAATGATCAGGCACCTTTATCTCTGAGAACGTGGGTAGAGGAGGTGAAGAGGAGGGGCCAAGAGCTGACTCAGTGATTACAGCTATGCCACCTCCCATGACCGGGCCATGATCTGTACCTGTTGCACAGCCGTTATCAGCTGTGATGTCTTGCTGTTGGTTAGACGGGAGTGTGCTATTTGAGGTAGAGGCAGCTTCCTCTCTGGTCTTCCTGGAAGACCGAGGGGAGCTCAGCAAGCCGGAGAGGATGGACATCCTTCCGAGTCTTGACGTAATCTTCCCAGGCTGATTGTTTACTCCTGCTTCCTCTGCAACCCCATCTTTTCCTTCTTCTTCACTAAGGCTTTTCATTGAATGTGCCGAGGCACCGTCTCGAGAGGGTTTTTCCAGGGTTTGACCCTCCCCATTTAGTGGTTTTTGTTTAATCACCAAGCCCGGTGCAAGGTCTGTAAAAATTCGGCCATTTTTCCTCAAGCCGAACTGAAATTCCTCAGGATCAAATGTTCGTTCGAAGCGGTCCTCCTTGATGGCCGGCATAGCAAAAGGTGGGGAGAGGGGCTTTTTCTGAACGTGCCTCTTTCTGGGAAATGAAAACGGGATTCCACCCTCCTTAATGCTCCGGATAAATTCATCAATTTCATCAGGCTCAAGCAGTTCATCAACGCTGGCTGATGTATTTATCTTTCTTCTGGGTTCCTTTCTCGGCTTTTGATGATGCTCTACATCTAACCAAGAAGATAGACTGGAGGATTTCAGTGGAGAAGAAGGGAATAAAATGTCATCAAATGTCTGGACTTCCTGTTTGAAACCACTTCCTGTAGCTGGCTCATGTTTTTCTGCTTTACCTTTAGCCTCTTTATCATCCCTCTGCACTTTCGTGATAAAGGGGAGTTTAACCAAACCAACAGAGAGTATTTCGTCATAGTCGTCATCTTTTGTGCTTGACACATATTTTACCAGGATAGTTCCAGATTCTTGCTTGACATCTGTTGTTGACTCCCTCAGCTGCTGGTCTCTGTCATTTCTAACTTCATCATCATTTCTAAGGAGGTTTTTGTCTCCCTGTGTTTTCTCTTCGACTTCACTCGCTTCAGACGTCGCCTTCTGTTCGTGTTTCCTATCGGGAGCCCCGGAATCGTTGCCTCTTTCCACAGTCTTAATTTCCACAACTTCATCTGTGACCGTTGAGGTCCTCTGGTCCTTCTGGGAGTTTATTTCAGGTTTATTAGTTACGCTACCTTTCACCAAACCCTCCCCCGATGTGTCCTGTGTTATAGGATCATCTGTAGATGACTGAATTTGTCTTTCTGTTCGTTCCTTTGGATCTTCTGTTTTCATTGTCTCTGGTCTCTGTTTTGGATCAATAACTTTAGACTCTTGGTCTGGTTTTTGGTCAGCATCTGTTCCTCCAGCAGTTATGGACCTCTGGATCTGTTGGTCTGAGCTCAGTAATGATGAATCCTTGACTTCAGTCCTTTCTTTGGTGCCTTCAGTGTGAAGGACTACTTGGGTTGCATCCTTGCTCTGCTCCTCTGTTGTCTTCTGTTGAACTTCTGTCCTTTCAGTCTGTGGTTGTCTCTCTGATTCATGGTTTGGATCAGACTTTTCTTTCTCTGGTTTCTTAGTGACCACATCTTGATCTCCAACAGGTATGGACTTTTGGTCTTCCAGAAGTTCACTAGGCTTATTTGTAGTGTCATTTACCAAACTCTCCCCTGATGTGTCCTGTGTTGGAGTATCATCTGTAGCTCCTCCAGCACTCTGACCTTTGCTGGTTTTATCTTTAAGTTGTTGAATTTGGCTTTCTGTTTCCTCCTCTGGAGCTTCTGTTGTCACCGTCTCTGGTTTCTCCTTCTGGTCAGTATTTGTAAATTTAGACTCTTGATTTGGTTTTTGGTCAGCATCTGGTCCTCCAGCAGTTATGGACCTCTGGATCTGTTGGTTGATAGGAGATGTCTCCGTCTCTGAGCTCAGTAATGATGAATCCTTGACTTCAGTCCTTTCTTTGGTGCTTTCAGTGTGAAGGACTACTTGGGTTGCATCCTTGCTCTGCTCCTCTGTTGTCTTCTGTTGAACTTCTGTCCTTTCAGTCTGTGGTTGTCTCTCTGATTCATGGTTTGGATCAGACTTTTCTTTCTCTGGTTTCTTAGTGACCACATCTTGATCTCCAACAGGTATGGACTTTTGGTCTTCCAGAAGTTCACTAGGCTTATTTGTAGTGTCATTTACCAAACTCTCCCCTGATATGTCCTGTGTTGGAGTATCATCTGTAGCTCCTTCAGCACTCTGACCTTTGCTGGTTTTATCTTTAAGTTGTTGAATTTGGCTTTCTGTTTTTTCCTCTGGAGCTTCTGTTGTCACCGTCTCTGGTTTCTCCTTCTGGTCAGTATTTGTAAATTTAGACTCTTGATCTGGTTTTTGGTCAGCATCTGGTCCTCCAGCAGTTATGGACCTCTGGATCTGTTGGTCTGAGCTCAGTAATGATGAATCCTTGACTTCAGTCCTTTCTTTGGTGCCTTCAGTGTGAATGACAACTTGGGTTGCATCCTTGCTCTGCTCCTCTGTTGTCTTCTGTTGAACTTCTGTCCTTTCAGTCTCTGGTTGTCTCTCTGATTCATGGTTTGGATTTTCAGACTTTTCTTTCTCTTGTTTCTTAATGTCCTCATCTTGATCTCCAACAGGTATGGACTTTTGGTCTTCTAGAAGTTCACTAGTTGTATTTGTAGTGTAATTTACTAAACTCACCCCTGATGTGTCCTGTGTTGGAGTATCATCTGTAGCTCCTTCAGCCTTCTGACTTCTGCAGGTGGTAGTTTGGCTTTCTGTCTCCTCCTCCAGAACCTCTGTTGTCACCGCCTCTGGCCTCTCTTTCTGGTCAGATAGCAGATGTTTGGATTCACTTGATTTGTCCTCCTCTAACGCTGACATGTTTCCATCCTGGTACCCGACAGCTAAGGCCATCTGGACCTGCTGTTTACCATCCTCACTCCTACCAGCTGATATTTCCTTCCCCAGACTCGCTGAAGACTCACCAGGTTCAGTTTTCTCTGAGGTTTCTTCAGCATAAATACTTCCAGAGTTTACTTCCTGAACTGTCTTAGTTTCTCGGGTGTCCTTGGTCTTATCTTCAGTTCCTACGATCTCCGGTTCCTGCTGCAGTATCTGGTTTGAATGTTTGTTTTGAGTTATTATGTCCCCATCTTGCATCTTTAGCTGGATGCCACTCTCGTTAACGTTATCCTCAACACTCTCAGTGCTTAAAGATTTTACTTCTTGACTTGTTTCCACATGTAAAGTTCTTTCTGATGTCTTTTTTGTGGCCGTATATGGACATTTGGACTCTGTTGATGTACAAGCGTCCACTGTTTTCACATCCATGCCTTCGTTTCCAGGAATTGAGATCTTTTTCTCTTTGTTGCCTCCTTCAGATTCAGCCCTCAACATTTTAGTTTTGTCTGTCTGTCTATTATTATCCAAATCTCTGTGGTCATCCCTAATAATCCCGTCTTTTGTCCTCATTTGCTGCTCTTCTTCTTTACTCTTTTCTTCTAAAAGGACCCTCTTCTCCATAATCTCTTTTGTAACGACCCTCTGTGGTTGCTCTTTGGCTTCAGACTGCGAGTATTCCTCCTCTGATGATGGAAGTACTGTTTTCTCTCCTTCACCGTCAGTAGCTCCGTCTTTAAGCTCCTCTTGGTAGCTGTTCTGTGACTCGGTGCTTTCTACTGCTGCATCAAGCATTTCATCTGGTTTTGGGTCTTTCTGCCTTCTGTCAGATTCTCCTGCAGATAAAAGGGCTTCTTTGTCCGGCTGATTTTTAACATTCTTGGGCCGTTCGCAAACAGTCTCGGTCTCTGTTCCGACGTCCAAAGCCTCGGCTGGTGTCCTGCCAACCTCATCTTTAATTTTATCCTCTGCTACAAAATCTTTGACTAAATCCGGCCTCATCATGTGGGACGGTCTGTCATTTTCATCTGTGGTTTGATCCTTTAAAAGCTCCTTTGTGTTGGCCAGGTTAGCGTCATCTGAGCCAGCGGTGGAAGTGAGGGAGTCTTCATCTTTTGCTTCAGGATACTGGTCTCTTGAGGCCACTTCAGCAGGAAGGTTGTTAATGGTTTCTGTATTTATTCCTTTCTGGGCTTTGGTTGAGGTTTCAGTTACATCCTCCTGAGTTGGAGCTGCATCTTGGGTGAATTCTTCTTTGTTATCGGAGGTTGAGGAAGTGTTTGCTGATGCCAGCGTGTCCTGCCTCTGTGAGGCGTCACTGTGACTTATGGACAGGTTTTCTGTCCGTTTGGCCTCGTGTTGTCCCGCATCAGTTTCATCAGGAACTTGAGACTGAGATGGAGACGTTGGATCAACATCGCTGACTTTGACCCGAGCATCGTCTATAATGGTTGCATTGTGGTTTAGTAACGAACTCTCTATGATTTTGGCTTCACCAGCCGCTTCATCTGTAACTTTTATGTTTTCCTCTGCAGATCTGATCTGAGATGAGGGATCATCGGGACCCCCCTTCATCGGATCTGATGTGAAAGTCTCTTTAGCCGTGATAATTGTGTTAGAATCCTCAGATTTAGCCGATTGTTGCAGGTTTTTGGGTTTTACTTGGGTTTTACTGTTGAAGCTTCGCTGGCCTCTCGTGGGAAGCTTGCTCCCAGATGATGAGGTCTCCGTAGAGTCCTTCACCGGCAGTTTGTGGTATTTGTCAGCCGGCTTGGACAACCTCAGCGAGGCAGTTTTCTCGTGCTTGGTGGCCGAGGTGGAGTCGTGCTCTTCATGGCTAACACTTCTTTTAGTGAGGAGCTTGGATGGTTTCATTGATGGCATACTTCCTGTTCCTGAAACACAAACACACACGTGTGCTAAACAGAATTGAGGATAAAAGACAAATATTACAGCAAAATTGCTTTAAATAAAAAGTAATATTTAAACTTCAAATATTCAAATTGAACATAATCAATTAAGCTGATGAGAAATCCCGACTGTGTATTTTATCTGAAGCAAGAATGTGTTTTATTAGATTTTTGCAGAAAATCCTTCATTAATCTGATGTAAATATCAATAATGCTGAGTTCTTATTGTTTTATAGAAACACTACTGCCTTATATCACTTTCTCCCTGCAGGACCCCACAGCTGAAAGAATAAAACGTGTAACAGGAACTTGTCACGATTTTCTTTCTGATTTTTTTATATGGACTATGAGGAAAATAGGAATCACTGGTCGGTTTAAGAAAAAATTCCAACCTTCAGAAAGAGAAAAATATATTTTTTTGATTATTTGTACATCAAGGAATTCATAAAGATTATTGAAAAGAAAAATGACAAAACATTTAAATAAAGAATAAAAAGGATAAAATAAAATGAAAGTAATGAAATATAAATAAAACATTCAACTGGTATAAAATGACAGAATTTTTTTTGATGTCTTTCCTCTTTTTTTAGGAACTTTTGGAAACTTTTTGGAGGATTTGGAAATGAAGGAACTTTATGTCCAAATCAATATTTGAATTTAAAAAGAGAAAAAAATTACTTTAAGAATTTTTAAGTTCTGCAATAATCTTATTAAATTAATAAATGTAAAATATTATGAAAATAGAAATAGAAAATAAATAAAATTAAAAATAGAAAATAAATAAAAACAGAAAAGCTAAATAAAAGTAAAAAAAAAAAACAACCATTTTTTTGTAAAACAATCATAGATATGGGTGGGAAAAATATTTGGAGGTGGTATTTTCTCAATCTGATATAAAATTAATACATCATTTTATTGAAATTCAGGAATAATCTGTGTATTATCACCGTCTCAGATAACATACTGGTTTTATAGTAATTCTTGTATAATCGCTGTACAATCAGACAACATGCTGTACTCGTACCTTTCTTGGGGCTTTCAGGGAGCGATGTTGGTGTCTCACCTCCAGGTCTCTCATCATCCGGAGTTAATTCTCGCTGCTCGTGACCCTGCTTAGAGCTCGTTTTAACTTTCTCTGACTCCGTCTGAACAGACGAAGCTCTTTTAAAGTTGTTCCCTCCTGACTGAGTTAAATCATCTTTCTTGTTTCTTGACGGAGATGAAACGGGTAACCAGCTCTTTGATGCAGACGAAGCACCCTTCCTCGTGTCATTTACAAGGTTTCCAGACTCCAAATCCTCGTCTGACTTCTCCTTAACCAGCTTCGTTCCTGTCTTGTTAGTGGGTTTGATGGGAGAAGTGTTTCCTGATGCAGATTTAACACTTTTTGCTTCTTCAAAACTTGGTTTCCTGCCAACTTTGGTTGCAGCCGTCTGGAATTTCACTGCTTCCTTGGGTCTTGGCTGTTTTTGCTGTTTGGGAGTGACTGCTGACCCCGAGGCTTCAGGCGCTGATACTTTATCAGGTGTCACCGCTGATTTCCCATCAGCATCCGCCGGAGGCCGTTTGGGAATTTTCGACTTTGAGCCTATTGCACTGCTTTGATCTTTTAACACTGGTAACATAGACGCTGATTTGTCACCGCCGTGCTCCCTCTGCGGTGGATAAACGCTGGAAGTTTCCGTTTTTGTTCCCTGTGCAGAGGCCTTCGCCTTTGTCGTGACATTCTTGGCCTTGCCTGCAGCAGAGGACGGGGTCTTTGTTCCGCCGGCTGTGGTATGCTGACTTTCTGCAACCCCTCGTTTGGATCCGCGACTTATTGCCACAAATTCCACAGCTTTTGACTTTGTTTTGTACATGTCTGAAACCGCAGAGGTATCAGACACCTCGGAGTCTGTTCCTTCTCTGGCTATGGGTTCAGGACTAGTGCCGTCATCGGATGTTGGTGATAATTCAAGGTTGGCCTCTTTTTCAACATTGTTGTTGTTGTGGAGGGTTGTGAGTCTGTCAGAGAAGAGAGGGAGGCACATTTTATCTTATAGATAACAACATGTGTCTGCAACTAAAACTTCAGGGACAGTAGATTTCTTTCCTAACTTTAAGATTAGATGAGAACTCTCACAACTCCCTCATGTAATTACTAAAAATGTAGCAGGAGCCAGAAAATTATTCTCCAAGACAGAAATATTCAGCCTGTATTGGTTAAACATGACCAACCTCTCAAGCTCTCACATATTTTAATGTCTCTGGATGCAATTCTGTAAAATTTGTCCTCAGTAATAAAGTACATGGCACCATTTATTTACAAAATCACAGATTATTGGTTTTTATACAAACTAATATCCACACTTCTTCTTCTTCACGGCCTTTTGGAAAGCAGTGCTTTAAGTTATTTTGGGGCTTCTGATAAAACACTTTGTTTTCAGCTTCTTTCTAACTGAATAGTAACGATTACGCTCATAGGAGACATTTTAAAACCTTTTTCTTCAATAAAGTTCAAGAACTACTTCTTCATACCACACCATTAACCCCTTAACACCTGGATTTATTCAGTTATATAAAAAGAAAATAAATACGGGGGGAATAAAAAGGAAGTGTTGAATTAAATAAAATACTATTAATAACAATGAATATGAATAATTCATTAGATAAATTGATAATAAATACATAAAGTAGTGGTTTGACAGCTGTAGAAGGGTTAAAATGTCAAAGAAATTACAAAAGATTGATAGTTATGAACATTATGAACTTATATTTTCCAGCTTTTCACAGGTCTTCTTGGATCATTTAAAACTAAACTTGTCAAAAATAACTATAGACATAGGCTTATTTGTTGTAAACTGTCCCGGTATGCTCTGAAAAATATACATGAGAAAAGTAATCTGTAGCAAATAAAAAAATAAAAAAAATAGAAAAATAAATAAATAAAATATTCCTTCTGATGCTTCTAATGGGATTTAAATGAATTCACCATAGCTGAATAAAAACAACCAATCAGAGCTAGGAGGCATTTTCTTCTGCAGTTGCCACGGTTACTGTAGGGGTAGAGCTGAAGCATAGCAGACAGGGATCTGGAAGGGCCTCTGAGCTGGATTTATTTTCAATTTTCAATCATTTCTTTTGAAGTTCTGTCTTAATGGATAAAAATAAATGATGCAATATATTATTTGTATACTTATTTATCATCATTATTATTATTATTATTATTATTATTATTATTATTAATAATAAATATATTTGTTATAGTTTGATTTAAGGTCAGCTCAGATGTTTAGATTTATTTAATTCGCTCATTTTACAGCTTTTTAGTTTTTGGGAAGAGGGAGATAAAAGTTAAATAAGCATTTACATGAGTTTTCTTTTCTTGTACATGACATGAGGAATTTCTCTCTATAACTTCACATTTTCTTCTTAAACTCATGATGAGTACTGGACAAAGGGGAAGTAAAGTTGGTTAAAACAATGCTTCTACAAAATATCCCAACCCTGAAACTAAACCATCCTTGTGTGATGTGGCTCTGCATGCCAGTTTATTTGTATTATAGACACTGATTTACACATAAAAAACAATCACTATTCACACTTCAGACAGAGACCATAAACAGTCCAGCCTATATATATTTTTTTTTTACATTTGCACCAAGTATTTTTAAGGCATGAGGCTAAAGCCTGAAGTGCAAAACTCCTCACATAAATAAAATAAAACAATAAATAAAACCGTTTTAGTTCATTTGATCTAATTTTTTATTTTTCTTATTATCATTCCTCGTTTAAAATAACCATATATCAAAGCGTCTCCTAAAGAACGGGTTCAGGAAACAGTGTGCAGCCTGTCGGGTTCTGTCTTACTTGTTGTGAATATAAATATAGATTTGAGAAATTAAACAAGACCTATAGAGCTTTAAATGAGATGTCCTATATATGAATATTTCACAACCTCTTTTCAGGCTGAGCCGATTGTTTTCCTCTCGGACAATGAAACATGGTAACACGGAGCTCGGGTTGCATGCAGGCTTAACTCTCTTTAGCTCCCCTGCTTTCTGGTTCAAAGGGACTCTGAACCACAGAAAATGAAAATAGTCGGATACTCACAGTTCCACCTCTGTTGTGTTCGAGGTCTTTGTAGTCGAATGTGCGCCGCATTCCTCTCCCACCAGATCCTCCTCTTCCAAGCTCGTCTCCGGGTTGATAAAAACCCTCTCTAGTAAAACCTTTTGCTTGGAAGGCAGATTGACGGTCTTGCGCGTCACCCGGATTTCTCTGGATCTGCCTTTCTCCTGAAGTGGACCCTGATTTGAGCCTGTGCCAGCGTCGGGCTCCTCCAGAGGCTGTGAAGTTGGTCGAAGCTCCCCTGTGGTCGCTGCCAAGGAGACTGCTGACTCTGGCGAGCTGCCAGCGGACAGCAAACTCTCTGACGGGGGAGAGGGGCTGTGTGCAGCGCCCTGCGTTACTGACTCATCCTCAGGTATTACAATAACTTGTATAGCCAGCACAGGAGGCGAGTCCGCTCTCAAGCCCTCCTCTTGTTTCAGTTCATCTTTTTCTCTTTCCCCCTCCCTCTCCCATTCCTCCTCCTCTCCCAGGTGTGTTTCCACCCATATTGCTTTGTGGAGTTGGATAGGAGAATCCCCTCCGGCTACCTGTTCTTTCTCTGGTGAAAGGCTCCGTGTAGTGGCTGCGCCTTCCCCAGTAAGGCTGCTGGTTGATGTGGGAGGTCTAGTTCTGGCCACATCTGTGACGGTTTGTGATGCAGATGACTGAGAACCTAGCGTTATTCCTCTCAAGGCTGTGCTGTGCTCCTTCTCTCCCACTTTTACGAAGGTTTTCTTTGATCCTATGCTTATAGAGGTCAAGTTTGGAGACTTTGGGGTTTTGGTTGCCATGGAGAATGGGATGTTAAGTGACATCAAAGTGGTTGGGCTGACTGTGTTGTCCTGACTGGAACTCCGACCTCTTTCCTCCAGATGAACCTGCAGCCTCTTGCTTACTTCATCCACCACTGACTCCGTAAAGCCTACGTTGGAGCTGGAGTCAGGATTTGGATGAGAAGGCAATGTAGGCTCCTCATTGGTGGGCGTCGCGTTCCCAGAATTCCTTTCTCCACTCGCTGGGCTAACCCTGCACACGTGCACCTCCCTCACGCTCCCCTCGCCGCTGCTGTTACTGTCTGCAAACGGGAGATCATCGTTCATCAGGGAGGTGCTGGGGGTGGAGCTTCGGCTGGGGGCGTCCCCATGGTTACCTGGGGGAAACGGGCTAGTTGGCTCCCCGTCATACTGGGGGAAACGTGGAGACGAAGGAGACGCCGGTGAGCTTGAAGAGGTGGAGGCGTCTGAGTGATGCCTGCCGCCACTCTTCTTCCTGCGGCTGCCGAAGATGCTGCTGATGCGCTCCAACATCCCTCTTTTTTCCTCTGATTTCTGAAAGAGGCAGACACAATGATCATTAATGAGATGAGAAACAATCTGGTGCTTTGTTTTTGTGTCTCTGGTTCAAAGAAGTAGGAAGAAAACTTAAAGTCATGCTCTCTGGGACACATGTAGCCCGAAGCTATGCAAGAAAAATGGATGGAATTTAATTTCCTGTCAGTTAAAACTGAGGTAAAAAAAACAAAAAAAACATCTTCAGGTCAGAAATGAAAGTTTTAATAAACAAAAATCAAACATATGTCCACAAATCAAACGTAACCGAGCTGGTATTGCATCAATTAAATAATTCATCTATAATTTATTAGTGATATTTTTGGCAGATGAATCTGAGACAAATTCACTGCTGACATCATTATAGTAAATAATAAATATATATCCTAACACTTCTTATTATTATGGATTTAAAACATGCATCAGAAGGAGAAATGGCTCTAAAAAAAAAAGAAAAGGAAATTTGTGTTTGGTGGATTATTTCTACCTTCTAATAAGACCAGCTGGTGTTGGGTTATACTAGTTGGAAACCCTGATTGATCAGCTTTACAACGAGGTACAACTGGTGAGGATGAGCAACACAACTAAATCTGTGACTAGCACCCCTAAAAAATGTGTTAAAATCTCTTGTAATTTCCTCCTGCTGGTGTGTCAGTCACAGATGTTTGACTGGTACCGGATTGATTGACATATTGGGATGACATTCTGGAGCCAGTGGTGATCCCATATCTGTAGAATCTGGGATGATGGGGCTCTCCCCCTCAGAGTCGGGATTTCACCTCCAGGATTTGGGAATGGAGATGGTGGAAGCCCGGACCTCAACCCAACCAAACGCTTGAGGGCTCAGCTTGGTTGTGCTCTACGTTCCAGCGTGACCAACACAACCTCGCTGGTTGACCGTCAATAACTCCCGGGTGAGGAATGGGACGCCATCCCACAGCTAGATGTGACCAGCATGAGCAGGAGGTGCAAAGCTTACCAGTTATACCTCGTTATAAAGCTGACTAATCTGGCTTTCCTGCCATGTAATGAAGTACTTTCACACATCTTTTACACCAACTCAACAGAACCGCAGCAGAAATGGCATCTTCCAGCATGATCATAAAGTTGAATCCACTTCAGGAAAGTCTGGGCTGGAATTAAACATCAGTGGCTCGATGCAGACAGGATTTACTGAAGGACTTCTATGTTGGACCGCTTTAGTTTTCACCAGGTGGACGTTATAAAGTGTTAAATCAAATTTCAAAGATTCAGTTACAGAAGTTATGTGCATGTGAGACTAAATAAGATTATTATCTAACCACTGAACAGAAAAGCATAAAAACAAAAAAAAGGCATATGTTCCTGGACTTAACGGAGACGTTATTGATCACTGAAGGATCAGAAGATTTTGGGTATTAAAGAAAACAGCGAGCTGAAGGTAAGATATTGAACTCAGATGCCAGGATGTGATCGGGATTTTTAATCATCAGCTGACGATACTCAGAGCATTCTTATCCTTTAAAGGATAAAACATTAAACCAACAATTAAAACATTTCTTTCCCCACATTTTAAGAGTTCAGCCTCCTTAGAAAGTCGCCCCCTTTTAGCCGTGGACTCAGCTGATGGTCCAAGACTGCAGAGGTATTTATAAAACTCCTCTAACTGACCATGAATAACACTGGCTGTGTTCAGCGATGCACCTTCTGAGGTCCAGACAGTCATCATCATCATTATCACAAATTCTGTTATCAGACTCACGGAGCAGAGACAGGAGGGCAGAGAATTTAACTAAAAATCTGTTTTCATACGAAGTCCTGCAGCTATTAGTGCACATGATAAATAAGAAGGGCAACGGGACACCACCCTGAGATGAACCACAGCTAAAGACACTCTAAGTATAGCCCATAAAAATATGTACCATACAACTTTTCACATCAGTTTTACCTGTATATTTTAAATTTGTGCATTACATTTAAGGAACAAGAACTCTCCTAACACCCAAACATATCCGGAGTCATCTGAGGTTAGTTCTAAAAGTTTTATAGATACATAGATTGTAATGACCAAGTGATAAACAGGACAAGAAAATGATACAGCTATATTCTTATAGAATATATTCTATAAATATGACGACTTATAAATATTTTGATAGACTAGATGAAACTGAATCAACTAAATAAGCCGAATAAGATTACATTTATAAAAGCATCACTGTACGTGTCTGTAGAGGTAAAATGGAAAGAAATATTGCAATGTTTAACAATTCATGCATCATAGCTCAAATAGCTCACCAACATGCTTTGTGGTGTTACAAATTATTCTTTTGTTGATTAATACAAAGATATCTGCAGTTTTACAACCAAACTATCCCATTTAAATGTTTTAACTTGCTTGAAACAGTTTCATCCTTTTCCACGTTTGACCTCTGTGCTCTGTTACGTGAATATTAAAACCCTGATGAAAGATCTGCAGCTCCAGTTAAACTAAGAAAAGACTGAATCTTTGGCTACGGCTGTAACGCTATAAATCAGGAAACAAATTAGCTCTTTCTGCTGCTTCTTCTTTTAACGTTTGATGCCTTAAAGTTATAAAGAAATGCTTCAAATTACAGGAAAAAATGCTGCTGCTGTCAAAGACTAAACAGGAGACAATTATCCTAGTTTCTGCGAATCATCTCCTAACTGGGCGCCGGTAAATGTTCTTCATGCTGACTTTTAGGACTCTGCATGGACAAGCTCGTCAGTGCATGTTGGACATACCTCAGCTCGGGGCCCTTAGGTCAACAGCTCCCCACGCCTGCTCTGAAATCCCGATTATTCCCATCAAACCAGCCTTTGAAGGGATTCTTTTTTAACTTCATATCAGATCCCGCTGTGATCATTTCTTCACCTAACACCAGACGTCATGCAGCAGATGACAACATGCTGGTAAAACATGAATGAATGACTAACTGTGCAGCTCAAGGGTCACTCGTCTCTGGTGCAGACTGCACGGCAGATCCAAGCTCAGCTGCAAACATGATTATAAAACATCCCCAAAGATTCAAATATGGGCGACATTTTCATGACTGTATTCAAATTCTTTTATTTTACAGGAAGTGGATAATGCCTCCCCGGCAGAACGCACATCTTACAAAAGCTGGCCCACTGATGTCACAAAACAAAGAGCACATGTTCAGACAGGAAGCTTGTTTCCCCACCCAAGTTCATATTTTTGATCCTTTATCTTTATTGTCACAAAAAAATGCCTGTAAAGTTGAATATTTGAGCCATTTACACGACTTATTGGACAACAGAACAAATGTGAAGCCTCTCCTGAAAGTAAAGCTGTATGTCTAAACTCTGAGCCTGAGGGAAAATATAAGCTAGGAGACGGTTCACATGGCAAACAAGTGGAAAAAAAACTTAATCCAGTAAAAACACTGGGGCGTGGATTTGGCTGAGGAAGACAAATCCACTCTTCCTCATTCTAAAGTTTTGCATATCAGTCGGTCATTAAATGTCTCATTCAGATAAAAACTATACAGTAAAACGGGTTAATCATTCCTGTTCTAAGGTATATAAATCCCATTTCAACACACTCAGCCACGTTTTCCCAGCATCTACAGATTTCCACTGAGCAAACAGAAGATAAAAAGCCTGCAGCCGGGTTTTCCTGTTCCTATTTACACAAAACCAGACAAAGAAAACCAAAGAGCCTCTTTTTTAATTAAATGTGGTCAAAGCTTTGATACTGTACCTCCATATTGCCGCTAATCATTCACAAATCCTCCGTGATGAAACGAAATTTAAAAAAAACCAGCGTTAATGCAGTATCCGATGTCCCGAGTATGTTTAAGACTTTAATAACTACCTGTAGTCTCTCTTTGAAAAGCTACTACTCTGCTATTAGTGCTCTGCCAAGCATTGCCTTTGTATTTACTGACAGCAAAAACAAATATCAGGAAGGTGGAGATATTGCGCCGTACCTGTGTGCATTACACTCCACTTCCTTATGTGCCGGCCAAAGCTTTGCTTCACTCCCTGATTTCAGCAGATAAAGGAACAGAAGCAAAGATTTCTGCATTAAATGCAGTCAATCACATTTTAAAGAAAAACAAACAAACAATTTAAACAAAAACAAGCTAATAAGTTAATGGAGGTAAATTATTTTAATGCTTAAGACTTAGAAACAAACACTTTTTCTCTTGTTATACACACTTGATCTTTATTTATGAGAAATGAGCAGACAACTGTAGGTTTTTTTTTAGATATTTTCCATTAACACAAATGGCGCAGAGGACTGGTTAGACAGGTTTGAGTCTATAGGAAAAGGCTCAGAGAGAGTGAGATCCTAAACGTTCTGCAGGGCTGATTGTAGGCGGAACGAAGCTTTAAATAGTTTTCTGAGGGTAAATATTCAAATTTGTCCAGAACAGGTTGAAAGGAGGAAAACCGAAGCTGGTGGAGAAGAGAAGCCGTTAGTGGATAAAAGAAAATGAATCAACTGAGTAAAGGATGGAGAATTTAAGTATTTTAGCCAAATATATTTAAGAGACTTTAAATTCTTGGTGTCATATCCAACAAGGTGATGGAAACATTCAGAGGTTTTGCTCCATATTGACATGATAGCATCACATCCATGATGAGAATCTCCCGTTCCACCACATCCCAAAGGTGGAATATTAGATTGAGATGTGGTGACTGTGCAGACCGTTGGAGTACAGTGAACTCATTGATCTGAGCTTTGCAGAGGTGGAAAAAGTACTGAAAAATTGTAACTAAGTAAAAGAATCTTTACTTTGCTTAAATTCTACTCAAGTAAAAGTACCTGTCTAAAAATCTACTTGAGTAAAAGTAAAAAAGTACTTGATTTAAAATGTCATTTAAGTAAAAGTTACTTAGTTACTTTTATTATTGATCTCATGACGGCATATTTTGCTTAACGAGGATGGTTTTAACTAAACAATGCATATAATGATCGGGATGCACAGAAAAAAACACATGGCGTTATGCTGAACATCACCGAAGTAGATCGGCTGCGGAGATTGACGATCCGTGGCATTGCCATTACATCGTTCAGGCTTTTTACAATCCTTTCATTATTTTTTTACTCAGTAACGGGCAACGTTTCCAATGTAGTGAGGTCAAATTACTTGGTTCAAAATGTACTTGAGTAAAAGTAAAATTATTTATTTCAAAAACTACTTACAAAATTACAAATTACTCACAACAAATACTCAAGTACAGTAACTTGAGTAAATGTAATTAGTTACTTTCCACCTCTGGAGCTTTGTGACATGCTGGAAGTAGCCATCAGAAGATGCTCCACTGTGCTCATATAGGGATGGACATGGTCAGCAACAATACTCAGGTAGGCTGTGCTGGTTAAACCATGAAGATCTAAATACTGTTTTTGCCAAAAGAACCTTTAATCTTTACCAGTAACTGGAAAAGCAGGATTTTTTTGGTGAAAAATATTTCGAGTTATGTATGATTTAATGTTGCAGGCAGTTTGACATAAGACAGAAATATTAATGTTTACATGCATGGGTTTTATTTTGGTCATAAAAAAGATGGTAAATATGATTTTTTATGTGATTTTATGAATTTTCCTCCTATTTCCATACTGTACTTTCTAATTTTTCTAAATCTACAATGTTTTTTAAAATTTATTTTATCATTATTGTTTTTTAATTTTATTTTTATTTGAAAAAAACATTTAAGTGGAAATAATTTCTCTCATTTCATTCACACAAATGTACAAGTAAACAAATATACAGAAATCATTTGGAGATTTTTTTATGACTTCTATTTTTTTAAAGTATATTACAATTTAAAGAAACAGATAAATATGGAATTTAAATAAATTTAAATACAAATTCAGCATTCTTTCTATTATTTATGAGCAGCATTTATGTCATTTGTTGTCTTTTTCCCTTACACTGGTCAAATATCTGAAAGTCTGAGGACACCAGGTAATTATTCAAAAATATTTATTGCAAATAAAGTAAGAAAATGTTTTGGATTAAATGGTGAATATCTCAAATGTCCCTGAATTTCAGAGCATATATTCTGTAACACCAGACGTTGGTACTGAAGAGCCTCAAATTACAGGAAAGTTTGGTTTTCTGGATCTTAAATGTTGAGATCAGGTGACTGTGGAGTCGTCCTGAAAGCTTGGAGCTGTTCGGGCTCATTATCCTGCTGCAGTCTGACGGGTGGAGCACATATGTGAACAATGGAGGGCTACTTCTCCCTGGTCAGGGTGGAGTCCACAACATGTAGGTGTCCTCCAGAGGAGCACAACACATTAGTCCCCCTCTGATTCATCGCTTTTTCATTTTGCTGTTGGGAAATGCTTGTTTGTCTCAACCCATCATGTTTGTCTGTTACTATTTGTCCTTTGTTTGTCCTGCAGGTTTTAGAAGCTTCCCTGCTGCAACACACCTGGTTCAGATTAAGACCTGTGCAGCAGAGCTTGTCTGAGTCTGAATCAGTTGTGTTGCAGCAGGGAAACATCTAAAACCTGCAGGACCCCGGCCCCTCGAGGACCAGGATGGAGGATCCCTGCAGGATGTAAGGAGAGATGAAAATTGATTCTATGGTGTACCACTTTCCTCTTTAACCACGAGACCATGAGGATGTTTGATCTGACGTGTTCATAGGACCAGACTGCAGGCTGCTGTCCAAGTTCAGGAGTAATTAATGGCCCAAAAAGCAGCTTTTATATGATTTTAATCTCCCTCTGTGATTATTTATATCCAAGTTATCACTTTAAAAATGAGGACAAATGGCTTTCAAAGCACGTCTGAAAGCGTATCACAGAATCCATCTGTGATATGTTCAGAGAATATACACCAAGCAGAGCTCTTAGATCCAAGGACTCAGGTCAGCTAGTCCAGACCAGAGTCCAGACCAGAGTCCTGATGAGAAACCCCGCTATACAACTTTTGATCCAGGACGCTGCGTGACATTGCAGCTGAGTTTCGCTTTGCGCATCCATTACACACAAGCAAGCGGATGTAAACCAACCAGCCGCTTTGAACGCGCACCGTGGCGGATTCCGCAAAGAAACATTAGAAGACATTATCGGTGGAAGAGAGACAGAGCAAGAGATGAGACAAGAGTCATCAAAAAACTGTCTGGAGAGAGCTCACAGTACAGGTAGGATGAAGATGGATGCAGAATTAGCCGTCGATGGGGGAAATTCAGATTAAAAACATTTCTTTTATCATGGCCTATGCATGAAACCTGCACCGTATCTTTTAAGTGATCTAGACTGTCATTTGATTTTAATAATCTTAATTTAGTTATTCTATATATGATCTCATCAGGGGGTTTTCACAATATTTTAATTAATTTATGTCCTTTTTAATGCTTCTTCTGCACCCCGCTGTAATGTTTCATGTGAAGCACTTTCAATTGTCTCTTTACATGAAATCTGTTCTACAAGTAAAACTGCTTTAATGAAGGTTATACGATATAATGATTATGACAAATTAGCACTTTCAGCTTATTTTACAGCCTAACTGAAACAATGCAGAACAGCTCAGCAGGACTCCTGGTTGAAAATGATCAGAAATCTGCATCAACAAGCCAATAATATCAGAAATATGAGGCATATAACCAGCATGCTGCAGCAACCGTCATATTTCTAAGTTTTTATTTGATTTTATGCACCAGGGAGAATTAATGGCTCAGCTTGTTGCTATAAAACCTGCAACTACACACACACACACACATCTGTGATATCTTAAGTTTAGATTCAGATGATTAATCATTGATAACAAACATTAAAAACCCACCTTGAAGAACTTGGAGGGCGAAACAGGGCTGCTGGGCTGAGCCATGTCCAGGCTGATCATGGAGGAGAAGGCAGAGTGAGGGTCCCAGGCCGATTCAGTCCGGAAACTGCACTCGGTGGAAACACTCATCTGGTCGTAGCTCCTGGTAGAGAGAGGCAGGAAACAAACAGGGTGAGGGAGAGAGGGGGCGGGGTACGAGGATGTTATGTCATTGGCTTTTGTTCTTCCTCTTATTCCAGCTTGTACTTTCTACAGTTTTTTTTCTTTTATCCTGGAACTCTATGTTACTTCATGACAGTTTTGATATCCCACAGATCTGCTTCTGTAGTTTTTGCAATCTTCAGCCACACCCGTCATTTTACACATCATCTGCACCCTGTTTACCTCCACAAGTCCCATATAGGATGATGGGCTGTCCCCAGTTTGTAATAATCCTTAAAAGCAGAACAAACAACACGTTAAACATGCTGCTTAGCGGTGACCACTCTGGGTGCTGACAGCTCTAATTGTTATCCGTGCTGGTGTTTACCTAACACCTCAGCGAGGAGACACAAATATGACACTTGATGGACAACATTCAGCACTCAGCCGGCGGAGCAATTAGAGCGCTGCGGAGGATTGTAGGAAACGCGTGAGGCATTAGGAGCTGCTTCTATTTAAAGAAGAAAAGGCTTTTCAGTTGGACCAAACCCAGTCTGAGAAGCCAGCAGCTCATTTTAACAATAGAGAGGTTAACTTTTCATATTCTACACTCCAACCCAGGTAAATAAGATTCACATATTAGTAAGTGTAGGTGTGTTTTTCCAATAAATCCAGACACCAGCCTTTCTTCTCTACATCAGTATTACAGTAAGTAAAAGGTTGGAGGGCGAGAAGATGGTTAACAAAGACGGAAATCTGCACTTTATTGCCTGCAAAGTTAAACACATATGTTTGCCTGCAGTACTGTTTTCCTCCACAAGGTGGCAGAGCTTGACTGGTTTTCAGACTCCGCTTGCAGACTCATTCAGCTGAAATGACTGTTTTAAAGCTTTATCTCTATCAGGAAGCAGACGAAGAACAAAAGCAAACACAGATAAACATCACAACTGAATGAAATCAGCTGCTTATTTACAGATTATCTTTCCCTTCTGCTGCAGATATTCCACATATTTACATTCTTTCTGCATCTGATATGATCATCTGTAGCTTTCACCTACCACTTGACATAGCGATGCTTTAAAAGACATCTGATAATCTTATAAAGATGCACTCGGCAACACCTTTTAGCCCCGGGTTGGAGCCCATCTTTCCTTTCTATCACAACATTCTTGGTGTGATTGATTCAACAAGGTGTTGGAAACATTCCAAAGAGATTTTGCTCCATATTGACATGATAGCAACTGAGATGAGATGATTTGAGCTTTGTGACATGGTGCATCATCCTGCTGGAAGTAGCCATCAGAAGATGCTCCACTGTGCTCATAAAGGGATGGACATGGCTAGCAGCAATGCTCATGAAGGCGGTGCTGGTTAAACCATGCCATGTTGGTACTAAGGGGCCCAAAGTGGGTCGAGAAAATTTCCTTTTCACCAGCTTATTTTGAAAAGTTACTTTCTCTCACTTTCAGTCTCGACTCTTATCTGATCTGCACATCTTCTTCCCCCTCCTAGATTCCTCTCCTCTCATCTTCACCCCTCCTAGCGGTCTGGCAAGTGGAAGAGATGCGGGAGAAACAAGGAGGGAGGAGTTGAGCCATTCTTCCTTCACTACCTATTTACAGTTTGATTAACAAAGAAGGATTGACGTGTCACGTCGGCTTTAAAAAGCAAAGGACACCTGCACATTCCCCGTAAAGCTCTTCCTGCTGCATTTTATCTCAGTCTCAGGTCACAGACAGAAGGAGGGAGCCGGTGAGAAGGTACTACAGAGAGGAGCTTCTGGGCTCAATTAGTGATTACATGAATTTTATTTCTCTTCTGAGTATAAATAGTCCAAAATTTCTCCTCACCTCCTGTCAAACTGTCTTTATTTTCTTAGAGTAACTACCTCTGCTGCTTTACCTTTACCCCTCACATTTCCTTTGTACTCACCCATACCTGCTCTAGTTTTAGGTTGAAAGCTTTTTATTCGTGTGTGCTGCATCTAAAACTAAATCTGCTGAGCTTCTATAAAACCTGGAAGATGTGACACCCTGTTTTTGATATTATGGCACCTCTAAATTTACTTTTAAACTTCAATGACTCATCTTCCATGAAAGCAAGAATCAGCCGGTTTCGTTCGATCAACCGCAGCCACGAGGGAAGTAAAGTTACGCCACAGATCAAGCTGGTACATGCTAACAGTGAGCATCATCCTCTGATGTCACAGTCCTGTCGTTGATGCCTCCAGCATGAGAACTGATTTATGGGGGGGGGGGGTTTGCTATGCAGACAGTCATGCTACTTCGGTAAGAGAAGATGGATGTGCCCTGCAGGAACACAGCTGCATCATGCAGCTACTCGGCGCTTCAGCCAAATCACAAATTTGTCTTATGAAGTGTGGAAATAAGAATAACAGCTGAGTCTTGTTGGGACTTGACTGATGTCCAACTACCAGAGATCTGCTGATGGAGGTGGACCAGTCAGACGTCTCCACATGATGCTGCTGGAGCAGGTTTAGCTCCAGCAGCATCATGTAATCTATTAAACTTATTATTTCCAATACTTCTGCTACTTTTGGCCACAAATCCTGTTTGCAGCAGCAAATACTTGAATTTACTAAATACACTCAAACTTCCAACTTTGATATCTCTTCCCGCTTTCTACAACAGACCTGAGAACAGATCCTTGCTGTTGTTGATCAGCCTGGATGACACATGCATACACACTTTCTTTTTTCATACATGCATGCACACACAATTTTACACACTTTTTAACACTTTTTTTCCTGTTTAACACCAGTTTATATGTATATATATTTTCACACACACAGTTCTCTGCAAAATTATTCATACCCTTCCATTAAAGAAAAGGCAAAATTATAAATAGTTTCTCAAATAATTGGAGACTGAATAAATAATAATAATAATAATAATAATAATAATAATAATAATAATAATGAAATAGGCTACATTGCAATAGGTTC
>JBBBVU010000021.1:2055035-2071130 GCA_037177055.1 Atherinosoma microstoma | reverse complement strand
GGATGACACGCGTGTCTTGTAAACAGGGAGCTACGAGCAAACCAGCCTCCTGATACGTTCAGGTTATACGGAGAGAGGGGGGGTCAATTCATAGGGCTGTAAACATTGCCCTTTACCTCCACACTTTGTTTAAAGGTGAAGGGGTAGGGCTGAGGGGAAGGGCTAAGGGGGGGATTTCAGATTGGGCCTAACTACTTTTACATATGAGGTTCTGTTTTTTCTTTTTATATCTTTCTTACTTAATGGATCTCACTTCAATTGGTATGAGTTGAGTCAGTTTTGGTCAAGATTACGACACGTGAAAATGTACACGTATGGACATCTAAAAAACAACTTCTAGCTCCTGAAAAGTTTCTCCAATAGTAATAAATAATACTGTATGTCTCAGTTTCAGATACCTTAAATTAAATGTTTGTGATTTCAATGCACAGAGTGAGACAAAATATTGTTGAAACCGCACTTTTTCTCTAAATACAAATCATGATCATTTTATTGGTCCGGCCCACTGGGGATCAGGTTATGCTGAATGAGTTTGACGCCCCTGATTTAGATCAACGGTACAAGTCACAGCATCATCCGCGTTACCGTGACTACCCAAGTCTCTTAGCAGAATTGCACTTCTGCTCGGAGGCTTTCAAGACTTCGTACCATCATTTGGTTCACATGATGTTTTCAGGACACCGAGGCTAAAAGCATCAATTTGAAAGATGCATCGATAAATTTTTTCCAAACCAAGTACCAATATGAGTACTAATAGATCCCACTACAGTTCACTGGTAAGGAGTGTGGACCAGAAGGTTAGATGTAACTACTGAGTGGTTAATTGTAAGGATGGAAAACTGTACACGCACACAGTATCGGGCCGATACTGGTATCGGTGCGTCACTGATAAATTGCTCATCTTTACCTCCTTCAGAACAAATATTTTTAGAGCAGCGCAACCCTGATACATGGTTGAATGGAAGAGAAACATAATCTTATATAAATTTAGATGAACTTTCAATCGTAACTTAATCAGTACGATTGTTTTTTAAAAGATTTTTTTATCCTCCTGATTTTAACTTATAATTTACTCCAGTTTAAATTGGAAAAAACTTTCACAGAGAAACTGGACATGTTTGTTGTTGATTGTATTATGTGTATTTAGTTGGTTGCAATGATATTTTCATGTATAAATGGCTAATAAAAGAAATGTCTGCTTCCATTTATGGCTAAAACTGGAATAAGATTTCAGCATTTGTGCATAGTTTCCTGATTATTAAGCTTTCTATAAAAAGAAGAGTGTATATACACACAGCTTTTTAAACTTGTACAAAATCATCCACGTGCACATTTCTTTGCATCTGCCCCCCGTTATGAAGAACCATTCCTCCCATCATCACACTGGTCTTCAGTTCCTGTTTCTCCTGGTTACAACACATCACATGCTGCATAATAAATCCCAGAGGGTTTGTCTGCCATCACATCAAAGACACAAGCGCAAAGACATCCCTGCTCATGTTCCTGTGCACATCTGGATCATCCTGGATGTCAGCAAAGAGCATCAAGAGACGTGTTGTAATATATTCTTATAACTAAACCACCTTTCATCGTTTAGTCATTTGCTTCAGAAGAACAGGATCTGGTTCTGTACACAGCCCTGCCCCGACTGTTTTAAAGTGTTTCATATTTAGGTCCTAGCGAGTAATCTGAGATTCATTAAATGAAGTAAATCTCAACGCAACATGTCTGCCGTCTCACCTTCGCAGCAGTCCTGCCACATCCGCAGGTCGATCTGGGGGACGTCGTTGCAGCTACTGTAGCCGTGGGGCAGTTCGGCCACCGCGAACACGTCCCGCTGGATCCGCGTGATGTTGTCCCCGTTGTCGCAAAGCACCCGAGTCAGAGATGCCTGCTTCAGCTGGGTCAGCTGGGCGGGAGTGAACACGCCCGGGTTTTCGTACCAGAACCTGATGAGTAAACGAAACCTCCTCAGCTCTTTTGCTTCGTATGGTTTCTGAACAAAGTTAACTGGCTGCTGAAAAGCTTTGGTATCGCAGTTTTAGCTTCTAGAATGTAAACAAAATTGTTTCGTTCATATCTGGAAACCATCAGACGAGATGTTTGATCCTCCCGTACCTGTCACCATCCCGCAGATGTTTGTACTGCACCGCCAGCAGACACATGAGGGTGGGCCCCAGTCTGCTGCCGGGGACCAGGTCTTCAGCCATCAGAGCCGGAAACAGGTCAACGTTGAGAGGAGAGCCGTACAGCCTGCACAACCAAAACCCAGTCAAACACTCGTTCCCAAAAGTCCCTTCTTAGCATCCACCACCCAGCAGGTTTTAGATGTTTCCCTGCTGCAACACAGCTGATTCAAACTAAATGGTTCTCCAAATACTTGTGAAGTTATGCACAAGCCTCATAATGACCCCCAGAGAAACATCTAAAACCTGCAGGACACTGGTCCAAGAGGTATAGATCACTACCTCTTGGTTCTTGACAGCGTTTCAATTATGTCTGAGTGTTTTTATATGGAAAGATATTTTTTTGGAGGAACATAGAACGGATAAACTGTTTTGTAAAATGTCCATGTCCATATGGACATGGCCTAAGGCTGCAGCCCAGAACCACCTTGAACCAAGAAAAGTACAAAAAAACAAGGGAATGACCATCAAAAGAGGCCGTTTCTGCAGAGAAATGCACCACTACACATTTCTAGTGGGTGTGGAGGGTAAATAAGGCTTCATTATGCTTAAATATTCTGCTATTCAAGTCAGTCCTCCACTAAGTCTGCCTCTTTACTACAAAAGTTTTAGAAAAAACTTTGGTGATTTTCTACTTAGAAAGCATAAATAGTCTTATCTGCTGAATAAAAAAATATTTGGACAGAAAAAGAAGAATTGACTGGAACAAAAGAAATGTTGGTAAAATATTTATCTGACAGCTTTAATGCTACCAATTTACCAGATGTCTTAATAATGAGTGTGACATTAGCTGATGTCACATCCAACCTCGGTATTTAAACCCTGACAGACAATCTGATTGTTGGAGAACACATGCTGCAGTGTTAACAGCAAAACACTTTTCCCAGATTTAATTTAGACCCTGAAAAGCAACTAAACTTCTTAAGAATACGCAGCAGCTGGGATAGAAATTGAAGGATCGGTTACATATAATAATAAATCATCAGCATATGAAGATCATTTATATTCTTTTTGGGATGATTCCTCTAAGATCTTAGTATGAGGCAGAAGCTCAAAAGCAATGGCAAAGAGCAACCTTGGCCGGTTCCACGTCAAAGAGCTAAATAATAACAACATGGATGATTTGTGTGGACCCTGGCTCTCGGGGATGAATAAAAGGAGGCGAATCCAAGAAACAAATCCAACACAAATCGCAAACAAGTACTCCCACTCTACCCTGTCCAATGCTTTATTAGCATCTAAAGAAATAACTGATGAATACTTGGAATAAATTATGTTTAAAAGAACTATTGACGTCCCATTTTCCTGCTTTTAAACCTGCTGAATACCTTTAAAAAGAGAATCTTTAACCGGGGAAAATTTGTGTTTCTAAAGCTAGAATGTTCCATTTGGACAAGCAAACTGTTGGCTTAGTGACCAGTTCTGTGGCCCCGTCCAACAACAAACAAACCAGTTCCTCTTTGGCTGAAAAACCATTAAAGACTCAACAATGTCAATCTTAAAGACTAACCTCTGGAGTTTCTCTCTGACGGTTGGATTCTTAATCTCATTCTTCAAGTCCTCGAACGTCTGCGCTGAGGTGAGGTTGCAGAAGGTCCGGAAGTCGTTGTACGGAGGAATGCCGTGATCCCTTCCTCTTTGGATGTTCATGGCCGCCAGGTCCAGTGCCACGGCGTGGGCCATGGAGAACAGCCTCTCTGTCAGCTCCGTGTTCAGAAGCTGCGTGGGGACGCGCATTTTACCGGCCACGCCGAACAGCCCGCGCAGGAGCGGGTCGATGCCTCCTTCGTTTACAATGCGGAACGGGGAGAAGAAGGCCCGGTGCAGGGAGATGTGTCCCTGAGGGATTGGCTGGAAGTCCTCGTTTAACCTGTAGAGTATCGGGTTGATGAGGGTGTGTCCGAACCGGAAAGCGGCGGTGGCAAACGCGTTGAAGATGCCGGCGTTGATGTTGGGGTCGTAACCGGAGTATGGCCCCATCATCTTCACGCCGACCTCACCTAGAATCTAGGAGAGAAAAAAAAGGTGAGTAACAATCAGACTGTAGCTTCACAGACTTGAGCTCAGAGCCGTTACCTTTGGCAACCAGTGACTGTAGGTGATGTGTTGCATCTGGGCCCCAACTATCTTCCTGGCCTCGTGGTAGATGGTATCCCCGTCCCAGTGGGGGTTGAGCCTCAGTAACTCCGTAGCTACGCGGTTGTGTTCCCTGAACCACACCGTGTGCATGGCAGTCAAGCCAAGCTGCTCGTTGGCACGATGGTCTCCGGCTAAGAAACACGGGATCGGACTCTCGTTCTCGTCCCTCATGCACTCGGTGGGTGGTCCGGTGGCGAAGGGCAGAAGGGGCTTCCCTGTTCGTTGTATGATGCCTTGACGGAGCAGCCCCCTCTGGCTGGCCAAGTCCCGGATTTCCTCTGATTCGTGCCGGGAGCTGCCGTAGACGTTGGAAGCGTCGATGTAGGAGGTGAGCTGGTTGATCTGCTCTCTGGGATAGACGCTGTTCATGAGCAGCGACGTCATCCCGCTGCCACACACCGGGCTGGACCGTACAAAGAACATGCAGCGGGCGCCGCTTCGCAGCTGCCGCTGGTCGTTGGGAGGGAACTGGATCGGGAAGCACGGCGGGTCGTTTGTGCAGACCTGAGCGCACAGCTGACCGTCCGAAAAACGGGACTGGCTCAGGGCAGCCACCGTGGAGTCCAGGTCGTGGTCCAGGAACTGACCCCACTGCATCAGCATGTGAGTGTAGCGGTCATCGGGAGTGATGGTCTCGGTTCCGATCATAGTGGTAGACACCAGCCTGGGCAGCGGCAGCCTGTACCCGTTGTGCACCCGGTCGGTGGCGCCTCTCGGAAGGTTAAAACCGTTATCGTAGACCGATTTCAGGAGGCGCTCGAAGGCAGTGAGTGAGGCGCCCCACATGGGGTGCTGCAGGTTGTTGCAGGTGCCATCGTGGCTGCGGTACTTTTGGTGAAAACAGATGTCGGAGCAGTTGTTGAAGCGGCGGTGGGCCGTGCAGCCAGATAGGTTGGCGATCACATCCAAAAAGTGGGGGGACACCAGGTCGTTGTAGCGGAAGGCTGCGGAGGGGAAACGGACATTTAACAACACTAAATAGCTGCAGGTTTCTGGAAATACAGTAGATTCACAAGATACCGAGAACTTTTACTAAACTTGCTCCAGTTGACGTTGTTCTGAGGCCATACCTCCCCTCCCGCCAAGCCTGCAGCTACAAATCTGGATGATTAACCCTTAAAACATTTTTGCCGTTTTTTGGTCCACCTGTTCTTTTTCCAACGTAAAACTGCAGGTGGAAGCTCAGCCCTTTTAATCACAGTCAACATCCAGACATGTTTTTAGATGAGGCTAAAATTATGTCAAATAAAAAAAACGTATCAATAGATCTATAGCACCATAAAGGCCAACAAAAACAAGAAAACAGAACTTCTTACTAACAGTACTTCGTAGAAATAACACACAGATTAAGATGTGCGTGTTATCATCTGTGTGTTTCATCTTATGATGAAAATGTGATAAATAATGGTGTTATCATGGATCACCATGAATAAACACTACATTTTGTGGCTGGATTGTAAACTTCCTGGATGGGATATTAATACCTGGAAAACTTCCGTTGATCACCTAAAGGGTAAACTATCCATCACAATTCACCCCACATAGTTACACACTACCATTCCTGACGTACTGTTGACAATATAAGACATAGCAATCTAGCAGAGTTTTAAGGGTCAAGTCAAGTCTGTTTTTATGGATCTGTGACAAAAAAAGGTAAAAATTAACCACATAACAATAGACTTTATGAATGTAGTTACTATAACGTCCCAAACCTACTTGAAATCTGATTGGATGATACGCCTAAAAAACTATTTTCTCATTAGCCACTATCCAACTGATCAGAAAAAAAATTTTTGACAATGAACTTTGAGATATTTTTCCTATGGGAAATAATCGGAGCCAGCCCCTCTAGTGGCTGTTTGTGGTATTGCATTTAAAAGCGCTGCCCCACTGGCTTGCCTTGTCAGCAAGGTTACATGAATTGTTGATTGTTGAGACAAGCTACAGTTGGCATGCACAGCTGGAGTAGACTATCCAATAAGAAAAGAGATTTTTTTTTTTTTTTTTTTTTTTAAATCCAAGTTTCAAGAGTTTTTGCAGCTTCTAACATCCTCTGTAGGAGATCATGGTACATGCAAGTCCAGCTGAATTCACTGCACAGATGTGGTTGCTAGGTTACATGAAAGCTAATCATCTGATGACAATGCTGCGGTTAGAACAATCAGGATTATATCTGAGTAGAGCGACAGTCTTTGTGAGCTGCTTCTGTAGTTTCTGACAAAAGAAACGAAAAAATACGAAAGAACAGCTTTTTGGGGGGAATTCAACTGCATTAATACATTAACGCGTTACTGAATGCAAAGTTCTGAAACTTTGAACTGTGCCAGCTTTTTGAGTCTAGCTGAGCATGTGCATGTGTGATGGTCCGGCTTTGAGAGCTTTGCTTTTGGAAAATTTTGGTCAGCTAACACAATAATGGAGTTTTTCTAATGACATGTAACCATAGCAACTATGTCTATATTTTATAAACAATCTCTCCTTATGACTCAGTGCTTCAGGATTTTATCTCATGAACTCATTTTAAAAACATTTTCTGCAAACTCAAATCACCAACAGACAGAGAACTGCATGTTAGACTATAATCTAGTTTCTGGTGGAGCCACCTGACACACATTTAAAGCGGCTGCATCGTGATAAGACGCAAGTACATTAATAAAAATTGGAGAACTACAACACCTACTAGATTTAAATGACGAAAATGTTCACACTACATTATTCATTTTTCATATTCCACATTACTGGAGCACCTCATTACTTTGATGCATAGTGACCAGTGAGCTAAAATGGAACAGAGTAACATAACACCATAATTCTATACCATTTTTTAAATTGTACCATACAGGTTGCAATGATCTGGAGCTGCATGACCGTCCAAAATAAAACCGATGCACCCACGCATTGCAATGTTAAATTTGGCAAACATAAAGCTCCTCTAACAACTGCTGTCTGAGGCAGCTGGATGTCCACTGAGGGAATGCAAAGCGAACCAAAAAGCAGCGATTAGGGAAAAATTGGCGATTTCATCACTTCTAGAAGGAAAAGTCTGGACTACAAACGATGGAGAGAAGCAGCTAATGCTTTGGAGCTTGGCAGACTTATGCACCAAGAAAAAAACAACACTACAAAAAAGTTTTTTTTTTAAAGAATAATATGTCCTCTTTAAAACATTCCTGTAGATGATGCAGCCGCTTTGGCTCCCAGAATGGAAAACACCTCCTGTTTTAAGGGCACAGGTCACAAACGTGCTTCAGCTCGCTTCGACATGCGAGGCCTCCTCTGTGAAAGCTTCACTCTGCAGCAGATCAATAGGAACTGTGTGTGTCTGCTGTTGTGGTCATGCTTGAGAACAAGAGTCAAGTGTGAGCAGCTGAAATCGGTGAGGGTGAGGCGAGATTTCCTGTGCAAATGGGCGAGACCGGCCCCCTAAAACCACCTCACTTCACACACATTACTGCTGTGTTTGTGTATAAATGCTGGTGTTGTGAGTCGAGCATGGAAACTGTGGTGTTGCCCTCCCAGATGAGGTAGAGATGCAATAAAAACAGCACTTTGTTTTTGCTGACAGGCAGAAATTTCTGTTAGTTTGGTTTGGAGCCAATGCAACAATGAACACTTGGTTGTTGGCACAAGTAATGAAAACACCGCCTCTAACCAACGCCACCACGTCTACATGCACCTCTTATCGTGTTACAAGCCGTTAGTCCTGCTTTTTTCCATTAGAAATCAATCGTGTCTAACTTGTAATATATCTGCAGCAAACACACACGGAGCTCCAATTTTCCCTCCTGGATGTTTTTCATGCACATTTATGCATACAAGCATCCCGTTTCTGGACCCACATGCATGCATAACTGATCGAATCTGCACGCCATAATCCGGCCGGTCCAGAGCTCTGCAGCGCTGCAGGTTAAGGGTTGCACGGTGTGACGGAGGACCAATAAAACTGTTTACAGGCTCCTCGATGACGTCGCCGCACCGCAGGTCATGCTTCAGGGGAAAATGACAGACACACGGGTGGACACAGCCAACTGTTGCTCACAGTAACGGTAATTCATGGAGAGAATTGAATTACTGGCTTCACAAGTCTTTGCTTAAGAAGCTGGATGGAAGCTTTTTACTCAACGTGGAGACGTTTCTTAAAACCGGGTCCCCAAGCGACTACGTCTGAAAACACCACCGTTTCATTTCTGCGTATACAATCCAAACGCTTGTTTCCTGAACCGAAGACGTGATTGGCCCATCTCTCCGTTAACATGCATGTAAAAACCCCACCAACGTGAATTTCTGCACAGGCTCCATGTCTTCTTCTCTGGTTTCCCTTGGCTGGTATATTTACACACTAGAGCGTTCTGTTTTGCACGTTTGTTGAGATTATTTCATCTTTATGGAAAACTTTCCAAATTAAATCGGTTCAGACTCCATGTGGATGTAGCTTTAAATGGACCGGTCAGTCCCGTATATACAGTGGATATAAAAGTATTCCCACTTGTCCAGGTTAAAAAAGGAAACCCTAAGAAATTATTTCAAAACTTTCCCCACCTTTAACCTGAAAAAAAGCCCAAAGTCCTCAATTTGTGGGACTTTGAGAACAAATGGTACCAAACTGTCCCAAAATGGCCACTTTGGAGACCTGGCCTGAACCATCTGGACTAAAACCTCCAATTATATTGGGCAAGACTGAAACTTTTTTCATTTATGCCATGTGTCATCTTCATTTATTCCTCACCAGTAACACCGGTGTTCCCTTTACTGACTCAAAGTATTCAAGCAGACCTTGTGGTTGTAGATATACACATTTCATTATGGGTGTGCAATTTTTGAGTAAAGGTCTAAAAAAAATAGGCAGAGGGTTAATTTGACCCATAACCTGAACAATTTAACTGAAAAACATGCAAAGCTGTTGGTAAAAAATAAACAAACAAGCTGGTTGAGTGTGGCTTTGCAGAGTTACTGTACATCTATAAGTCTGGCTTTCATCAAATTTAGTCATGAAAACATATCGACAAAGAGGTTGAATGGCATTGTTGCATAAACACTGTCCCTCCTCAAAAAAAGTGGTTCTGTGGTTCATTTTTAAGGTGTTTACTGGTCAAACTGCAGCATCCTGATTAAAATTCATCCGTTTTATTCCCGTAAATGCAGACCGAATCTGAAACCAATAAAAACATGACGGCAGCCGTTTGATGCAGAACCAAGCGGCAACCTCAGGCGGAGAAACGTGAAGCCTATGAGGAAGTGCCAATAATTGCAGTTCCCTCCCTCCTCCACTAGGGGCTGGCTGAGTCAATCCCCATAGACTCCCATGTTAAAAAGACCAACTTCACAGCAGAAATAAACATGTTTAGCCTGGTTCAAAAAAACATTTTAGCTTCAAAAGGTCACGTTTACCTTCATGACAACTGGGGGGGGGGGGAGAATATATTTTCAACTCATCCGTTTAGATGTTATTTACTTTGGAAATTCTTCATAATTAGGGGCGTGTCCTTTTGATTGACAGGTGCTAGATATCCGGCAACAAGGAGGCAGAGGGTAGCACAGCCACGGTTTATAGCTAGCTAACAGCGCAGGCTTAGCTTTAGCTCGCCTACCTCCGTTAGCTGGTTAGCTCCCGTTAGCTCATAGCTTCAGGCAGCTCAGAGTTTGATGGGTGTCAATCATCCGTCCCCACGCTCACAGACCCCCTCGTCGCCCATTTTTCTATTTTCCAGGAGTGACGAGACTCGTGGCGCTGCCAAGATGGCGAAGGTGGGAACCTTCCATCGAGCCTCAATTTAGCTCTTCAGAAACTTCCGAGTCACGTGACGGAGGGTTCGTCCACATATTTTAAACACTTTCTGACTGCATTCAAGAGCCAGATGTTAGCAGGAGTTTGTGTTTAACATGTGCAGAAAAAACAGTAAATAAAAGGCTTTATCGACCCAGAAAGATCTGATATAACACGCAGACATTTTCAGGCCCGGAGGAGCAAAGCCGCAATAATCTGGTTCCATCTTTCAACCACAGCAGTAGACTGTTATTTTGCCTCACCGGTGCCGTTGGTGTCCACCGTGAGGCCCTGGTTGACGTGGTTCTGGATCAGCAGAAGAGTCTGCTCGAAGATCTCGCCAGCACGTGCCTGCTCCACCGTGTAGGGGTCGCGTGGATATCGGAAAAGAGCGAGCAACTCTCCTGGAGTACGAGGCTGACTGGAGGGATGAGGGATGAGTGCAAGGGAGGAGGACGAGGAGACAAAGAGGGAAGGAAAAGAGGAGATCATTAATGTGATGTTATGAAAAAGAAACTCAAAACAGTTATTAATAGAGCCGAATCCAATCAAATCTGGAAACTAAGATCGATTTTTTTTATACGTTTCCTTTTCCGGTAACGACAGTGACCCTACTGTCGCGGGACTTACCGACGCTTGGCGAGATCGTAGCATCTACGCACAGTTCAAATGTTTCCTGTCAGTTCCGCTTTAAAATGTCACACATAATAAATTTGATCTGAAAATTATTCAATCTGCCAGAAAACGGCAAAATATTCCTCCTTTAAAATGACAAAAGTTTATATTTTACATTATATTCAAATTAATGGACTTGTACTGGTCTAAAGATATGTGTTAATACGATATACGTCACAATCTCGGTTCCCTCACAAATAAGAATAATTTCAATAAATGTGTGTGCAACACTGCACATTATAAATATTAGTGCAATATGAATATCAAAGGTACGCTTTCCCATGGAATGGGAGGTGGCCGGGAGCATTGATGTCCCAGCATGCACAGCGGCAGAAGTGCAACATGCCCTCATTAAATCGCCGGATATCAGCTGAATATCCGGTTACATTGTATTTAACAACACGTTTTCCCATCATCATGCATGTCACACATGTGCATGCTGTGTTCACAGCTGTACTGCAGCTGCTGTGTGATTCTTTTTATATCCTACCCATCGAAGAGACGTCTCCTTGTAGACTCGATAGCGCTGTCTACGTTACGAATGGCCTGCTCTATGGAGGTGCTCACGAAGGTGTCTCCCTCTCTGCTGACTGCAGGCACTGATGGAGACAAAACACATGGGTTTAAGAGCAATAAAACATTACAATTATTTTATTTTCAGTCTCATTAAAGCGTGTGTTTAAACGATGGGAGCATTAACGCGGAGAAACCGCTGCTTTATAAACAGAGTGTGGTTTAAAAACTCATTTCCGCCTCCTTCCTGACGCTGGAGTGAACACATTTCTTGGCACTCTTCTTCAGGTCGGCGAGCCACTGAAAACAGCGAAATCGTGACGTTACGACTGAGGGAGTCCAACAAAAACTGAGCACAATGATCTGGTTTATGGTTGGCCAGCAGCGTGCTGCAGTCTGACCTCAGAGTCTCAGCAGGGAACGCCAACACACAGAGGGAAGAGCCGACAGGAATCTGAAAACTCTGCAGCAGAGTGTGACTCAATTACAGCAGTGGGCTTCTCACACCGTGGGCTAATACACACTCAGTTCTCAGGATGTATCACAGTCCTGATACTGGCAGGAGACTGGTTTTATAACAGCTTTACAGGCTTCTGGTTCCAGCCAACGTCAGGGGCAAGCTCAACATCCAGCTATAGAAAGGAGAATTAAGTCTTTTAAAACACCTTTACACTTAATTTAAGTGTTTTATTAACAGATACTTCTACTCAGAATAAGGGCTGGGCAATATTGAGATTTTCAAATATGTCTAGGCTTTTTTAGGATTTGGGAATATCGTTTATAATCACTTGTTTTGAGTAAAAATAATCTTTTTTTTTGGGCATTTTTCACAAATGTATTTTTGTTAAGGGTATTTTAAAGTATTTTTCATTATTTTGATAAACATTAACTTTAATTTCAGTCAACTATTTGAATGCACATGTGCTGCTGATCCTTAAAGTAACATCTAAACCAAATATTAGCCTAATGTGAGTAATGATGGATGATTTCTGGGGTCAATATACCGCGTTTGGTTTTGTCACGTGTCAGACATTGTAACTTTGCAGGAGTGGATCCGTCTCTCATGGGATCATGAGACCTGGACCCTTTACTTTAAGGGTCCCCCTCTATACAGCTACATTTATATTCAGGCTTTTTTTTTTGTGCTGACTAGCTGTTTCGCGATTCATGATTTTTTCCAGCTCGTCTTCTTATAGGTGCTCCCGATGATCGGCAGCTTTGTTTATCTTGCAGATGTAGCAGCTGGTTGTCTGATGTCTCCTTTTCCATTCACTCTCCTTTCTTAACTTCTTACCAGTGACTGTGAGCACCATGCCGGCCACCAGGTAGCCGATGGGGTTGCGGGCGATGCACTCGTAGCGTCCAGCATCCGCAGTGCCCACATCCTTCACCTCAAGGTAACCCTCGGGACTGATGTGGAACTTTCCACTTTCTGTCACCTGCACACCATCCTGAGTGAGAGAGAGAGGGAGGGAAAAGATCTACGAGCTGCAACGTGAAGGCAAACCAACCGGACGGACCCCTGCAGGGTGGACGGGTTCGTACCTTGTTCCAGGTGAGGACAGGCTGCGGCTGGCCCTGAGCGCTGCAGGGAATCCGCGCATCCTGGCCAGACTCCACAGTCAGGTCCCTTGGAGCATTTGTGAAAACAGGCGTTACTGAATGAGTTAAAACATACACACACACACACACACACACACACACGTATGTTAATAACCATGTAGCACAGCTCACACGTGTACAGTGTAATAAATCACAGTAAATATGAAACTCAGACACGTTACAGTGAAAACTCACCTGTTAATGATCAAGCCTCAGATCAACACCACATGACATTTACATGTTATTTATTTTAAAAAACAAACACATTAAAACTCAGAAAGAGTCTGAAAAACCGCATCCAAATCATGATCCAGTAGCTTTTAGAAGCTCCTTCAGCAGCACTAAAGCTTTTCTGGGGGATTTCCTTCTCTCAGGTGGTTGTGTAGGAATTTTCCTCCAGTCTTCGTCCCACCGATGGGAACAGTTCCAGATGACGAACAGTTCCACCGGTGCTTCAGGTCATCGAAGTTTGAAGCTTTCTGAAGGTCCAAACAGCATTTTAAACCAGGTTGAGGTCTGGATTTTGAGGAGACCCATGCCAACACCTCATCCTGTTGTAGATCCGTTGCTGTGTTTGGGGTCCATTGTTGTGTTGCATGAGATAGTTTCACCGATGGTTTGAGGCGCGACAACGACAGAGCCTTTCCTTCGTCTCCTGCAGCCTTTACGGCGGCAGCGATGTGTAGGACAGCCGACATGCAAGCGGCTAAAGGAACAAAGAAGAAGCTGCCGCATTAAATATCTACATCGCTGTCACAGCGCCGCCTCCTTTCATGGCTCTCTGATAACGTACATCATCCCGATCTCCTCCACCGTCACCATGTTTGCTGTCAAGCGTGTTTGTTTATAAAGCACAACCTCAGGTGGCCAAAGGGCTGCACAATTCTGGATGGGAATAAAACGCTAAATCTCTGAGACGGTCATCGAAATATTTAAAAGAAATAGATTTTCTCAAAAATAAAAAAATGTAATTGGCTAAAACCAACATTGACACATGGAAGACGGAGGGCAGTGAGTTTGTAACAGATGTACCTTTAAACGTAGGTAAAGGGAACATCAACAGGCCTTAAGCTGTCAGATGGACTCACAATAGACTCTAGAACACTTTGGTATCCAGGAGTTTATGGTCCATCAATGACTGCAGGAGTCCTTTTCATCATCCTCCACCACCGTGCTTCATAGCCGCTATGAGCTCTTTGGTCTGGTCTGTCCAGAGGACCTTGTTCCAGAGGTCTGGTGATTTGTTCAGATGCAGCCATCTCCAACCTAAGCCGTGCAGCCATGTTCTTTTTTCTCCTGCAACCCTTCCCAACAAGCCATACTGGTTCAGCCTTTTTTCTAGTTTTACCAACATGAACTTTAACATTTGAGGATATATCTTTGCTTTGTTCACAGTTTCTCTGAGCATTGAACGGTCTGAACCTGCAGGAACGTCCGCCTCCTGGAAGACTGAATGTTTTCCACTTCTCTCTGTAGAACGATGGACTCCAGATAGTTTGGAAATGACGTTCGCAGATCGATGTGCAGCAACAGTTACTTTTCTAAGCTCATCGCTGATGTCTTTCCTCCTTGGCATTGCGTTAACACACACCTGAATGTCCTGTTAATAGTTGGGACTGTAATTAATTGCTCTTAAAGTCAAACTTCCTGGTTAAGAGGACAGTGTGCAGCCGAAAGTCTGTTATTCTAGCTGCACATAAACTGTTAACGTTATGGGGTCGTTGACATTTCTGTGGAACAGAAGCATGCTGAAGAAACCTCAGCGTCGCCTCCCGTTAATCCCCCGTTTCACTTTCTCCTCACTCTGCGCCCTTCCAGCAGCACAGCTGTTACAGGCTGCCGCCGTGGTTGTGGGCTTACACAGCACTGAGGAGCCATTATACAACATGTACTTTAAGCCATGTTAACAGCCATTACTACATGGAAAAACATGGAGTCATCTCAGGATTACAGGCTGCCAGGCTTTCCTGTTCTACACCTTAGCCTGTAATTTCAGCAACACACAATAAAATCGTGTGCACACAAGAAAAAGAAAAAAAGCTCAGTTAAACATGAAATTGTTTGCTTTCTCCTGAAGGAAACATGTAAACCAGTAAAGTGATGCAGAACATGACTCGTCATTAATCTCCAGCTTCCACCAGAGAGACTAAAATTAGCCCTAATAGCTGTTTGTTTTTCATCTTTACGTGGAAGAGAAGTCGCTGTAATGTGACTGTGTGAACAGATTCATGACCCAGGAACATGTGGAATACCTGGACCACACACAGATCTACAATGCATGTCTTTCAGTGTATATATGTACCAGCAGTCAACATATTAACTGAATGAAAGGGGGCTGCACCACTCCCCACCCTCCTACACAGAGACTCATTAAACAGCCTCTGAAAGAAGCTGCTCTTTCATCAGCACCAAAGCAGCCCGTCGTGCACGAGCTGGATCAACATTAAATCTAAAAACCGTCTGGTTTCATGTCCAGCCTCACCTCTCTGCTGGATGCTGAGGTGCACGGCGGTGCGCGCGGTCCCCACGGCGCTGACCGCCTGGCACTCGTACTGGCCCTCGTCGTGCGCCGCCACCCGACTGATGCGGAGCGTACCGGACGACAGGATCACGTGACGGCGGTCAGGAGGCAGCGGGCTTCCCCCTCGAGTCCAGGCAATCACCGGTTGAGGATAACCGGTTGCCTCGCAGGGGAAGTCCACCGTGTGACCCTCCAGGACCGACTGGTCATGTGGCGCGACGGTGAACTGTGGGACCGCTGCAGCAGGAAGAAGGAACACAGAGAAATTAAAAGTTTTCCCAGCATCAGAGACTTTTCTGTATCAGTAGTGAGACAAATCTAAACGTGGCTCATCACCAGCAGAGACGCAGAATCTGCGACGATAATAATTTGATCTTATTTCAAGTCCAGTTCCAAAAATGTTGGGAGAATTTTTAAAATGTAAATAAAAACAAAAGGCAATGATTAACAAAAATCATCAACCCATATTTTATTCCCAGTAGAACATAAACAACATATCAGATGATGAAGCTGAGACATTTTATTATTTCATGGAAAATCTGCGCTGATTGTGAATCTGATGTAAAAAGTTGGAACAGGAGCAACGAAAGGCTGAAAAGTCATTGGTACAAGTCAGAAACAACTAATTAGGTTGCTAGGCAACAGGTCAGTAACATGACTGGGTATAAAAGGAGCATTTCAGAGAGGCAGAGTCT
>JBBBVU010000021.1:2034511-2046666 GCA_037177055.1 Atherinosoma microstoma | reverse complement strand
CACACACACACACACACACACACACACACACACACACACACACACACACACACACACACACACACACACACACCTGAGCAGCTGTTTACAGTCAGACTCTCCAGAGACCACAAACCAGACCCCAGCAGATCTGAGACACAGCTGCTGGGTGCCTGCAGACAAAGAGAGGACACACCGGTGTGTACATCTGTGTGTGCATGACACACTGTGACTAAGCACACCTGCAGAGAGGGAGGTAGGACGTTTAGTCTGTAAAAATAGTTGCATGGGAAACACGTGCAGGTTGATGTGCAGCCACGTGTGGACGTCGTCATGACTTCCTCTTGGCTTCAGTCGGATTTTACATCCAATCAAACAGATTTCCAACATGCATGCGTTATATTTCGTGCCGGCTTACCACAGTTGAGCTCCTCGGCGGTGAGCGTGGCCACCGATCGGCCCTGCAGGCGGCTGGGGTAGTCGCAGGTGGCGGCGGCCTGGGCATTGCCCGACTCCGCGTACTGCTTCAGCAGGTCGGCCAGCCACAGCAGCTCACAGTCGCAGTTTAACGCGTTGGAGTCCAGTCGCCTGCAGGAGGACACACACAGGACAAAATCAGACTGGAAGGCGGAGCCATCAGGGGTTCCCAAAATTTTTGAGCAACCGACCCCCAAGATAACATACATTGGTGTTTGCGACCCCCCATCCCGCAATGACAATGATTAATTGTGTATCAGATGGGTCGTCCTGCTGGATCCTCTAAATATAAGGCTTCATAAATAAAGAAGATTAATGTAGATTTCTGCATTAATGACTTAAAAAATTAAGATGCTAAGTTTAGATTTATCTTTGCATTAATGGTTTTATTTTGACAGCCACGATAACAATCTCAAATTTTTTACAATTATCTGGCAACCCCCCCCCCCCGAAATGATCTCGCGACCCCTAGTTTGTGAACCACTGGACCAGAGGACGATGTATGAACTTATTGTTGTTTAGATGGATTGCACTACGTGACCTAGAACATCTCCAAACCTGCCGCTAGCAGTCCCGCCTGCGCTCAGACTCACTGCACGGTGCAAGCAGCTACAACATGTTCGACACTTTTTGACCAAGCAGCTGGAAACAAGTTGTTAGAACGAGGGATGGACATGATTAATTGACGAACGATTAATCGATCATTAAGAATTCCACCAATGACATTATTGATAAAACGAATGCATCTTCAGACTGGAGCTGAAGTTTTATGTGACAGCACATTTTCCAGTGTAACCACTGAATGAATCCCATTTAACTCCCACAAGAGTCGTTCATCTTGTAATAAAGATTTAAAAGTGTTTTCTGCTTAATATATTCTATAAATACTGAATTCTAATACAAAAATATTAATGATTAATCGACAATCAATCGTTAATTCTCCCGGTGATGACAATCTAATCGAATGCCCATCCCTAGTTAGAACTGGAGTTAAACCTCCATCATTAAACAGCACAATCAGAGGGAAGTTAGCTGGAGCTGATCTCAGAATCTCATCCCGAGTTCCCTGGCTTCAGATCTAACAGTGAGATGGCTGAACAGCTGGAAGCTTGTTCAGGATTCCAGGCTGTATCAGAGATAGCCGCCCTCTCGCGTTATCCCCTACAGTATCATCACATTCCAGCCTCCAGGAAGACGGAGAGGCAGCGCTGGTGGAGGAAGCCAGCTGGTCGCCTCGCAGCCGCGGCGTGGGAACGTTTCCCTGATAAACGTCTGATTGGCCGGGCGGATCTTCTGCAGACACACAGATATGCACACGTTTTACTTACAGTCGCTTCATGGCCTGGAGGTGGGAGAAGGTTCCAGGGACGAGCTGCGTGATTCTGTTGTTGTGCAAAAACCTGGTGAAGACAGAAAAATATGACACAACTTTACTTATAATGTAATATACTAACTTAATATATCTGGCATTTTTAAATGGATGATGTGAATGTTCTTGTTGGTAATGTGATTTTTCCCCAAATGGGACAAATAATAGGATCATCTTCCCAGACACGCCATAATGGTTCAGTTTGAGCTTTTCCTGTTTATGTACGGCTGTAAATAGCTTTTATTTCAGCTTCATTTTAGATACGATTCATCTTCTACCCCTCCTTCAGATCTACAGATTTACCTTCTTCCTGCTTTGACTGTTTCCATGGAGATATCCCCCAACAACAACAACAGAGTGCACCTGGGAATTCCTTCCTTCCCCCTTTTCCTTGTTTTTTCCTGCATGTGTTCCATCTCCTCGCACATTCTCAGGCCTGAGCGTACACATAGCTATCAATAACTTTTCCTGCGCTCACATCAAATGGTTCTGGAAGGTTTGTGATGGAGAGGATTAAGAATCTACGTTAACATATGTGGAAGCCATAACCTGGAAAACATAAATGTCCTCATAAATACAGTTAGAAGTTTCCTAACCCTCCGTTTCTTCTTTCTGATTGTTTCCTTGGTAGATTTTAGAGCGGAGATCAGATTCATGTTGAAAAGTTCACTCTTAATTTAACTTCCAGACAAACTGCTTCATGTCCACATGAACACAGGTATTTTTAAGAACAAGGCTTTCGTTCCAAAAGTCGGGTTGTAACTGGACTTATATTTATAGAAACATGGAAAAGTTCAAGTTTATGAGGTTAGCGCTAGTTTGGCTAAAATTGCCCCTTACGTAGAAGCCGGAGGGGATCGTTGCATATCTGTGATGTTAAAGTCTCACGACTGAACTTTGGCATATTTTCCCCTTAACAGATAATTCACCATCATCTTCGTCCTGTCTCTTCTCTGAGACTTCTCCAGCCAGTAAAAGTCAGTCCGATGTTGACTCTCGTCTCATCTCTTGCCCTGTCCCTTTCTCTCTCTCTATCCTCGCCGCCTCCTCTGATTATGTGTTCGTGTCTCTTTCCTGAATAAACCATGATGCGCATTCAAAACGGTCAGTGTGTTGATATCCAGTTGCTAGCATGTGATATGTTTCTGCAAAGCAAAGCAGCTGTAACCTGATAACCCAGGATGGGAATAAAAAGGTGGTGAAGTCTGGTTTCTCAGCCTTGGGACGCTGCAGGGCAACAATGGCTCCAGGAATGTACACGATAAATATTAGCGTGCCATTAAAACAGATTGGAAGTACAGAACTTTAAGGTTGGAAAGTTACGTGGCGATTAAACCGGAGAGATAGCAGGGCACACCCAGACATTGCAAACCAGAAACAAAAACGTTAGAAAATCAGAAACTGCGTTTGGATGTTTGCAGGGACAAATATAGAAAAATTTGCTCCCAAAATACCCATGTTCAGGTGTTCAAGCCCAAGCCCGGAGTTAGCCTAACATGGCTAAAGCATGACACTTCCAACGTGTTTCACAATCAGTCCTGAAGCCACGTCTTTGGTCCGTGGACGGATGCTTCGCTTTCGCTCCTAGTTTTCTGAAAACAAACGTTTTCCTGAAACATTGAATGTTTCTTTGTTTCTTTGTGATTTAAGTCACAGCTCCGACAGCTGCAGATTCCTGAAGATACTGCGATTAAATTTCCGAGTTTTTGTCTTTTTACATCCCAGACTCGACGTCTGAATGTTGGAGCTTCTGCTCGTGAATACATTTTCATTTATCCGCAACTGAAACTAAAGTAGTTGTAGATAAAGCCGCAGAAAATAAATGTTGTACTAATTATTGGCCCCGTTTCATTTCATAGATCTAAAAATAAGAGAAATCTACAAATCTGTCTTTTTCCTTATGAAACTAAAATCTAGCTTCATGTCATTTGATTGGGTGACCTTTATTAAAAGCTACAGTTTATACAGAAATGATTAACTTGATGAATTTAGTTTTTTTAAATCTCTTTACGACGTTTGTTTTGGTATTTCATGTATATCTGAACTTACAATCGTTCCAGCTTTGGCAGGTGGGTGAACGATTCTGGTTCCAAAGACTCGATGTTGTTGAAGTGCAGGTACCTGAAGAAGAGCGAAATGTGGACAAAGCAGAGTGAAACCTGATTATAAACCTTTACAGCACCAGTAAAACCAAAAGGAGGAAGCTCAGAAAACCACTAAAGTGATGCTGTGGCATACTGGTGATGTTCTATTCAGATGACACGCCACTCTACATGAATGCAGACAGACGAGAAGATCGTTCACACCCGGCATTCATGATGGAATTAATCAGAGGATTTAAGTGAAAAATTGTCTGAAAATCAAACGATTATCACATGGAATGAAAATATACCGTAAAAAGTTAGTTATCAAATATATTATTTACATCAGTATCAAGATCCATTGAGGAGTTACTTCTGTTTGTCCACTCCATCGTAAAGGCACTAAGGTGAAGTCTTTCCATCTCCACAAGTACTCCAAACCTCATCTACAGCGACTACTGGCTGGTTGCTCATCAGACTGAAGCTTTTCATGCCTACATTCTCAGTTTAGCAGCCAGATCCTGGATTTTTTCATTAAACAGATTAAATAGACAGAATTGAGGATTTTTATTTTGTGGGGAAAGAGTGAAAATTGATGACCGAAAAAAAAATCTATTTAAGATCAGTTTGAAACAACGAAATGGAGGCAGGAGGCTTCAGGTTTAAGTGCATTTACTGTGATCTGATATTAGAAAAAGCTTATTTTGCTCAAGAAAGGGGAGTTTATCGCCAATCTTTCCACACAAGTTCAAATAAAGCAAACATTTTTATGGCGTGTTTTTCATGCTTTTATACGAGACACTGCAGACAGACGGTTCCAGGGTGTCACGGCTGGGTTTCATCACACAGACTGAACACATGATGCAGGATTGTCACAGATAAACAACATTACTGCACATCAGAGCAGAGGGGAGATTCTGCAGCAGCAGCAGGACAGATGCAGGTCAAGCTTCACTCTACAGCAGCAGCCCTGCCTCCAGCACAAGCTTCACAAGGGAGGGAAGCTTGTGGTCTTCCTGACCATGCGACTCGTGCAGAGGGGGGTCAAAGGGGGTCAGCGCAGCACACAGGGGTGGGTGCACACATGGCATGCATGGTGAAGGCAGAAAAGGGGGGGTAAGGGACGGGGACATGACACCTCACGGAGGCCGATACAGTCGAGTCACGAGAACATGCTTTGCACTGGTGCATCATGTGACTTATAAGCATGTTGACCTTGCAAGGCTTCATGACTCGTTCACAGACGGAAAGGGGGGTGGGGGGGTGGGGGGGGGGGTAGGAGAAAGAATATTGCAAGTAGAAGGTAAAGATGAATAAGGAAGGAGGTCACTTACAGTTGCTCAAGAGAGACAAGCCCCTTAAATGCTTGTCTGTCAATTGATTGGATTTCATTCTTGTACAAATAGCTGGAAGGAGAGATAATCAGTAACATTAGTAACACACACACTCACACACACAGGATCATCTCAAGTCTGCCTGGTTATATTGAGAGAAAGAGTGCTGATCAGAGCATACGACTAACGGGTTACAGCACGGTGCAAACGTCTAAAACAATTTCTTTTATCTTCTTACGGGACCCAAGCAGCAGTTCTCCAGCTTTCTGAGGTTTTTCTGCTTTTTTTCCCCACATTTTCAGTCCAGTTCTTGCATCCAAACCCTAAAACTCTGACCTATGAATCATTCAGGCCTGAAACAGGCTCCTAACTCGAGGGATGAACCAGTGCAGCCCCATTTGTTCCCACTTCTTTTGTTTCATCAGTGAAAACCAGCAGAGATCAGACAGAAAACAGGATTCTAGCTTCAACAAGGAGGAAACGTGGCGTCTCTCAGCACGGAGCAGAAACTGGACACGGGGAGGACAAAAGAAGAAGAATCAGGACTAAAGACCTGAACCAGGACCTGAGAGATGCATCTGGACCTTCAGCTGATCCATCTACTGTTGGCTGAAGCCTCATCAGAAATGGTCTCCATGGAAACGTGACTGTCAAGAAGCCGTTCAGGGAAACGGGGAAGAAGGGCAGAGGTAGGTCACATGAGACAAGAACTGGACTGATGGAGGGACGGATCCTCCCCAGAACCCAGACCTTTACTTGAAGAAAACTTTTACTTAGAGCTTGTCTAAGAGGGTTCAGAGGATGCTCAGACCAGATTCTCCCTTGTAACCCTGTTTTAGCCTCATATAATGGATTTATATTCATGTAAGTTTCCATAAATCAGGACATCTTTCTCTCATTTTCTCCAGTATATAAAAGAGATAAGAGCTGATTGAGACGTTTGCATCGTCCTGTAGATTACAGTTAATACGTCCTGATAACACATCGGCTATAATCACATTAACAAGGATGGCGTGATCATCAAATAATGATCAGTCATCATTAACAGAAAACATATTTCCTCCGCTTTCATCGACTTCCACACTGTAACGTCGACCAGACTGGGATAATAAAGAGGGAGCAGCATCAGCGGGCGTGCTCCAGCAGCTTGTTATCTGCATGTTTTCTCTCCGTTATGTGTGTCAAAGAGACGGCGTACTAAAACAGCAATGGCTTCCAGCTGTCTGCCCTTTCATCCCCAACCACCGCCGACACAAAGAAACATGATGAGAGATTCAGATTCTCCATGCAAGGGCCCCACCGTATGGAAAATTAAACCTCTCTTATGACTGTTTCCTCCTCATGTTCTGGAGTCTGAGTCAAAGCCATCGGATCCCAACGAAGGAAAAGTAGACAAGACGATCTAAACTAAGCGCTACAACTAAAAACAAACGGTGAGATAAATCAGCTTTATTTCAGCCAGCTGAACATTCAGGAAGGCTGTAACCGTTAATTCCTCCTCAGCCACGAGAACTTGGACCGACACAGAGAAAATGTCTTGTAGAAAAACTTCTACGTGAGAAAGGTGCGAAGAAAAAGTTGTGATCTATGACTGAACTTGTAAAATATGGATGGATACAAGATGTATTTAATTCAGAATAAAATAATTAGGAATTAAAGTATTCTCCGGTCCAACGCTCGCTTCGGGCGGCCATCCTGCAACATGGTCGTCATGGCGACAGGACGAGGGAATGAGCATGCTCAGAAGGACTGGAATTAATTTAAAGCGGAATGAACGTCAACATGATGGAAGAATTATTCATCAATTCAGATTTAAATTCAATATAAAAACCAGAAACTTACTTTGGATATAAGTTTAATTCAGAATGATCATTTTCATTCAGAATGAGGTGTTTTAAAGAGGTGTTAGTTTTCATTCTGAATCAAAGGGAAATTGAAACTCTCATATAAACATGGCCCATGTAAGACAAGCTGGGGAAGCACTCCACAGACCATGAAATATCAACAAATAAAAACAGATGTAAAAACACAATCCACAATACTCCGAAGCAAACTGAAGTCCCCCATTAAAAACCATTTAAACCAAATTAGATTTACAAAATCTTATAACTGCCCCTTTATCACATTTACAGCTAGGGATGCACCCATACCACATTTTTTAAAACTAAATTTTTCCAAGTACACTTCAGTACTTGCCGATACCGAGTACTGATAAGAGTACTAATAAATCCGATTACAGGTCGCTGGTGAGGAGTGTGGACCAGACGACTGAGTGGTTAATGATGAGATATCCTGCAGCATCCTCTGAATGTGAGGCTGGCCATCTGTCAGATAAATCAGGAGGATAAAGTGGTTTTTGGTTTTTACCAAGATAATCTATAATGATGACTTGCCTCGTTCTAATATGAATAGTAGGCCTACCCATTTCTTACAATAAATAGAAAATAAAGATATTCATTGTTCACCATGATTCTGTATAAAAATATTGAGATATTATCAGCACTTTTTGGCCCAGACTTCTTCCTACTTCCAGTAAAGGTCCAGTGGTGTTTGCTGGGAAGTGCATGAGTAAAACCACTGGCAGATTTCTCCTCTTTAAATGTTCTGATGAAACTGTTTCATCGGCCACAAAAGTCAGACAATCATCCGTTATCGGGCGTAGAATATTTACATCTGTAAAAACTAAAGTTGTGGACACACATGGAGGAAGTAGAGCAGGCAGCGAGGAGACGTGCGCCATGACAACGGATGTAAAAACAACGAAGGATTCCCACGATGAGGCGCGCTGACCTCCGCTTGACTTGTTTATGGAGCTGCGTGTGCGTGTGTGTGTGTGTGGGCTTTAAGGACCTGAAAGATGACAAGGAGTGGACTTAACTTTTGTCCAAAGGAAGTGAAGAGGTGGGTGGGGGGTGGGGGTGGGGGAATCTAACCCTGAACTGTAACACACTGAGTCAGCAGGCGGGAGGAGGGGAAGAGGGGGGGGGGGGGGACACGTAATCACAAAGGTTGTGGAAATGCTGCGGTCTTTACATCATCTGTGCTTTTAACTGAGGGGGGCTCTCTAATTAACATAGTTACTGAATGGCTGCAGCATTTAATTACAAATGGGGGGTGGGGGGTAGGAATGTAAGTGTTTGTCTGAAGACAAAACAGATCCTGTAGAAACCTTCTCTCCACCTCATAGAACCGACTCAGACCCCCGTCCTGCAGGTTTTATCCGGTTTCCTCGGTAACCGGCTGGAGCAGAACCTGAGAACGGGGTGCTGAGACGAGTCCAGTCCGGAGCTGAAGCAGGAAAACAGGTTAAAACCTGCTGGGCTGCGGATCTGAGGATCCCAGCTGGAGCCGATAACGCAAAGAAAATCTACTTTTAAAATCAGCTGTACATCAGAAATATCAATTAATGTGGTTTTCACCATTTTTATCCAGTTCCTACTTATTGTTTTTATGATGCATCAGGATCCACATTTCCTCGAGCAGTGGTCGGTTAACTGGGGAACAACATTTCCCAGCACTGAGAAGGGGAAGTGTGTCTCCACCCGTCAGGTCAATATTCTGACTTGTCTCTTGTTCATCCCTTTCTCTCATTCTTTTCCTCTCTTCCTCCGTTAATGTCATCTTTCATTTCTTTGCTGAATCGGCTACGGAGCACGTCACTGTCCCATCAGACGAGTCCGGAACGCTGAGTTTTAAGGACGGAGAGTTACGTAATGCGTCTTTAAAGTTGTGGTGATTGGACAAAATTACCAGGACGTACAGAATTTGTGCGGATTGTCTGAACTTGCATTAAAGTTGCTATGGCAACAACGTGAAGACCTGGAGAAACTGGGTAACAACCCTACCAGGTGCAGGTTAAAACATGAATCCTCCCCCATCCCCAGAGCTGGGATATGCTACGCAGCCAGACGTACGCTACGAACACGTGGCAGCTATGAAACGTACGCGGACGTGTTGCTAACAGACGTGTACACCCCAGCCTTTAGTCTGTGTGCACATTTTATTAGAACCTGCTCTAATACGTAACAACAGCAAACAATGACCCCAGCAATAATCATGCATGAAGCGTGTGGGTTGATCCGACAGTTACGTAACAACCATCTAGACTGCGTATAAAGCCGTATTCGGTTAGGGATGGGTACCGTTCGCATTTAAACAGATACAGTACCAATTTTCGGTACTTTTGTGTTACTTTATATGGGAATAACAGATTTATTTCTCATTTTCAACATGTAGGCTTATTTGTAACAAATATATTTAAGCAACATCCATCTGTTTCTATTCTAACACCAACATGATTCACTGTTTCACTAACATGTAAGCGGTTAACTACAACTTAGCAGTGTTTTTTATTAATGATGAGCAAATTAAAACACAGCTCCGGGTACTGAAAATAGTTTCAAGAAGATCAGATTGAAAGAAAATGTACCTGTATCTGCCCACCTGCACCCGTTGGTGGAAACGGGGCTAAATAAGAACGCTTGCTCCTCATTAATCAGATCAAAACAGGAAACTAATTAAGTTTAATCAGTTTAAACATCTTCGGCCTCAAGACGCGTCTCCGAACACCAAGAAAATACTCTGAAATGAAGAGAGCTGCATGTAGGGGTGTGTTGGCAAGAATCTGGCGATACGATAAATATCACAATACAGAGACAACGATACGATATTTCGAAATGTATTGTGATACCATAGGTAAAGACGATATATTGCAATTTTTCTTTACCGGAATTTAATTGTAAGAAAACTGTAACAACTTGGTAAAAAGTCAAACCTGTAATATGTTTGACATAAACTTACTAAATGAGGGGGAAAAATTTTGCAGGCAAAAAAATTGAAAAAGAAATTTTCTATTTGAATAATTGAAATTTGATTTAAAAAAATTGGGAAATTTTTTATCATTAAAAAAAAATGTATATTTAAAAAAAAAAAGGTTTAATTTTTCTTTTTTCCATTAAAATAAAAAGAAAAAAAATTGATATGGTATTTTATATCTATACAATATTGTCACGCAAAATATCACGATATTTCGGAAACAAGATTTTTCTTACACCCCTAGCTGCATGTGAGTCCTGATGTGGAAGGAAGACAGTCTTCCCACCCCAGCTGATGTCAGCAGGACCATCAGGTAAGTGACTAACAAAGCCCCCCCCCACCCCCCTCCCTCCCTCCCTGAGGCTCCAGATGCTTTAAAACCAGCTCAGTTCTCCGTCTGCCTGCAGGCCTCCACTTCCAGACACACAACAGAGCGTTTCCATAGATTCCCAGTCTGACATGGGCCGCCCTGACGGCCGACTGATGGGGCAGATAAGCCGTCATGCCTCAGCAAGTTTCCTCAACAAATCAAACTGTTGTCCCCGCCGCCTTTTTCCCGACAGAACAAAGATGCACCTTTTAAAGAAAACAGAGCAGCTTACAGATATTTGAGGTTTTCCAGGTCTTCAAACGCCCCTCTGGGGATCCGCTGGATCCGGTTGTTGTTGAGGAGGCTGTGAAGGAGAAGGAAACGAGTTATGTCGACATTTTACTGCAGGGAAACCCAAACATATTCCTGTGTGCACGGTATTAGTAGCGGACGTGTTCCTGTGGTTTAAGACTGATGGACATCAGGAGTTATTGTTCAGGACTCAAAATAAATCCCTAAACAGACCCACGGCTGGCCGGGGGGACGGGAAAAACCCGGCTTTTCTCCTGCCTTAAAGGACTTCTCTGAACTTTGAAATTAAATCTAAAGCAGCACGTCTGGTGGGAAGTTTTCAGACCCGAGACGGAGTGACCACAGCAAAGCTTCAGGATGTCAGCTTCAGCTCATAAACACGTCCCTGCAACCCGACGCCGATGCAGCATCAGGAATATACCAGTAATTATTCTGCCGGTTGCAGTGGCTCTGACAGATTTTCTGATGAGCTATGTTCTGGTGACTGGTCTGGTCTGGTCTGGATACAGCCCTGTTGGTCCCACCCGTCTTTCACTGGACATCAAACGAATAGATACACGCAGTGTGACAGCTGTAACAGGCATGTGCTGTAAGGATAGTTTCTACTGGACATGTGGAATATTTATTTTCATGCACGCTGATCGGAACAACCACCGGCATGACCCACCCACCTCCATCGGCATGAAATTTGGATCAGAATCTTCCGATTGGCTTGTTTGCATGATGCATTTAAATGCATGTAAACATGGCTTATGGCGCCGAGATGTGAGGGTGAAAGGGGTCCGACCCGGTACCAGTACATCAGACCCGATAACGTGTCCGGTATAAATCCCATTTCCAGAATTACTTCCATCATGAACTTGGTTAAAGCTCTGTAGGATGAACTGAATGATCCTACAAGCTGAAGCATGAGTGCAGGGTCCAGGTCCAAGTCCAGGTCCAGAATCAGGCGACATGCATCCTTCTGCTTTTCTCCCTGAAACATGAACCCTCTTCCAGCCCTGGAAACCCGATCATGCTGAACCCACACAGAATTGTTCTGGTTTTTTCCCTCCATCCTGAGTTACAGATGTTTAACCCTCACAAGCCCGAGGCCATTTTTAGAGTCCAATGTCTGATTTCTGGGAGCATTTAGATGCTGTTAACACCTCTACATGAACGGGAGTGATGCACACAAGTACTTCAATGCTTTGAAAGTTTGTTTCTACAACTAAAAAATTTTTTTTTTTTTTTTTTTACATTTGATCAATTCTTTATTTTTGGATTGATTCCATCATTAAATCCATGCATCATAGACATTCAGCATCCACCTCATCAAAAGCACAGTGCATCCTAGGATGCACTGTGCTTTTTATCTTCATCTCTGTGCTTTTCATCCTCATCTCTCTGCTCCTTATCTCTCATGTATAAACATATGACAGTACTGCCATCATTAACATATTTCTCTTCTCTCAGCAGACCTCGCTGGATCGAATGTG
>JBBBVU010000021.1:2015610-2031358 GCA_037177055.1 Atherinosoma microstoma | reverse complement strand
ATACTTGAGACCTTTACTGATGAGGCTGATTTTAATGTCTTTATTCATCTTGTACATAAAGACCAAGTGTTTTTATTCCGTCTGCAGTGAAATGTAGATCCTCCGTTCTCATTCAGTAAGTTGATGTTGGGCGTATTACAGGTCAGTTTTTAATATACTGGGACAGTTTTCTTACAATTAAATTCTTGTAAAGAAAAATCTGAATGTATCATATCGTTGCCCCTGTAAGTCCAACAAATATTTCTCTGACAGATTGGAAAGAACTTCGGTTCTTCAGCCTCTAAAGAGCAGAATGGGAAAATATTCCGGGAGTCTGGAGAAATCTCCGCAAGAAAAGGCCAAAGGAAGGAAAAGAGAACTGAAACAGTCTCCTCGGTTCATTAAAGTCTCATTAAGATCAAGCTGATCAACATGCTTCCTTTTCAACTTGTGCCTGTTGAATAAATGTTTGAATAAAATTAACACGCTTTTAAGTTTTTATTGGGTTTCAGAAACGTTTCTTTTTGAACTAAGAACAACATCAACCCCTCCTCCAAAGAGCTGAACTCCCTCAGGAAGCTCTCAGGCTGCCTCCCTGCATTCTTGCGAGCCAATGACCTTACAAAGTAAATAATCTCACAGACATAACATACTTCACTTATCATGCACAACTGTCAAGACATCTGGGTGATGACAGCTTTGAGATCAGTCTTTCTGTAGAAAACCCTCATAAGGTCTTAAATCCAACCCCTCAGCTAACAGGTTATTTCAAAATCTGCTTATTGTTCATCAACCCACCACATATGTACAAACTTCCTTTAATTCAAGTCACTTTAATCAAAACTGAGCATTTAAAACCAACACAAGTTGACCTAAAAGGCTTTAGGCCGATGGAAGAAATGAAACGAGCCGTCTGTGTGAATATTACGGAGCCACTTTTGTGACATTTATAGAAAACATATTAATCTGTGGTCGTGTTACTAATACGTGGAAACAAGATAATTAACTTGTGGCCATGTATTAGTTCTGCGTTGGAAGTGATAACGAAACTGTGGTCACAAGAAAATGGGCGAGTTCCTTTATGACTATACAGCTTACATGTATCATGGATAATCTTGATTTAATCTCATTTTATTTATGACTTCCTGCAACCTGGAAGCACTGTGTTAGAATTAGTAAGAGACACTTAATCCAGCAGGTTACAGCTCGCATGTTTACATAAAGGTGGGAATAAAATATGTTTATGTTCTACGGGGAATAAAATGAGTTGATGAAAACGAGGCGTGTGGGTCCTCCATGGAAGTACGGTACCCTTAGAAAAACCTCTCTCTCTGCAGGCTCTGGGTTCAGAGCGTGCTGTTCCGACATGCCGAGGCAGGACGGACTGAGGGGAAGGCGGCACGTAAGCAGAGCTGCATGCCGCTTCAAGCAGCACATGGGGGAAGAAAACCAGGAGGAAAGTCTCCAGACAGCCTTTTAAAGACTGATATCCTGACTCCAAGCTGTTAACTGGACCGGATCGGAGTCGTCCTGGTTGGTATTTTGGCTCATTTTCATGGCCGACATGACTGTGTTTCACGGTGAAGGCTAAATAAGGCCAGGCAGAGAGCCGTCTGTCCAACGGAGGGGAGGAAAGGCTCAGCTGACCAGAATGTCCTAGAATCGTTGGCATTAATGACATCAGCCCCTCGGGGCAAGACCGAAAACTGGCGCTACATCATGGAACGGCACTCTTTTGTCTTGGGGAAATGCTCATAAAAACCCGACACTGTCCATTAGTTTTTAATGCAAAGAGACTCCAGCCGTTGCTCTCAGTAATGAGACCGTCGACGCCAACGGCAAAGACCGAAACAACGAGTAAAGGCTAGACTTCGTCAGAGCAGCACGGCAGTCTCTAATCCTGTTTTGTGGTCGTTTTAGAGCAGAAGAAAAAATGAGTCAACCCACAGTTGGTAAAAACCCAGGATAAACTCTGAGGACATAAACAAAGTGCCTTCGAATCATTCAGCAAAAAGCTCAGATCGCTGTAATGTTCGAAAGTTTCAGGACATTTATTCCAGGGCTCATCATACGAGTCTGTAAACTTGCGTTAATGTGGTGTGATGGCAGGAAGCCAGCGGGAACAGCAACGCTGACAACCTGCAGAGGGGCTGACAGGCTTCTCTTGGTTTGGCCTAAACAAAAGGCCTGAAACTGAGCAGCTTCCCGGCTCAGCTACCCACACAGGAAGGTAGAGCCATAATTCAACATGCCAGGCTGATAAGAGATGCACTCCTACAGCCTGCTCTGTGCTCTGCCGTCCAACAAATTATATGCATGATTTTCCAATGAAGTTGCTTTGTTTGCACTTCTGACTCAGAACAATTGAACTCAGAAATATCTACGCCAGCTAACGCTAACAATCTGCCTTATTGTTGTTTGTACAGCGAGACTCTGAATTGATCCGTGTGTCAGTGTAAACACGTTGCATGCCAGCAGCTCTGCTTCTGGTTAGGAAAAGGCCAAAATGCCAACGCGAAGACGTGACTTCGCCCGATAAAAGCCTCTAATTAACATCCAATTCACCTTTTAAACCTCGACCGATTTGAGGGAATTTCACCCCGAGGCCCCGTTAAACAGTGACACTTCCAAACGTCTGCGGTCAGACCGGCAGGCGATGACAACCGAGTGATGGCGCGCACTCAAGAGCTCATTGGTCCGTGAGATAAACTGAAAACACAACAGCTGGGAGGCATCAAAGCGAACCAGCAGGAGCAGAAAGGACCTCCTGTCGGGTGTCCTCACATCGCCAGCTCAGAAACGACGTCCCCCTGCCGGGTAGGACGTACCAGCTATGTCTGCTCAGCACAGGATGGTGCAGCAGAAGGTAGAGAAACGGGAACAATCATGTTTTTGTCTCGTTAAATGAGACTTTTACATGCATTTTTGCACTTCTACGGAGGAAAATGGTCAAATCTGAAGTAGACCTGTCGCAATAAGTCAATTAATTGCAAGGCAAGAAAATAAAAAACACAATAACTTTCACTCTCTCTTCTTGAAAAGTGATCTCTCGTGTCGTACTTGACAGCCTCATGGTCTCTACGATGCCACAGAGAGTAGCATGGTATATTTTTCTTGCCACTTTTTTGTTTACAAAAGGTACTAACTGGTAGTTATGCTGGTTTCCCCTGTTTATAAATGAGACAGAGTCGCTTCTATTCATCGTTTTTTGCTTAGTTATTCAAAATATCTTCCAGTTCCAGTGAAAATGTTATTATTCTCCTTCAGGTTTACATGGAAATATTAATTCCGAAGTAAGGTTTACATGGAAAACACGTTCTCTTAATTTCGCTTTAGATCCGAGGGTCGGGAACGGTTGTGGTTGGGGGGGGGGGAGAGAACCGTATATATCTACCGGAAGTAAAAAACTCTGCTTCCTGCCTCGTTTCTCAGCTAGTCTCTAGCTACTGCTTCACTTTCACGTGAATAGACTCGGTTTTAGTCTGTTTAATTTGGGCGGCCAGCGCTGTATATGGTCGTCATGGCGACAGGACAAAGGAACGAGCATGTGGAGAACGACCAGAATGAACTTAAAGCGGAATGAAGGTTTACATGGTAGAGGAATTATTTATTTCAGAATTAAAAATGGAATAAACCAGACACTTACTTCAGAATTCAGTTTAATTTGGAAGTGACATTTTCATTCTGAATTAAGTGTTTACACGGTCATTTTTCATCTCTTTAAAGCGGAATCAACTTTAATTCCAAATTAAAAGTCTCATGTAAACGTGGCCAATAATGACTTGGCTACAAACAGGATGAAAGGCAACGTTAAACTGTGTCGTCTATATCGGTCACAGGAGCTTTAACCTCCCGTTTATTATCATCACAATCTGAATCAGACACGCGATCAGCTGATCAGCTGGAACCTGATCGGTTCTGATCATTCAGAATCTTGGTAGCATCATTCATGTCTGAATAAAATCTATTTTTATGTCTTTTTATAAAAGATGGACGCCGTCATGATGATAACAGCTGAACTCACTGTGGCCCCGCCCACATTTAGTCCATCTATATCTGCAGCTCGTCATGAAGATGCAGGTCGGTCCTGCTGCTCCAGTAAAGATCTCCCCGTTTCCTAACGAAGAAGCAGAAACCTGGAGAACCCGGTGACCCTGCAGCCAGAACCAGAGAGTCGTTCTGTGGCACAGAGAACTGGTGAGGTGGAAGACCTACTTTCCACAACAAAGACTCCATCAAATCCACTTCATGATGGCGGGACTGAGGCCAACATGGCCGACTTCCACAACAAAGGGAACGGATCATGAACAGATCTAGGGGGACTATGGAGTCACATTGGTGATCAGATCAGTGGAACTCTGCCACGTTGTCAGCGACGATCTGCACCACCTGAGCTCCTCTCTCCATCTCTGCTCATCTAGCTTTACGACACATGCAAACCGTTGCTTCCCATCTTGTCCCAGACCTGCACAAGTCACTCCCAGTCAGACCCACTCCTGAACCAGGACACTCTGAAACACACTGGCAGGGATTTAACCTGATAAATGCAACAGAGCTGCATGATGAGATGGAAGCAACTCCCACCAGACTGTGACATCAGCTTCATGCTGGAAGTTTAGATTCTCATCACGATCCATCATGGATGTAGAATAAACCTCAGCTACAGACACAGTCTCAGATTTAACCTCTTCCATCGTATAAACTCACCGTCCACCTTCTAGCAGCAGGTTGGACCAGTTTTCCTCCAGAACGTGACTGTGGAGGCCGTTGGAGTACAGTGAACTCATTGATCTGAGCTTTGTGACATGGTGCATCATCCTGCTGGAAGTAGAACCAGTGCTTACTGGACTTCCTGTTGCCTTTCTATCATCTCCAACCAGTCTGCCCATTCTCCTCTGACCTCTGATATCAACAAGTTCACGTTCAAAGTCTCTTCAATCCTCATTCTGATGCTGTTTGCACCTCATCATGTCTACATGTGTTGACTTGCTGCCATGTGATTGGCTGATTAGATATCTGCGTAAACAGGATGTTGAACTGGTGGCGCTGATACAGGGACTGGTGAGTCTTTATATCCCTCTACATGTACATATAGTTTTTAGGGAGGGGCACTCTCGAGTGTAAAAATATTAAATTTTGCCAACTTCCATAAAAAAGCCGAGAGGAATAAACACATGGAGTGAAGGGGGGTGGGGTGGGGGGGCTCTATGTCTGCCTGCAAATGAGCAAAGCTTTGAGGATTTCTGGCTTTGCATTCCATGAAGCTGCAGAGACTGAACGCCTCACAAAACCTGACTGCAGCAAATTCCAGCGAGACCGACCCCGACTTGCTCCCACCGGGCCGTTGTCCCCGGGGGGCTCCGGGGGCAGAAACCCCCGGCCGATAAGACCGGGACGAGGGGAACGTTCAGAGATGACTCAACAACTCCGATGCAGTCAGGATGTGAAACATGTGGAGCCCGTCTAAACTGGTAAAATAAGCAGAATATATCAGATGTTGGCCCAACGGAGCAGCAGCGAGCATTCCTCCGAGTGCAGCGGTGTCATTACAGCATTACAGAGAGGGGGACGTCATTTACTGGCTCGCCTCGGACAGACAGTCCTCTGAGAAAACAGCTGAAACATGAACGAAGGCACAAAAACCATCTGCTGCTTTCTGACACAAAGTTTAACACCAAGAAATCTGATTATCTGGGAAGAAAACGTAGAAAGTAGAACGAAGGCGGACTGATGTGTGGTTCTGGCTGCAGGACAGATCTCCTTCTCACTTTCAACAAAGTCCAAAAAAACCAGGAACCGGATCCACACGAACCAGAGGAAACATCTGAATGTAAAACTCACAAGTTAAAGACTATCTCTGAGTCACCAACTGGCAGGAAGTAGGATGTTATATAAATATTATATACGGAGAAAAAGATGGGATAAATCTTTCTCAGTGTATTTGGTCAATTCAGCTCAGCCATGACGCACCAAGTCTAAAGTCTTTAAATACGCTACTACTGCTCTTCAATAAATTAATTCCACTAATCATGGGTGGCTCCCAGTATGTAAAGATAAACCAGTAAAGTAGACTGGAGTTCAGGTTTTATACTTCAGGATGTTAGAAATCAGCTGGTTAGACCAATATAAAGTTAAACGACTGTTGCTTCGGAGGTTTCTGCAGCTCTCAGAAGCTCCGAACACAGTCCGAACTTTAATGTTAAACATGCTGACTGAGGCCTGGGGAGTCTGAGATGTGGCTCTTTGGGATTTTTTTAGGTTCCTTTGAGCATTTCATGGCCTGAACTTGCAGGACGTCCACTCCTGGAAGATTTCCCACTCGTTGATCATCTCTCTGTAGAATGATGAGCTCCTGGAAACGTCCCGATGCTTCCAGACCGACAGGCAGCAACAGCTGCTGCTGATGTCTTTCCTCCTTGGCATCGTGTTAACGCCTGAATGCTGCAGAGCTGAGTTTTCTTTCACCAAACTCATCCTCACATTTCTCACTTCTTCACCTGATTTCACATCTCGAACCGAACGAGGCAGAGATGGGAAGTTTCAGAGTCCACCGGGACACCACAGCATGCCATCCCGCTCTGACCAGGACTACCACACAAATCCTTTCATCGGTGTGGTAAACGGAGGACTTTCATCATTCTTTACATGGGGATCCCTCCTCGGCTGTGGGCTGAGGCCAGGACTTACTCCCAGTCTGCTGCTGTGGCATGACTGGCTTCAGCTGCCCTTTGTTCCTCTGAATGAAGCTATTTATAGCTCTGGGTATTATGGAGAGAAATGCAAGATCCCAGCAGCTGATTAAAGACAAAGGCTGCCACATATCTGGACTGATATGTCCGCTGCATCATACAGGAAAGCCTTCAGATTGGCTTCAGACTGGCAGGAAACATCACAAGTTCCTGTCAAGAATGAAGAATTTCCTTTGTTTTAAGTGTTGGGAGGTGATAGAAAGCCACACCGCAGCCATTACTGCTGCTCTGATCTTCTCCCTGGAAGTTCAACCCCATAAAACACTTAGAAAATAAGAAAGACAAGCTTGCGGTCTGGATGAAATCTCTATTTTCACTCTGTGCAAAGAGGAAAAGTTAACCCCAGCTGCTGCCCTCCTCCTCCTCCTCTTCCTCCTGCAGGAACTTTATTGAGGAGCCTCCACTTTGCTCGTGGCTGCCTCCACCAGCTGTGTGACCCTGAAAAGCCTCTTCATTAACCTCTACAGTCCACAGCTGAACTCACTGGCAGGTGGCAGAACTCTGGAAACTTTCTGGGACGTTTTAATCACCTCTGCAACAACATAAGGGAGATCTCTTAAGCTCTTTGTTTCCACTCCCGAGTCCAGAAAGTTAGTTTCATTATTAATGAATCAATGCAAACGATATAAAAGTAGAATGCGCGTGCAGAGAGGCGTTCAGGGCCTCCGCATGCCTTCACCCCGCTGTAGTCTGATGGTTCAACTGGAGGAAGGAGAGAAAAAAAAAACTACTTACAGAATGGTGGTCTGAGGAGACACAGCCGGCACCGTTTCCAGGTTTAGATGCATACATCTCACGGTGGTTCGGAAACACAAACAGCGACTCGGACAAGAAAGTGCAAATTGCGCTCCGTTAAAGGCGAAGAGCAACAAAGCCGGCGCGAGGACACACCGAGAAAAGAGCTGGCCAGCCCGCAGCGCCATTGCTAGCAGTGAGCCGAGCAGAGCACAGACCGCCAGCTGCCCCACCGCGCATCAAACACACACAAACACACACACACTATGGGAGAGGCAGACCCACACGCGCGCGCGCGCACAGGACACACAGCTGTGTTACAGTCCTGACAAAGTCCAGCTCAAAACTTCATGACCGAAACTCTTCTATCCGCTCCCAGTCATCCCAGTCCAGCTTCCAGCTCGGACACGGAATAAAAGTTTCCTTCGGACTTCCACTGGAGTCACGAGAGGAAGGAAATATCACTAATTCTGAGCCTGTTGTAGCGCCCCCGACCTGCAGAAAGGAAGAAACGCTGAAATGGATCCGATTTAGAAGGAAAATTTCAGCCACTGCAAATAGATTTTATTATTGTAGTTTACATTTATACCAGTTATGTATGGAAAACAGCAGTAGCAGAAATGGAAGATAAAGAAATAAATAGGATATACAGCCACTTTAAACAACTTTTACAATGGCCCATTATGCATGTATAAAGGTGGGGTATGGAATAACAGGAGTGTCAAAATTAAACATGGAAAAGGAGTGCCAAAAAAGTAAAAACAGTCAAATCAAATTCTAAGGGACAACATTCCAGGAATTTTTTAAATGTAGGTTACTTTTGTGTTTATGCTTTCCAAGTATGGAATAGCATTGGTGCCAAAATGAAAGTGGAATAAAAGAAGTATAGGAGACTCAAAATGAAAAACAACAAAGAACTGAGTTTTATTAGAATTTACAGACACTTAAAGGTTGAATATGGAACATTTTTATTAAAAGCTATAAATCTGAAGGAAAAAAAACCTCCACGAGGCATTAAGAGGGGTGCAGAATGAAAGTACAGCATATCCTTAAAAAATTATATTTAGCCTGAAAATGTCAATTTTGACGGCTTCGACAATGGTGTTATGTTTATATCTTCCAGCCATTGCGGGTTGCCAAATACGGTCTCCATGTTCCAGTAGTATGTTTGGCACAGCTTGGCTGGCACTGGGAGAAATGGCGGAGTCTGCAAGTCAAGCAGCTGCATCTGAGCCCTGGAGATATCTTTATCCTTCTCAGAAGAGGAGAATAGCAAAAACTAGAGTAAAGTTAGGTGAAGCCTACACTACATAGACCCCCGTAAAAAATGTCCACGGCATCAAAACACACATGGAAATGGCTACTTTTTTACTGGATCAGTAAGCTAACTCTCCTCCTAACTTGGCGAACTCAGCTGGCAGTTAAAGTCCTCTGCAATACTTGTTTTTATTTTATGACGTTGGTCCTAGTTATGAGAAGACCGATCATGGCCCATGGACCTCCACACCCACGGAATGGAGGAAACGGAGGCAGCTTAATCCTCCTGTCCTGTCCAGTATTGCTGGCTGGCTCACTTTCACCACTGCGGTGAGTGGCTGAAGTAAGACTGTCAGAAATTACCTGCATCTAAAAGATAATAGATAACAAGGTTAACATTGAATACCGCTGTAAAATAAACTTATGAGTCGAAATTAGTCCTTACCCTTTCAAGGGTTTATTTCATTAAAGCAGCCAAAACATTTTGCTTCCATACCAACATGTGATCCATTACTTTGTTTTCTCTGTGGAGAGGAGCAGAAACACTTTGAAATAAGGAAAAAAGATTCAATCACAATGATCAACAGAAACCCCTACCATCCATAAATTGCCAACAGCTTCTTAAAATACCATAAATAGCTAGCTAATGTTAGCTAATTTGCTAATATCTATGGGAAATTAGAGTACTACTGCAAGCCATGTTTAAAATAAGAGATCTAATACGAGAAAATATGTTTATGAATTTGTCCAGAATCAGATTTTCGAAGGCTACATTAATGGAAACTATAAAAAGCTAACATAGCCTGTTCTGTACCGGTTTCCACCTGCTCCTCATGTTCAGGTGCCTCAGCACTGCAGCTGGACTCTGAACGCCTCGTTAGACTCTGTTTTTGAAGCCGCTGTCATGTAACTTTCACATTTTGACTGCTGTTGCATTCAGATACATACGCTGTTGCTTCAGCGTTTGAAAGATCCCTCCTCTTCACGTGTGCCTTTATATCGCTAAAGAAGAATTAAATTCACCTACTTCCCTACAAACTTGACAGATGTTCGCAATTATCTCAAATAAAAGTCTAATTTTAACAAAATAATGCAGCATTTCAAGTTTAACCACAAAATCTAAGCTCTCGGTTGCTTTGCCATAAGTTTGAGTTTGCTGACATCTCCTGGAAGATGTAAGAACTGCATGACATTGAAATACACAAATTACAAGGTAAACTCACAGGCCTCACACAGTTTGAGTATTATGATATAATAGCAGCATTTTTAAAACAATTGTTCAGTTTTAAGGATAATAAATTGTGTATTTAGCATTTAGCAACAGGGGGAAAAAAGCTCTGATAAATGTTTTTTTTTCTACTTAAATCCACTTTGTGTCAGATCACTGAACTCACAAATGCCCTTGGCTGAAATCTGGATCTGGAACTGATGTCGGTATCAGTCCACATCGCTGTTGGAAGGACGTTGTGTGTGCTGTTGTTGGCAAGCCACTCTGTCATTGTTAGCTTTTCCAACAATTCCATCCCCTTTGCTGTTGTTCGCGCTTATATAACCTGACAGAGTGCAGGCGGCGAGTCAACAGGGCCTTTGTTTTTGCAGAGTAGCGCTAACACAACAAACAAAGATGCTCTGTGATATCTCCCTTTGACTTAACCTGCATGAGTGGTCGTAATTAGGCAGCTAGGTGTCCACTTCCAGGCTAAAGCCAGTTAACGGAGGTATGACCTTTACCTGGGTGCTGAAGTGAAACAACCTTATATGTCTGAAGAGAATCTGAGCTGTGGCCAGAAGTGAAAACCTAAAAGAGAAAAAGAGATTTTGCATCTCTTAAAATTTATGTTTGACCGATAAGTTGTACAGTTAGTGATCAGATTGATGTGAATACCTCAGATAAACTGATTTTGAATAAAAAGTTGTAAGTCTGTGTTTTCATAACAATCCCTTATGAGAAGTGAGTTGTGTGGTTTCCCTCAATCACATACAGAACAGTGTGAAACCTCAGGGGTTGAGTCTGCTTCCACCTGCTGGTCAATTTCACAACAACATCCACGTATAAATAATTATCCTCCCTCACCAATATCTTCTCATGAATCTTCTTTTATCTGTTCTTATATTGTACTTAAGTTTTTTAATAAAATCTTTTAGTCAGATTTACAAACATGTTTGTAGACGTTCGTATCCTTCCTCTTAGTTTAACATCAGTCTTTCTCCAAGTTAAAAGGACAAACCAGTTGGCCCTGATTTACACATGTAAACAACCAAAATTGCTCATATAAGGTAATAAGACTGAAGAGCCCTGTGCATACAGACAGAGGTGAGACAGAAACCGGGAAAAATAACAATAAAAAAAGAGGAGAAAAAATAAATACATTCATTAAAACTAAAAAAAAAATGTTTTTCTCATTTCTAAAATGATATGATTTATAAATAGGTGAGATTCAAATAATATTAAAGCAGTTTTATGTACAATCGGGTCATTAATTACTTAACTTGGACAGCAGCCTGCAGTCCGGTCCATGAACTCGTCAGGACAAACATCCTTGTGGAGTCGTGGCTAAAGAGGAAAGTGGTAAACCGTAGAATAAATGTTCATCTCTTTACAAACCTGACCTTTTAATCAAATCAAATTAATTTGTATGGAACATTTAAAAAAACAAGCAAAGTTGGCTGCCATAATCATGTGACAGAAGGAAAACATTGTGGCTTAAAACGCAGTTTTAATGCTTAAAACTCTCAGAATTGAAAACAAATGGCATGTTATGTATCAGCAGAGTGGTTTCGATATTCCAAAAAGTATCGAATCTGATACTTTGGCTGGTATCAAAGTATAGACTCCAAAGTATCGATACACCGATCCCTACTTGGACGTGGGCATGCATGAATTTTCAGAAATAAAGGAGAATAAAGTGGTTTTTGATGGTAAAAATCAGCTTTTCTCGCAGCAGTAACAACTTTGTTTCCTGACACCTGATGATAAAGATTGTAATTATAAGGCTTGGCAACTATCAGAAACTTCAGGAATAAGGAAGTAAAAGTAGTTTTTTTTGTTCGCTGCGACTTGCCCAAATAAAATTTCTCTTGAGATAATGTCAAAATCAGATTTTTAATGTGGCATAAATATCTTTGTTTATTTGCTAATCTGAAAAAAAAAAAGAACTCGTATTTCAGTTACAGATAAACAACATATTTATTAGGGATGCACGATATATCGGCTTCAATATCGGTATCGTCAGATATTATTAATTTCTTTAAAATATCAGTATCGTTCCGATAAATAAAACTTGACCGATATCAACAGCAGATATTTATTTCCAGCCGTTTGTGTGTTGGGAGGATGGGGGTGTGTGGCCATGCAGAATTGTTTTGGACATGTGACAGTGATAGTAGGGCAGCATCGTGGATGTCAGTGGTGTGGTAGTTTTTCAAAGTATCGAAAGAAGAAACTCTTGCAACGTCAAAGTAATGTGAGGAGGATATCGCATCAAATCATACAACACCACCAGTTTGATACGTCATCTGAAAAACCACCAACCAGAGGTTTACAAACTTTGGCGAGAAGCTAACGCTGCTAACGCTAACTTTAATTTTGTACAGAATTTGATCATCTTAACTTAATTTTTTTTTAAAACAACAAAAAAAACGATATCGGTAAATATTGGTTATCAGCCATTGCAAAAATATTAACATCGGATATCGGTATCGGCCAAAATTTTCATATCGGTGCATCCCCTAATATTTATCCAAACGACTATGACAAAGAACTCTAGAACACAACTAGCCGGTATCGATGCTTCATCTGCAGAATCATTTACAGAACACACACAGATCATTTTCCAGGCCTCTGGCAACACATTTTTCTTTATTCTGAGTAAGATGTGTCAACATCCAGCATGACAAAAATTGTACAAAGTTCACAATTTATAAATGAAATATCACAGCAACTTGTGATCTCACACATTTATAGCAAAATTAAAATGTCAACAAATCCATGCTGTGTAGTAAAAAAATAAATCAAACTTCAGTTCCACAGAGCACAATAGTTTATACAAAATCCCGTCTTTGTTAATGGTCACTGAAATCAACCTCAAAATGAAAACTGGCTCAAACAAAATAATAAACTCTGATGAAATCACAATAATTTATATGAAAATTCAGCATTCTAAATATGTGACAACCCTTTTTGTGTTCCCTATAGATAGTCACAGATAACTCTTTTCAGATTTGTTATTAATGCACCAACATCAGATGAGCAGCCGGTTTGTGCTTTAAAATCCCTTTTTCCATTTTCACCCATAATGAGAATTAATTCAAAAACTGGTACTAGCTATTTACTCTACTGAAGCATTACTATATTGGCAAAAAGCTGCAGACACGATGCTGTGGAAAAAGGCGTATGCAGTCATGGATGATGGGTAGTAGAGTCCTGAACCAGGACAGTAAAGTACAATAGATGAGATTCAGTCAGGTGAACCACAAGCACCTTTTGCATTAGCTCTCAAAAAGGCAAATTCTGAACATGATCGCTAACAACTAGGATAACAGGATGGAGGGGTGCGTACTCTCAGGCATACAGATGTGATGCTAGATTGTATCGCCCAAGCCTTCGCCTCCTCTGCTTTTTTTATTTCTTTTTTTTATTTTAAAACCTTGAATTGATTGACTATTTAATCCTTTGTACAGTGATTAGATATAAAGTGCTGCTGGGGGATAACTTCATCTTCCTAAAACATAGCAAAAATGAAAGAACTTTGTTCATGTTTTTACATTTGATAACAGCCTACAGTATAACTGCGATGCTAATAGTCATCCTTTCTGTCTGATTTCAAAGTCCCTGTTCTTCCTTTCTTTCCCTCCGTGGTAGTAAAATCCACACCTGCAGTGGCTCCAAGCAGTTGGTTGCTCCAATCGTGTGCCAAAGAGGTCACCTGGAAAAAAAATTGCACGCCGCCATACACAAGGATAATATCTTCAAGGACAAGTGCAAATAGTCTACTGGCACATAAGTGGGGACAGTGACCCTGTAAGTCCCGCCGTCATACTCTATAAATTCTCTTTACAAAACCCTCGGAAACCGTCTCCAGGCTCTCGGGTACTGCTTTTAGTTTTCTGTAAGAACATCAAAACATGGAAACGAAGGTGTCCCTGTGCAAAATCGTACAGAAAAAAAGTGGAACTCATATACTTTCGCCTCTAAAACTCAATTTCCAGGTTCCCTCCTCTTTTTAAAAAGACTTTTTGTATTAAAAGATTTGTATAAAAATCAATATTTTACATAGGCTATATTAAAAAGATTCATGTTACCCCGCTATGCTTATAAACAAGAAATTGCATATACCCAACCTTTTTATTTCCTTCGCAGATTGCATCGCGTACACCTCCTATAAACAAATGATTCAGGAACTATATTGCTGAGACATTTCGTGATCCTAGCAACACAAAAATTGAGCAGATTTGACGCTGTTGAGGCGAAACTTCGGCCTCTGCAGCTAATTGTCTTTACACATCTTTTCTACGTCGGACTAATTAAAAGAAGACCACGCGTGACGTGTTCCTCTCCTAGATACGGGAACGGGATTTCCACCATCGGGTTTCCGTGTAATGATGTTTACAATATAACTGTTCATTCATACATTCATACATACGTCAGGTCAGTTTCCTCCCCGGAAGTCGTTTACAGCACCGATTTAAAAATACCCCCACCTACAGCGACACGTCGTTTTTTTTTTTTTTTTACTCCTCTTCGGGAACAACAAAAAGCACAAACGTTTTCTCAAGCATTTTTCAGAAAATAAAGCAATTCGCAAACCAGTTCAATCTACACGCAAGAAGAAGAAGAAGAAGAAGACGAAGAAGAAAAAAACCCCAAAAACATCAAGTCAAAAATCCTCCACTGCGGAGAAAAATACGTAGCTTTCCTCCTCGCTTGTAGTTTTTACATTTTTGTTTCACTGTCCACGTTTTTCGTCTAAAATGCTTCGTTGTCGAGCGATAAAAAGAACCTCCGTCGTCTTTAGCTTACTGTTCAGAAATATACACTAAAAATGTGCATACATGAGCAGCTAGAAACGTTACATGACACTATGTCAGCTCATATGAAAACGTACAAAATGTGAATGTCCTCAAAAACTAGTTTGCAGTTAACTCCCTTATGTTCTTCCTCAAAGCAAGACCAAAAAAAAGAGAGAAAGAAATGATCTTGAGGTCTTTTTTAAGCATAATACCTCTTCTTCTTTTTTTCTTTTTCATTAAAAAGACCAGAACTTAGAATATATAACACTATATAAGTTACTGCACCGAAGCGTCGCTGCCTGCGGGGGGAGGGGGGGACCACGCCGCCCTTCGCTGGATGGTTACACCTGGATTCCTTGAACCGCTTGCTTGATGTTTTCCAGGAGGGCCTTGTTTTCTGCGCTCTGGTACTGGTCTTGGTTTGAGTACATATCCGTTAGGGTGGTGACGTAGGCGTCAAAGTTCTGCTCGCTTAGGGGCTCCTGCAGGACCAGAAAACAGGAGAGAGAACCGGTTTGTGATGTGCAAACAGAACTAGGTGTGGCTGTCATGTATACCTCAGGATCCACACACACTGGGCTTTTCATATTTGATCTTCTCTGCTACATTGTGTATTTGTTGCTGCAGAGTGGTGCAAACTCAGTCGGATATAAACTCCTTTTGTTCCTACGGCATTATTTCCGCTGGCTGGTGGCTTGCTGTGCAGGCTGGATGACGCATGCAGGCTGCACGCTGTGACCAACACTCGCAGGCTTCCAGGATGTTTTTCTGCTTTCTTCCAGAAGTTAGTTACCACAGAAAGGAGCAATAATCTGATTATATATAAATCCTTCTACACATAATTATACACTCACCGTCCACTTCATCAGCTCCACCTGCTTGTCAAATCAAATATCTAATCAGCCAATCACACCCCGACCCACTAAGAGGAAGAAAGTATTAATCTCTAGGGTTTCCAGAGGATGGTCTGAAGAAGAGAAAATATCCAGTTGTTGATGTCAGAGGTCAGAGGAGAATGG
>JBBBVU010000021.1:1967563-2000534 GCA_037177055.1 Atherinosoma microstoma | reverse complement strand
CAATCTGAGTCTCCAATGAAGGAGGGAGGAGGGGGGGGGGGGGGAGCAGTGATGAGCAGCGTCGGCTCCGACTACTGCAAACCCAAAAATAGAATCGGAACTGTGGATTGTTCTGGAGCAAAGTGGGCCGTGTCCATCCCGGCTCATGTTTGGTGGGCATGTGCTTGTTTTCGTGTCCTTTCCCTCTCCTCGCTCGCCCTTTCCTCTGTGTTTATGAGCAGGAAAGCCCGCTTTAACGTTGATTCCAGCCGACAGTGTCCCTAGGGGTGGATTCTCCTGGTGTCTGAGGCCAGAACCTCTGCGAGGCGCACTGACTCGAACACACATGACGAGAGATTTGAGACCGGGCATGAATGCTGCAGCAGCTGAAACACGGCCTGAAGGAAAGTAAAAGGTGGAAAGAAAAAAAAAAGCAAAGAGGAACTCAGAGATGCTGCTAATGACGCGGATAATAAACCAAGCTGGAACCTTCGTTCAGCAGGTGTCGCTCCGCTGGGGGGCGAAGGACTGCGAGGACAAGCGGAGAAAGCGGGAGTTTGTGTTGAATAAAAGGTCAGGACAGATCCGGCGGCTCGTTCTTCTCCGTGACCCGCCTCGTTCGCCCGCCTGCCCTCCCTCTCCTCGTCAGCGCCGTCCAGTTAATGTGGCCCACCCCTTCACATCAAATTAACAGAGCACTCCTTCCTGATCTGGCCACTCTAATAACCCCTGACCTCCGTTGTCATGGCAACGCCTGGTGTAAAAAAGAAAGAATAAAAAAAAAAGGGCCAGCCTTGAAGAGGTGACTTTCTAATTCTGCTCACCTCAAAATAAAAATGCACGTATGTGCACGCTCAGTAAATTCTCTGGAGATCTATGAGGAAAGGAACGTTGTGATTGGGCGTGTGAATGCATGTAGCGCTGCAGTTTCCAGACCATGAAACTGGGATTGTTTCTAACTGGAAGGTAAAACTAACACATTGAAATCATGTTGACAACACCTCAGATAGCGTGATAGGCTCTCTGATTAGCCCACGTTGTCCCTCAAATTAGCCAATGATGGTCCACCTTCTAGTTCAATGTATGACGTTCAGTTTGGGTTCTTTGTCTTTCGCTCATTTGGGCTGAAATTTGTTAAGTAAACAAAACTAAATGTATCCTCGGCGAATGAAAAAATAGACGACCCCTCTCTGAGGAGCCGGCTCCTAGTTTGGCTCCAGGAAGCAGATCGGCTCACAGTTTGGCATCACGAAGCAGAACCAGCTCCCAGTCTGGCTTCAGGAAGCAGAACCAGCTCCCAGTCTGGCTTCAGGAAGCAGACCTCTCTACCTTTCAGACCAGGGTTCAAACTTTCCTTCCAGATAAATCTTAAAGTCAGGTCTGGTCCGGTGACCATAATCCATCCCTTTAGTTCTGCTGCTATAGGCCGAGGCTGCTGGGGGACTTCCCATGATGCACTGGGCTCCTCTCTGCTCTCTTTACTCTCCATGTAGAAATATCTGACATTGTTGTCATTCATTGTATTTCTCTTCTTCTTCCTCAGCAAGTTTCCCTGCTGGTGGTTCACCCCTCTTCCCTGTCCTCTACACCCCAACTTTTCCATCCTGGTTCTGGTCCTGGTGGAGGTTTTCTTTCCTGGTTCTGGCCCTGATGGAGGTTTTCCTTCCTGGTTCTGGCCCTGATGGAGGTTTTCCTTCCTGGTTCTGGTCCTGATGGAGGTTTTCCTTCCTGGTTTTGCTGCTCAGGATTGAAGATTGAACAGAATTTGGTCCAATCTTTTGGTTCCTTGGCTCGATCATTATTTCATTAACAGTTATAAACTGGACTAATGTGGATCACATAATGGGATTTTTAACTGGATTACAACTGGACTTCAATGAATCAGGTTGGATTAGACTGTAAAAGTGCCTTGAGATCACCGTGGTGAATTGGTGGCGTACAGATAAAGTATTTCTGATATTTAAACATATTGCTGGTAACTGAGTCTTGACTTATACTGGATGTGTTGCTACAGTAACTCAAACCATGGACTGAGCTGGATTGAAACTGGTTTAGTTACACAGGTATTATAAGGTAGATTCAGGGACATTAGTGCCCCCTGCTGAACTACAGGCGTACTGCACTGACCAGTCTGGTGGAGATGAACCCAACTCAGCTACAGTTTCAGCCTGTACTAAACAATAAAAATCACCTCAATCTTCACCTGATACCTGTTGTAACAGTAATAAACAGCAAGATGAAAACAAGACTCCTCTCAGACTTTCAGACTTTTCCTGTTTCACTTCCAAACATTACATCATCGTGCACCTTTTTTTAGTTTTACATTGGGCTTCGTTTTCTTCCTCAGCTGACTTCAGTCGGTCATTACTCACTATATAAATACACCACCTAGTTTCCTCTGCACCAACAGACAAACACGTTCCCCAGTGTTCTCTGCTTCAGACTGAGACCTGTCTGGTGGGTTTGATCTTGATCCTCAAGGAGCCATCACAATATCAATTTAGCTATAAATGAGCTATTTGTCTGTGCTAGGCCGATGAGAAACATTTATCCTGCAGCAGTTGAGGATTCTTCTTTTGGTGATGATTGAAAAAACCTGTAATGACTTCTAATGTCTAATTGCTTTAGAGGAGTGGAATATATTTTGTTGATTCAGCCAATGATGGATCAGTTTTCTTCCATTATTACTGATGTGGGAATATCCACTGATCCCTTTGTCAACTTTAAGCCCAGTGAAGTCTGTGGAAACAGACGTGAATCTCAATCTACTGAAGCATTGTGGACTTTTGTGATATTTCTTTTAAATCTGTTAATAATATCTGTAAACATCACATTCTGCTTGTGTGTTGAATTTCTACATGATGGTTGTTTTCACACTCGTACAGAGTGATGGGACCCTTCGGCTGACGTGTGCTTCAACTAAACTCTGATCACAGATCCAAAAAAAGTCCCAAAAAAGTAGGTAAATAAGAACAGAATACGTGATTTATGAATCTCATAAAGCCATATTTTATCTCCAATAGAACACAAACAATATCAGTATGTCATTTAGCATCGTCTTGCTGAAATGTGCAAGGCCTTCCCTGAAAGAGACGTCTGGATGGGAGCAGATGTTGCTCTAAAACCTCCATCATGTACTTTCCAGCATTGATGGAGCTTCACAGATGTGGAAGCTGCCCACACCATAGGCACTAATCAGAGATGCTGGATGCTCCCTCTCCTCTTCAGTCTGCAGGACACGCCCTCCATGGTTTCCATTTTCATCTCAGAGCATTTTAAATGAGCTTTGGTCCAGAGAAGACGGCGATTGTTTCTGGATCCTCTTCACATCTGGCTTCTTCTTTGTGGATTTCAGGGGGAATTTCTGGAAGTCTTCCTGAGTCCATGCACTGGTTTCCAGTAGAGAATCATGTCCCAGCACACAGAGATTCCTCCTCAATCTTCTGATGATATTCTACACTAGATGGAGGATCTTCACCATGTTTAGAGCCAGATTGTCTCAGACTGGTGAACCTCTGTTCATCTTTCCATCTGAGAGACTCTGCCTCTCTGAGATGCTCCTTTTATACACAGTCATGTTACTGACCTGTTGCCTAGCAACCTAAATTAATTGTCAAATGCTCCTTTAGTTGTTTTTAATTTGTTCCAATGATTTTGCAGCCTTTTGTTGCTCCTGTTCCAACTTTCTACAGATAAAATGATAAAATGTCTCAGTTTCATCATCTGATTTGTTGTTTATGTTCTTCTGGGAATAAAACATATGTTGATGAGATCATTGGATTTGTTTTGGGGTTGTCGGGTCACTGCAGAAACCGTCATCCTGAAGAAAAACTCGGTGGATTTTGGTGAAGAAGAAAGAAATAAACCCAACAAGCTGATTGAAAGTGAGAAACAGGTGAAAGGAGGAGGAGGTGAGGATAAATGTGTGCTCCATTCAGACAGAAAAGGAAGAGCATGAGCCACGAGGTGAGGTGCTGAGATGAAAGAGGAGGAACAACAACAAAAAAAAACCCTCTGAAGTCTCTCATCTTCCTCCCCTGTCCTGAGAACATCCTGCTCGTCTGGTCCCGGGGCAGAAGGAGGACGGACGAGAAAATGAGCTGGAACCAGAGGAAGTCCTGGCTGCTCCGGGAGGTTTATTCTGTCCCACTTTTCTCGGGAAATAAGTTGCTTTGGGCTGTTTTTTCTTCCCTCTGCTCCTCCTTGTTTTCATAAGCACACTTCTCCTCTTTTTTCCTCCTTTCATTTCTTCCTTTATTCTCAGTTCCATCACCTTCACTCTGATTTCCCGAGCAGCCTCGGATGTCAGCATTAGCATTAAGCCAACATTCCCCCCTCTGCTGCCAGCCCGTTCCCTGGCCTCCATTTTCCAGCTCAGATAATGCCGTCACCTTATCTCAGAAATGACACAGTGGACTCACGCCATGTCAAACGCCGCTTCTTCCTGCTCATATCTGATTCCCAGACGGAAAATAAAGAAACTGCCCCGCTGAGCCCTGAGTGTAAGACACAGCCTGGATCTTACAGCCATAGGTGTGTGTGTGTACGTGTGTGTGTGTGTGTGTGTGGTAAATGCAGCTAAAATCTCCTTATCTTTGTCGCTTTTTACTGCCAGTATTAGTATAATGAAGGAAGCAGAGATAATCTGTGTGTGTGTGGGGAGAGGAGGGGTCAAAGTCAGCTTTTAAAAACCATAAATGGCACCCGTTTACCTCCATGAATGCTTTAGGAATTTAAAGGAGAAAATCTAAGAGTCCCGTCTGCCCCCCTCCTACCTGTGAGCACAGGTCCTGGGGCTTCGCCCCCATCCCGTGGGGCATCTCCCGGCAGCGCGTGGACAGGTTGAGGATGGCGGTCGCCGCCATGTGGGCGGCCTCCATGTCGTGACTGTAGTCGAAGCTGCTCTTGCTGCAGGTGCTGCTGGCGCTGCTGCCCCCTCCGGCGCCTCCCCCGCCCCCCCCACAGCTCAGGCTGCTGTTGCTGCTGCTGGGAGCGTAGGTGCTGGTGGTGCTGCTGGCCGAGCTGGAGTTCTTGCAGTAACGTTTGGCTGCAGGACGAAAACAAAGCGAAAGAAAAGAGTTAATGGAAGGAAAGAAGTTTCTGTTGTGTCTTTAGCTGAGGAACAACATGACATCTGCTGAATATACAGAGCAGAATTAAACTGGTGAAGATCTGCAGGTATGTTGGAGGTGGAGTCTTCCAGCGAGGCGTCCAGCTCGGGACGGAATGGTTCGATAAACCCTGACCTCTGTTGCATTATAATGAAGAACCAAGCACAGACACAATGGAGGAGGAAGGTGTTCTTCCTTCTTGTGGCTTCCTCTGGAATCTCACTGGTATAAATGGCTGTTTTTGACTACTTTTGATTTTAACTTTATATTTCACCTTTAAAACAATTTTTTTTCTTTTTTTTATGCTTCCTCTTTATGTTTTGCATTAATTTTGTTGTAATGTTTAACATATTATGTGTCTGACCCAAGGAAGAACAGCTACAGCTAACGGGGATCCCAATAAAAAAAAACACAATATACTTATACTTTATACTTATATATACTTATACTATAAATTACAGACTGTATTAAAACACTGCAGCTAAAATCACAAAAACATCAAATCTGAGCAGAAAAAAGTTGGATTTTTTTAGCGTGAAAACTACAAAGATGTTTATAACTTAGAATTAAAATCTTATTGTTCATTTAAAAAAACTAATTTACAAATTGAGCAAACAACAAAGTTATAAACGACTATTTACCAAAGACCAGTTCCTGTCCACTAAAAGACAGAGAGGACGTCACAGGTTGGACACTTCCAGGGTGTGGTAGTCCTCCTGTCCACCGGGAGGCGGCACTTTTGTCTGCCTTTGGAGGATTTTGGTTGCCATCACTCCCACAACTTTTCCTCTTCCTTAGCAACCTTTTTTCCCGTTTTCTATTTTCTATTGGTTGAAGTGGAGCATTTTTCTACCAATAGGAAGAGATGTGCTGTTTTACGGTACTAAACACATCATATGGTAGATTTTTTATCATAACCCTGGTTTTATTTGGCCAGTCAACAGATTTTCTAAACTGTAAGTTAGTTTAAAGTCTAGACTTCTGACTGAAAACGAAGGACCAGAAATCTACGTCATCTTGAACTGGTCAGGCTATTTGGATGTGCCGGCAAATCCGTTGACTCTAGAAGGTTAAACACCACAAATCCACAGTAAATCCACGGCCTCTGGTCTTCTTGATATTGTGAGTCTTGATGTCTGACCCCTGAACGTTCTGGACCGAGGATTTGTGGATATTCGGACTCTGACTGCTCATCTCTATTGTCGTCCTGTGTGTAATCTGGCTCTGACCCTGGGCTCGCTCTCATTCTGTGAGTACTCTGTTATGTGGATCTGGATCATCTGTTTCCGTCTGCTCTGGCTTCTGGACCTGGCTAAATTTAATGGATTAAGGATCTGGATCTTGTCTTGGATCTTGACCTTGGATACTGACTCTTTGCCCATCACCCCCACATCAATCATTGCCTTGTTTAATCTCTCTAAGCTCAGTTCTCCCTGCCATCTGATGGACATTTACCCATCATTCCCTGTGCCTGTGCTTGCCTCCGGACTCTGGCTACAAATATCACTGCCCTGTTGTCGCAGCATCCCGTAACTTGTACCTGGTTCTTCCCAAGACGCCTCTATATATGAGTCCATACAGAGCTTGTTGAAGACTTCACTAACTTGCTTCTCTGTTCCAGCCAACACTGCCAGCAATCTGAGTTCCTGATCATCAGCCCTGAGTATCTGTTAAACCAATTAAAACCTTTTCCTTTTATTCTGTTGTCACTGGCCCTTCGTGAGTACATCAGAAACAGACCTTTGACCAATCGGTGGATTGCAGTGTCAAGCTCCACCCTTTAGGGTTGTACTGGTAAGATTGGGAACCTGATGGAAGGGTTTGGATATTCTGCCACCCTTCCCAGTTTTCACAAAAATGTGTCCCGTCCTGGAGCAAGTCAAAGGGAAACAGGACTGAAGCAATTCCTGACAGCATGCTCGTTCCACCATCATGGATTAGAAAATGAAAACAATCTTCCTTGTGCAACGGCATGGCAGAACCATGGCCTGTACGACTGGCTTTAAACCTCTGCTGCAGACCCAGAGCTCACCATGAAGGCAGCACTGACTTAAATTTGATTAAGGCAGTCTAGGGTTAACAATGGAGGTCAATCAGTGGAACAACGTGGCCACATTGTTCTGGAACACCTGCTGGAAGAACACTGCAGACGAGGGAGGAGGAAACTATGGTTTGTACCAGATGCTGGGTGGCATAATTAACCATATTCAGGCTGGCTATGAAACAGGATGTGAGAAGGTGGATTGGTTTTAGTCTTATTGAGATTATCTGTGTTATCTCTGAGAAACAATTCTGGAATAATCTGAAAGGAATGAACAGTTAGGTATCATCAGCATAGTGTTTTGATAATTGGACCAATGGTTAGATACTGTAAATCTGTGAAAGGCATGCATGTTCCAGGATTTCACCATCGTGCTCATTCATCAAATAGAAGAATTGATTCAAAACATTTCTTTCCTTGGAAAAGCAACTTTTTTTAAATTTTCATTGGACTGAACTGGACATGAACTGAATATGAATATTAAAGTGAATTTGGGTTAAAAAAGACTGAATTGAACCAAGTAGCATTAGAAAAACCTCCCTTTTCACAGGCTGGATTTTGACTTTATTTTAAAAAAAAAAAAGGGTAAATATGAATGACTTTAACAGATGACAGTTAAGCAGGAAGCTGCACGGTTGTGTGGCATCACAGTAAGAAGGTTGCCGGTTTGAATCCTATATGGAACCTTTCTCTTGTGGAGTTTGCATATTCTCCTCTTTTCTGCATGCATTTCCTCAAAAACATGCTAAAAACATGCATACAGGGGGAAATGTTGACCCGTTCAGTGATATTCTCATGGCCCTGAGATCCGGTGCTGCTGAAGATTTATGTGTGAAATTATGAATTTGCTTTGCTTTGAAACATTACCGTCGTATCCTTTGGGGGAGGTGTCCCTTTGCCCGTGAACTTTGGGTGCGATGGCCCGTTTCCCGTACACTTGGTGGTTGCTGCTGCCGTCAAAGGCGCTGTAGTCGAAGCTGGTCTTGGAGTACTTCTCCAGTTCCTTGGCCAGGTTGGAGCGGGGCGTGCTGGTGGAAACATTGTTCTTGTAACCATACTGTGGATAGTCCAGTTGTTTGACAAAGCACATAGGCCTGGAAAATAAATGACGAGGGGGTGGAAGTTGGACCAAGGCACTGAACATTGCCCAGGGGGGGAGGGGGAAGAAGAAACTTGGGGCTTGGTTAAAAAGTTAAAAAAAAAGAAAATATTGATGGAGTGGAGGGAAAAGGGGAAGGAGCAGACATGATGATGCTGATGGAGAGATGACTGAAGCTGCAGGGCTTCCCTTTTTCATCACATTAAAACAAACAAAAACCCATCACCTTGCATCAAATATTTCCATGAGTATGCAATAAAAACAGGCCAAATTGAATTCAAGCATTTCTTTTATTACTCTTGCATACTTTTGATATGCTTTTATCTCTCGATGCGCATTTACAGCCTCAATTTAAGGCCAGCAAGAAACTGCTGCTGATGTTCTGTTTGATATGAATGTAAAATTCACAATTACTTTTGACTTTTCATCACAGCATTTTCATGGCTATCAAAGAGACCCATTCAGTGCGCACTGCCTTTGCAGTCATAAACGAGGCTTGTTTTGTTCCGATCTTATAAAGCGGTGAGCAGAGAGATGAGCAGGCGTGCTCGTGGATGAATTCTCAGGGGATGACGCAACATAAACATAAAACAAAAAAGGGGAAACGTCAAGTCTCAATTACAGAACGTACCAGGAAAAAAAGAGAAGATGATGACATGAGTCTGACTGGATTTAAATCAGTGCATCTTGTCACAACTGTAACATCGTTGGATTTTATGAAAGCTACCTTAAGACTCGGTCGGACGCCTGGTTGGACTTGGGGCCATCGCAGCTCTGGTGCTTCTCCTGGGCTTTGGCCAGCTTCTCAGCTGCAGCTATGGGACATCCTGACAGACTGAAATGAGAAAAAAAACCCGACTTAAATGGCCCCCTGGAAGACACATTTTGATAGGTGGAAATGCTACGATGTTTGGCTTGTTAGAGCACTTGTCAGCTGGTCTGCCATGCTGAAAACAGCAGCTGCACATCAGCCAGTCTGAAAGCAGTCTGAAAGCATCTCTGCAGTTCAGAAACCTGCTTAAAATGCAAATTCATTAATTTTCATCACTTTTTAACACTTTGGATAACAACACGGTTGTCAACAGCTTGCATGTTTCTGGTTGAACAGCTTAAAATAATTCTCAGAATAGGTATTCCCATATGGACAAATGTGCATTTTTTATGTGCGTTCTGCACTTTGTTTCCATCAAACACCAGCTGATGCGTTCTCACATGTACTGGGAGGAAAATCTAAAACATTATCCTGCGCAAAAGTCTTGAGCCGTCCCTCTTTTTTCCCCCCTGTGATCTTATCAATAGTTCTCCAGCTTTCTGAAGGTCTTTTTATTCATACATTCTTCATACGAGAGATGTTTGTGGCTGGTTGAGCAGTCGGCTCATGTAGAGACTACAGCTCCTCCATGCAGCCGACCCAGGTTTGAATCCCAGTCTTGGGCCCTTTGTTGCATCTAACCCTGTCTTTCTCTGACCCCCCTCCTCCTTTCCTGTCAAGGAACTGCCAATGAAAAACCTTGAGCCCCTCAAAAAGTCTTAAAATAAAGAAATAAATAGAATATTTTCCTATTGAAATGTTTAAGTTTCAGATCAGAAGCGCCGCTCTGGAAACATAAAGGTCTTCTAATAAAACACAGAATTAAAAGGAAAAAAATGGGAACAAATAAAACGGAAAGACCTGAGAGATGAATCTGGATCATCTACTGTTGACCGAAGCCTAAACATAAAACGGTCTCCATGGAAACGTGGCTGTCAGGAAGCCATTCTTAGGCTGAGGTTTGCCACATGAACTGGACTGACGGAGGGATGGATCCTCCCCAGAACCAGGACCTCAACATTACTGAAGCACAGTTGGATCATCTGGTTCACGTCGTTATCTTTAACCTTCATTATTCTCCCTCCAGTCTGCAGCAGTAAACACCATAAGAAATACAAATCTCTGGCAGTGGCCTGGAGGCAGCCACAGCGAGCGTGTGCACGGATAAAGTGTGAAGTCGTACGTGGAGGTTTAAGAAGTGAAAGTTTACTGCGTGCTTGTTCGGCGGTGGTGGCGTGTCACGGAGCGCGGCGTGGAGCCGATCTGGTCCTCCAGGTCCGCACCTCTCCTGTCACCCCGGCTGAGTGGCAGCAAGGTGCTAATGGCTGCTGCTATGCTCGACTCCCTGAGCATCTGCTGCGGGGTGACACTCCTTTTTCACTGTCACCTCGCCCCGTCTGACAGCAGCGGCGAGCAGCTATTTCAGTCCCTACCTCCAAACCTGCACCTGATAGATGCCGTTTTTTCGCCAGGAGCTGATGAATGATTTATGCTGCAGAAGGTGGGAAAATGCTGCCTTTATTCTAATCAGCCTCCGTTAAATTACGTGATTGCCAAGCAGCTCAAGTGCTTTGAATATTTCCTGCAAGCCAACATCTATGCACAAAAAAAAAGGACAAGGAATGGGTTCAAACTGAAAAACAAAAACAAAAAAATGACAAATGAGTAAAAATAAAAGAAGAAAAAATGATTCCTCCAAAAAATTAAGGTTAAAAAAAAAAAAAAGGTGTTTCTGGATGGCTGAGCTCTTACCTTCTGTGGGAGTTTCTGTTGCTATTGACATGGCCGCGTCCCGTGCAGCCAGGCGTAGGACACTTAAGAACATTCTCATACATTGCCACAACTTCGTACGGACAGGAGATAGAGGAGTGAAAGACAGGGAAGGTTAGGAAGCCCTTACAATCACACATGAGCTCTATTAGTTTGTGAGGAGAGCGGCATTATAAACATCATTAAGAAATGAACCTAAATGACCTCTTCTTCATTTTAATGAACGCTAGTTGGAAAGGGCAGGCGAGGTTTGCCACCATATTGCTTCCACTTATCCAGCTCATTCAAATTAGTATTCATGGAAGCGGGGACATTCATGAATAAAAAGATGTCATTTAAGTTTGACAGGGATGGGAGGAAGTTCGAGGCATGCAAACAGCTCACAATCATGCAATGGTGGAGGCAGACGGATGGAAAGCAGCTCCTTGATAGAGTGCGCTCCGTTATCACCCGGCAGAGAGTGCAGTCTTCAATACCGTTTACCATTAAAACAGTCCGGAACGCTCTCAGATCCCCTCGGCAACCAGCCAATTAGATTAATGATCTATGGATGTCCGAGAGGAGCCGTCGGAGCGAAGCGGGGGGGGGGGGGGGAAGAGGTGGTCGTCTCGATAGCGGTGGCGTGCGGGGCCAAACCCCATCGGCATCAGCTTCATCATTATCACCCCCTTAAACTTTAACCCCTCATCATCCTCCTTCCCCCTACATACTAATTGGTGTTCGGTGCAGGTAATTGGACAAAGCCCTCCACCTCAACATGCCACAAGCCAATACATTATGCATATCCTCGTTTTTGCTCTGCCCTTTGCTGAGGGACAGAAAGGGCAGAAATAAACCCGAGCTGAACGGGAAAGGAAGCCAAAAAAAATAGCCTTTCAAGCAGAATTCCCAAACAGCTTTTCCTGGAAAACGTCGATGTCGAAGACATAATTTAGCATCCGAGCGAGACTGCTGAGGGTCTCAGTGGTACCACGAACATACGAAACGAAATCAAGTCATGATACGTCTTTTGCTTGTAGCTGAGCGACAAGAGAACGTTATTTACTCCCATACTCGGATTTATGGGGATTATTCTTTTTGGTTCTGGTGGATGAAGCATCTAAAAATACAGCCTAGAGGGAAGAATGCTGCATCTCTAACCAGGCATAGAGACGTGACGCTGGGTACGGGAAGCCCAAAATGCAACAATTTGCCCTTATTTTCCATACAGGGCCCACCCTATCCCCATGCACCAATCCTCATGCTTCTACTAGTAAGTTTATAATAAAAGGATTGAATTTCATTTAGGCGCCATGTTGTGTCTAAACCTTCAGGATCAGGCTTTAATGCACAAAGTCTCAACACTATATCAAATGTTTGACCATATGGCCCCCACTGACGGCGCCTAGTTAAATAGTTAAAATAGTTATAAGTGCTGGTATTGTTTTTGCTTCATTAAATGAGCCAAAACAGCAGAGAATCTCTGGGTCTCTGTGGATTTATACCTGTTCAACTCGTGCAAAGTGTCCAACAACGTAGTCACCAACGTGCAGGAATCTGAGCTGAGGTACGTCAGAGTAGGTAATCCAGTCTAGGGTTCGGGTCAGGGCTGTTTATCTTGCTCTTTGGCAGCATGGTTCAATTTCTCTCCATCCTTCTACCCCTCCTATCTCCATCTCTTCCTTCTCCAACAACTTTTTCTTTTAAACTAAAGCAAAGCTGACCAGCGTCATGTATGTTCACTTCCTCGAGTATGTGCACCGCTCTCCTCCATGCCGCTGAGTGGAGGAAATAATAATAATAATAATAATAATAATAATAATAATAATAATAATGGCTCTATAATGAGCAGAAGAGCTTCATCTCCTGTGTGTTCTGGGTTAAAACTCATTTTATTCCAATGACATTTAAATAAAAATATACTTTTTTGTATTTTATTTAACCCTTAAAAGCCCAACCAAGGAAAAAATGGGGAGAAAAGGCAAATTTTTTAAATTCTGAATTCTTTATTTGGCTCTTTAGCAAAATGTAAGAAAATTAAAAAAAATTTTTTTTTGTATATTTATCGTTTATTATCGTGTGGTATGTCAGAAGACAAGTTTCAGATTGTAAACAAAACAGATTTGTTTTGTTTTTTTAATCAAAGTTTTGACCATAAAGTGATGTCAAAAGTCTCAAACTGTCTAGAATATGATTAACACGGTATTAAAGGGTTAAGAAGCACTCTTCTACACAATCATTCCCATGAAAGAATAATTCTCTATGAAAACTTTTTTTGAAATTATATTTTAGATTCAGACAAAATAAGGTATTTTCTACCATTTTAAACAGCTAAAACTATAATTTAATTTATTTTGACTTAATAAAGACAAAAAAAAAACACTTTGGAAACGTTGATATGTTTTATTCTTATTTAAATTCTAAAGTCTGAAAATGGCTAAAATAAATGTAATTATTCTTTACACTTTTAATCTGATTAGTTTAAAAATAAAAACAAACTATTTGATTATACCGACCGTATGCATATTTCCCAGAGAAAAGAATGAGCAAACGGGAATTAAAATAAATTTATTTGAGCTCAAGTTTAATCGTCATTTTTCACGTAGATGAGTTCAACGGCGGTGTTTGATTTCCTAATTACATGAAGTCATTGCATTAATAATACATCCACCGTTCAGTAGAGTGGATGTGGTAAAAAGTCGGGGGTGTTACGTTCTGTTCTTTAACTTCAGCTCAAACTAAAATGCTGACGTCTCCTCAGTTTCTTTCTTTTCTTTTTATAGATAGAGAGATTTTTGTGATTCAAAACTGAATAAAAGCCCCCCCCCCCCCAAAAAAAAAAAAGTCCTCCTGAGAATTAAGGAACATCAGGAGGAACACGGACATCAAATTCCAAAATCTCCAGTGACAATCAATTCCAACACCATCCCAAGTTCCATTTTAGGGCTCTGGATCCTGGACAAGGTCATTTCCCCTTTCCAGGGAGATGAGCACATCTCAGGTTATGGAGCTTTTTTTTTGTGTGTGGGCAGAAGAAGAGTAATCTGGTCTTTACAAGCCCGCCTTTAATGCTAACTAATTCCTCATAACTAGATTTTAACACTGCAGTTAATTACAAATGTAACCGAGTTTTTAATGAAGAAGTTGGCAGAAGGTGAATGAGACTAAACCCGCTTTTCATTCAAGGATCATTTTATTGCCACCTTGATCTGTGAGACTAGCTTTCTATTCATCAGGACTTAATTGAGCAAAGAATACAAATAAATGAAGGGTTTATGTTGGAATGACTGAAGCGTACACTGTGTTATCAAGGTCTGTGCGTTTCCAAGTTTCCTAAAAAAAAACCTGAAAAATGAGGATTTAATTATAGTGAAAAAGCTGCACAAATGAATGAAGAACCTTTTCTTTTCAGTCATACATGCACCGGCATGCACCCCGGAGAGGACCGCCCCCAACAGTCACATGCAGTCAATAAATCTATAATTGACAGCTTGACCGTCCACCAGTCACTGGATTACCCAGGCCTCATTTCCCACCTCATCACCATGGCACACTAAGCAGGCAATCAGAGAGCAGAACCGGGGCCCCGTGCAGAAAGGTCACAAGACGAGTGCAGCTGCAGCCCGTCTGACCCTCACAGGAAGCAACGCCATGCACACACATCACGGGTAACATGCAGATTCCTCAACATCAAACAACATTTCACACACGTCTGTTGCTACACCTGCGTGCGACTGATGCACTCACTTTCTGGTGGCACCCGGTCTTTGTGCGGACAGCCGGACAGGCTGCGGTGGTGGGGGTACAGTCCCGTCACGTGACCCGTGCCGTCGCAGCCCGGGGTCGGACACCTGCTCTCCTTCTTGTCTGCACGGGAAGCATCTGTGAGCAAAGATGTGAGTAAATTCAGCTGCTGACAAAGGCAAGGATGTAGGAAATTCAAAAATCTGATTTTAAAGATATGTATTTCAGCCTGAGAGAAATGTTGGATTAAATGATGATCTAATAAACTAAATAAAACTTTGCATTTTCTCCTGGTGGCTTGCAAGCGATCCTTAAAACATGTCAGTATGCGCTACCTGTACGCATACTGTTCCAACATTTCATCCGACCCATCGAGACGTTCAACCTACGCCTTCTACGCATGCGCATATCACGAAAACGTCACCCATAAATACCTGCTACCCTCGATCCATGTCTAACGGCTCTACCGCAGGACATAAACTAATTAATAACTTCTTTTTCATATATATGTTTTATGTATTTTCATAGAAATTGTTTCCCTATTTTCAAACTATTTTGAGTTTGTCATTATTATAAAAGCCCAATAATGTAAATATTCATTCATTCCGTTGAGGCTTCGTAGCTTCATATACGTATATATAAAGGCAGCGTACTTGGATGGGGTCGTTTACACCATCAAGGTATTATACCTGCACGGTTATAGGCCACTGTACAAGGTAACACACTTTAATGGGGTAATTTACACTCTCAGATGATCCTACCTGCATAAATACATCGCGTAGCGTAGTTTTAAGGGTTAAAATGAATATCTAAACTGTGTAATCATCCTACTTGCATAAATATATGTGCTTAGTTTTATGGGTTAAATTGGTGCACAGGGGGTCCCCCAAAGAGCACAGGGGGTCCCCGAAGCTTTGAGTGTTCAGAGCTTTGAGTGTGATTTAAATGAAGGCCACACAGAGACGTGTTGAGGTGTATTTGCTTAAGTTTTTTATCATTTGGGTGTTTCATTCACGTGGAAGCAGAGTTTTAAGAGCCCAAAAACACAATCTGTGCATCATTTCATTAATGAGACATGTCTGAGAAATGCCACATCGCAGATGATTCCTCTTTATTTTGTAAAAAAAGAAAAATGTCAGGCTATATGTTGATAGTTACCAATTACTTTAATTTCGGTTTCATTGTTCTGCTGTCTTGGAATGATCTTGCACTGATCTTAACTTATTGTTTTGACTCGTTCTGAACCTGAAGGAAAGACCTTGTTGTATTTCTGTTATTTGAAACATTTAATAATTTATTCTCGTTGCACTATGAGAATAAATGATAGCAGCTGACGATAGAATAAAACAAAGCATGGTTTCAACACGGGGCGGGCAGGAGGTCCACAGCTTTTTGGTAGTTACATTCAGGGGGTCCTCAGGGTAAATAAGTTGGGAACCATAGGGTTAATTTACACTGTGAAGGGGTCCTGCCTGCACAATTATAGGCTGCAGTATAAGGGAACTACTTTTATGGGTTAATTTATACTCTATGAGGCGTCCTACCTTCATGAAGTTATTCTCAATCTGATTTTTAACACCCCTGACGTTATTTCTTACCTCTAGATCTTTAGCTCGTATAAAGATCATTAATCCACGTTAGATAAATCATCTTTACACTAACTAACTAGATTGTGATTGGGCAACACTGAACTGTAGGATAAATGTGCAGTATGCTGTTGTGACCTATGAATTCAACCTGCAGAAGGATAATTAGACAAGGTAGCACGTTTCGGCAGAACATCGGGACTAGCCACATGTGGGCCACATCTGGCCCATGTGTGGTCCAGATGTCTGTTGCCAACCTGGACGTGGGTTACGGCACATTTTGTGTGGGCCACATGTGGTCAAAATATGAGGAGCCAGCCTGGAGCAACTTCCTTGTGGGCCACATGTGGTGGTCATGTGGCCACGCGCACATGGGCGTAAGTCAAGGCCGACCAAAACTGCAGATGTGGGCCATATTTGGTCCAAACAGGTTTTTCTATCTGGGAATTAAAAAATTTTGCATCCAAAGAGACATTTTCTTGAATTACTATATAAAAGGATGGGTCATACGAACTTGGGCCAGCCCAGCCGACCAATCAGACTAGACTGTCTAATATGCAGAAAAAAACATCACTCTGCTGCTTATATCAAATCACAACTGAAATAAAACTACTTGTAAAACAATTAATTTTCAAATTTTTGGATTCATTTGCACCAATTCTCGACTTTACAGCTTATTGTTGGGAAGTGTGGACGTGTAGTATGAGGCTAGTCCATGAAAGCAGACAAAGCTGAACCTGCTCTATAAGACAGATACCAAAACATTAAAAAAGAAAAAGAAACGGACATGCCAGAAAAAAACGGTCTACAACGAACTTTATTCCTGTCGCTGCCACCTCGAGCAAAATGAACAACCTCTGTTATACTGAGCATGTACTGGCCTTGGCGTCACGCTACCAGGGTCAGATCCAACACTGATTCAACATTCTTAAATAAATATATTGATTTTAATCCAAACAGAATCTCGAACTTTACGCAAGATTTAAGCATCAATGCTCTTTAGTGGAGAGAAAAGTTGGTGGCGGTTGATGCTAATGCTAAAGCTACAGAGAAAGTGGCTTAGCTGGGAAAGTAAAACTTGTTTTTTTCATAAGAATAGAAAGAAATGCACGATTGTAAGCATGGAAACCATTCTTAAAGATGCAAATGTTTAGAATATAAAAAATCATATGTAAAAAACCAATCATTTTCAAGTCTTGGTTGAAATAAACTTGATGCAAAGTGATTAAAACAAAATGATTCATGTTTAAAAAATAATAAAACTAAACACCAAACATCAACGAAATTATTTTTCTGTGTCATTAATGTTAAAACAAAACCTCCTTGACTTTTGCAACCGAACATGTGACGACAAGTCGACTTTGTTTTAATTCCAGGCCTGTATTTATGTGAAGAAGCAGGATGAAAACTGACAAGGTCAATGACGCTGTAATTGCTTTGCCGACAGGTCTTTTGATCCTGGAGTTTGTTTACAGCTGCGATAATGTGAAGAATCCGTGAAAAATCAACTTTTTGGAGGTCACAAACAAATGATGTGACGCTCAAGTCTCTGCTGCGCTCGCAGCCTTCAACACAAATTTAAACTCTATGGCACACACACACATCTACATCTACATGAGCGCACACACCAGATGAGATCGTCTTTCCCTCCCAAAAAACCTGGATCTCCTATTTCCTCCAAACCCAGATCAGATATGGTTACTACCAAAACGTACCCGTGCCAAGCTGTGCCAACAGGCATCGCTTCTGGAAATGCAACCACCCGCCTCTAAAAGACTTTGACCCTCAAACAATGTCAAAAATTCCTCCTGTAAATATGACGCCTATTATTATCAGTTATAGCCGATAATGAGGTGGAGTGCAGAACGTCTCTGGTTGTAGAATTAATGTGGTGCATCAGGAGGGGCTTTTATCTCCCACCACACAAAGACAACCACTGATTAAAGTTTCAAAGGCCTCTGTAACTCAACAGCTCCGACTAAGGCGAACCAAAATAAACCCCCAAGTTGCATATTAGGTGAAGCAAGAAAAAATAATCAAGTGAAGTAGGAAGGAGGGGTCAGAAAGTAGAAAATTGAAAGGTGGCGCAGGGTACACCTAATCATACATTAACAAATGAGTCACCAAACCAAATTCCATGTCTCATTCATCAGAAAAAAAACGCACCTCATTATCCTCCGTGGCTGTCATCCATCTATGTCACATTAGGACCATGTGAGTTTGGGACAATATTGCGATGTCATGTCTGGCTCTTCAGTCTGGCACCAGTGCAATCAGGGCGAGGGGAAATTTCCCGTTGATAGGGAGCTTGGTCTGCATGTGAAATGCGGCTCTTTTAATAATGGCTTCTTTTGAGGCACATCATTACGTTCGCTGTTAATGTTTCGACGGTATGTTGGAAAATAAGTCTCCATTTCCGTGAGTAGGCATGATGCCCGTGCACTCTGCCTTCTGCTTCTATTGTAGACGGCGGAGGCAGCCAAGTGGAAGGCATATTAGAAAGCAGGGGATATTGATTGTGGCTGGGGACGGTCTGCGCTTTGCATAGCAAATGGCCCCCATTACCATACCATCTCTGGATAATTAATGTGCAGTCAGTAGGCCTGTCGTTCGTTATCGGTCATTCTGATACTGTTCAATTTTCATCTCAACCTCATGCTTCTCTTAGGGAGCAGCCTCCCCCCACCCCTCCACCATGCTCTGTTTTATAAATCACACACAAGAACCCTGGTCAACGAGTGTCTGCTGCTATCTCGCCCGAGGAAAGATGCTATCGCCGTGCAACTGTCTTGCATCCTCTCATTATTCCAACATTATCCAGACACAAAGGCCATGGAAGGCTCTTGAAATTAGCATTTGTGTGGCATTTAAGTAGCAATATAAACCTGCTGTGAGTTGTGTGGCATTTGAGGTGTAATATCATCCCACTGTGAATTAGCCTGCTCCTATTTGTTGCTCTTATCTGATATCTTCCTTATGGGGGAGACAAAGGATTCAACCCAGTTAAGCTTTTATATTACTGCAGTAAATGATGAGAGGAATAATTAAGAGTTAAACAAAGGAGGTTGCAATCAGCTGCAGCAATGCCCATGGAAATATTTTACAAGTGCAGGAAGCCGAATGACAATTATCGCCGCTGGAGTCGTGCGTTTGTCTATCTGGTGTATCAGTATCAGCCTGTAAACTAAGAGTGGGTCCTTCCTAAAAGCAAAGGGGGCCTCAGTTCTGTAGTTTCTTTTCCCAAGTGCTTGCGCAGGTTTAAAAATAGGCAGATTTACCCCGAGCTGCATCACAGGGATGAGATTTGAGGTCCTAACAGGCCGTGCAGATTGCCATTACTTATGCCTGACAAGCCTACCCTCTGATGTTTCCATGCTGGCCTATTTTAACAACATAAGCTGCTGCAACCAGAGATGCGAATTTCCAAATTGGCTGAAAAAGGCTTGTCCCGGGGTTATGGTGAGGTTCCCAGGATGCATGTGGGCTGTCTGACAGACAAACATTTCACCTCAGCTTGTCAAATAAGGGAAGAGAACGAAAGAGCCGCTCACCTTTATGGAAGAATGGCTTCTTCATACCATCCGGGAGGCGGGCTTTACGCTCCACGCCGTAGCCGTGCCGTGGGCCGTGGTTCTCGTGAGCGTACCTCACCCCGTCTCTTCTGGCCACCTCGGCTGCCATTTTATCCCGCATGGCCTTGGCGCGCTCCGACTCTAGTGCAATCGCCTTCTCCAGCAGGGACAGATTGCCCTTCGTCATGTCGAACACTTCCTCCGATCGGTCCGACGTCACGGAGGCCGTGTCCTCGTCGTAGTCCCGGTGGTTGCCGTGATACCGCTCGTCCTGTGCGCAGCTGGAGAAGGCCTTGGAGCGAGGGCTTAACTGCTCCTCCAGCTTCATCAGATTGTCCATGTCGGAATAGTTCCTGTCAAGCGTCCGTCTGTCGTCGTGGCTACCGTGATAGTCTCCGTATCCGTGGTGCTGGAGCTGCTGATTGGGGTCCCCGCACGCGTAGTGGTTCTGCTGCAACGGTCCGTTCCGGTCCGAGGGCTTGGTCTCGCTTAGTTTCCGCGCCAAGTCGAAGCATTGGTTCCGTAGGCACTCCAGACTGCTTAGACACACTTCCTCGTCGCTGTTCTCCACTTGTCCATTACCGGTGGTCTTTATTTGTCCGCTACCACCATTGTGTGCGTTCCCACCAGCATGGGAACAGGCGGCGTTGTTCCCGGCCAAACCGTCCTCAAACTCCTGACCGTCCAAACTGTCGGACAGGACCGCCCCGTGTCCCTGCGCCAGCAGTTTCAGCGAGTCCACCGTTTCCCGAACCACATCGCTGTCCACATCCAAACTCAGATCCCCCCTCTGGGTTTCAACCCCTATCCCTTCTTCATCATCCTCCTCCTCTTCCTCCTCCTCTTCTTCCTCCTCCTCTTCCTCCTCCTCTTCCTCCTCTTCTTCCTCTTCCTCCTCGTCCTCGCCTTCGTCCTCGGCGCTGTTGGAGGAGTTGCTGTTCATCTCGGACTCCGTCATGGCGCGGTTGGCGGCGTCCTCTGCGATCTTGCCCAGGTTGAGGAGGGACTTGGCCACCAGCTCGTCGTAGTTCTCGTACTCTTCATTGTTGTTGTCGTCCTTCTCCGACGTCGGCCCAGGTTTGGCGCTGCTTACGCCGCCGCCGCTGTCTCCATCACTCCCCTCGCCAGTGCTCATCTGATCGTCCTCTGTTGGAGAGAAAAGAACAAACGTCTTGTAATTTCATTTCCGTCATTCTATTTTACTGCTAAATCTGATTTCTGGGCTTGGTCCATCTAAATTGGATAAAGAACTCTTTGCTTCCCCTAATAATTTACTTTGAGAGTCTTAACAGCAGCTTGTGCTCTGAATTGTGAATCACCACCGGAAGTTGGGGAAAGTTACAGAGAGAAATGCTTTTCTAAATCAGGATCTAAACAATGAGGGACAGGAGTTGAATCGTAGTCTTATTTAAAAGATAATTCCCTCAATTTCCTCAGAATTTAGAGGTCTGTAAACATTTTACTCAGCAGTATAAGATCAAAACCTGGTGAATGAGCAATAATACAACCCTATCTGTAACATGATGAGCACCGGTCGGCAGCTATTCATCGTTTGCTTGTAAAGTTCTTTTTTCCTTCAATCATCAGTATCTTTAGAATTTCCTTTCAGTGCCTAATTGACTCTGACAGACTGCAAAAGGTTACTGAACCTTTTTCTGTCAGTAATTTCAAGCACTCGCTCCTGGAGAGCTTCCAATCTCTCCTTTCACATATCCGCCCCAACCCGCCAAGAGCTCATCGCTCACATCGGCGTCACGTATGCAACTTTACATTCCTGTGCAGAAAACTAACCGCAAAAGGTCTGCTCGCACTCTAAAACACCAACATTTTTATTTGTGGGAATGAGAAAATTTAGGGCAGTGATTTGAATTTGAGAGCTGCATACTCTGTAGGTACGCTCACACACTCCAGTCTAATGAGGGCAAAACATTGTTGCTGCTCGGCCGTTGAGGGGCTTCGGAGCGGGAAGAGGAACCAGTCACGAATGACCAGGCGCATATTTTGACAGCAGAGGGCTTCATGCGGTAACCTCCTGCACCGGGGGTTTAATTTTTGATGCTATGAAACATGTCACAGCGAGGCAATTTGAAGAGCAATCAAGGTGCACAAAGGAGGAAACAGATTAAGGAGGGAACAGAGGGAGCGCTCTGCCTTCAACCCAAGCTGGATTAGCAACAATAGATGTGCATGCTAGGGAGAAACAGAAAAAGCTAAAGAATTTCTACCAGCTAGGCGGTGTTGATGCAAGAGGAAGACGACAAAGATTCCAGTAAACATCATAATGATTTGGGGGATTTGCAGAAACCATGGAGGCAACAGCTTTCAGCAGCTAACTGCAGAAACAGAGGCAGTGACAGGTTGAGGAGGCAGTGGCAACGGTCCACAGTGTCTGTGTTGGAGGGGGGGTAAAACCTCTGCTAATGAACACCAGTCTGCAGAGCGGTTTTCACATGTCTGCAGGAAAATATGAGCGCGGCTGCTGAGATGCCACATCAACACTTTGGGTGGATGAAGCGGCGCGCCAAACAGGGTTAACACACTCCTCTCTCAGAGCTTCAGTCTTAATTGGACTTGAAGGCACTGTCAGGTCCAATCGAGATGCGGGGGTGCAACGCAGGATCTGCTGGAGAGAAACCTGCCAGATCTGGTGTTGGGCACATCACGGGGGAAGATGAGATAACATATGGGGCAGGAGTTTCTCTAATCCCAGTCCCAGAAGTAGGCATGGTGACTTCATGAGAGGGATATTAAAGCTAGAGCTCTGACTGGGAGCAGATGAGGCTTCTCTCATACTTTTACAAACATGAAGCTTTGATTATTTTGATGCTAAAAAATAGAGAATAGTTTGTTGTTTAGCAGCTTTAATACGAAAAACTTAAAAAAATCTATACATTACAGTTTTTTCTGTCTTGTGGAAATACCGATAAGATCACAGTAATAAACTGTAAATCAACACATTTAGTATCGTTTTGGACATGTGAAAGTGATAGTAAGGCAGCATTGTGGGGTGATTAACTGAAGCGGAGAATGTCTGCGGTGTGGTAGTTTTTCACGGTATCAAAAGAAGATACTCGAAAAGCAGTATGAAGTAATCAAAGTAATGTGAGGAGGATATCGCATCAAATCATTCAACACCATCAGTTTGATAAGTTATCTGAAAAACCACCAACCAGAGGTTCTTTAATTTTGTACAGAATTTGATAATCTTAACTTAAATTTTTTTTTTAAACGATATTGGTAAATATTGGTTATCGGCCATTGAAAAAATATTAATATCGGATATCGGTATCTGCCAAAATGGTCATATCGGTGCATCCCTAATAAATATAAATATTTATATTTATTACGATTTATTAATCGCAAATATTCTTCAATATCATCGCTTTCCATTAAAGATAATTTCTGAACCGTAACGGCAGATTAGGAGAAAAACAAACTTATTTGATATTCGAGATGCTTCATCCTGCAGCATCCTCTAAATGTAACATCTGAAAACTGTCAGAAACGTAATAAATAAGGAGAATATTGGGAACATTTCGTATTCATGATATCGTGACCCTCGAATGACTTCGGACCAGAACTGTTTTACAAGTTTACTGAAGTGCTAAATAATAGCTGTAAAGGACATTTATGGCCCCCCTGCTGATCTTGTAGTTGTATAATCTCACCCGGGGGGCCCTTTACCAGGACCTGAGATAACAGTGTTCCCAGATGAGGAACTCTGAAGTCACTTGAGGGAAGGGGTGTGCATAAAAAGTTGTTTTACCTCCGTTCACAAGATGTCTGCTGGCTGAGTGAACTCCTTGCAAGTAAAAAAGCTTTTGTCTTCTCACTGATCTGAGTGAAAATAAAACGGTTTTTGGGGGATTCTGTTTGCCGATGTGCCCTAAATCAGCTTCTCTCGTCGAGATAATGCCAAAGTCAGATTTTTATTAAGACATAAGTCATAACGTTGTTGTTCATGAGTTAATACGAAAGAAAAGAAAATGTGTTAATTCTACAAAAATATCTCTTTGCATTAACGCATTCATTTTGATATCCCTAATAAAATCTTAAAGAGCTATAAAAAGTTTTTACAGTGTTGGGAAATCGTGATTATTTCTTTGACAACAATCGTACCAAGAAAATCTGCAATCATGAAATCCCAAATATATCCTGTACATACATATATACATTATTCTAAGTATTCTAAACGTCAACTTGAGCATTGTTGGAAGGTGTGATGGAAATCATTTTTGATTGATTAATTGATCCTAACGTCTTTCGTGAAACATAAAAAAAAAACAAAAAACTAAAGATGTAAATGTGAGGGTATGGACTGATTTTTACTATAATACGATTTGTTTTTTGCCTGTAATTTCACTGTAACTTTTAACTTATCTTGCTTTTAATCAATATAATTTATGATTTAATTAGGTTTTCTTTTTGCTATTTGTTGCTGCCTTTTACTACTTTTTAATGCTTTCTTTGCACCATCTGTAATACTTTTAATGTTTTACGTAAAGCCCTTGTACAGGAAATGTGCTAGACAAATAAACTGGCCTTACTTTTTTTCTAGGGACCCACATCCTGAAGAATTAGTTTCTTCTTTTTTTTGTTTTGTTTTACAATGCATGATTGGTTTCTTTTAGTCTTTTTATCCCAATAATAGTAACAATCAATATCAATTAATTAACAGCAAAAATAATAATAGAAACATTATTATCATTATTCAAAACATCACTTAGTAAAAACAAGGCGTTACTTTTCATGCAACTGTCATCACCATGGCAACAAGTGAAACAAGAGGAGAAGCTTGTTTTTTTCTTGTTTGATGGATCAGAAGGAAACTACCGGAACAAAGCCGGAGAGCCAGCAGATGTGTCTAACGTCATATCACATGTATGTTTCACAGCGTGAGCAGGTGTTCAGCCCCATCTGGGACGGAAAACTTCTGATTCTGGTCACTTTACCATCAAGAACAGTCCCTGACTGAGACGGGAAGGGTCTGAAATCCTCAGATCAGAGCGTACAGGCAGGAACTGGAAGTAATCGGAAGTGAATGGAGATTTCACTTGTGTTTTATAGCATAGGCACAGTGAAACGTCCAGTAACTGTAGGACCAGTAAGATTTGAACGGAAAGCAGTGGAGGCCTGGTCAGTGATGATCTGTTGTCTGTGATTAAACTCGTGCTTTACTTGCATCAGCTGGTAATGTAGATGCTGGGAAACCACGTATATCTGAGTCATATTTAGTAAAGATGATGCTCAGCTTTCAACTAGAATATAAAATGTATTATTTAAAGGAACAGATTAACCAAATAAGAGATGTTTTGAAGCCATTTGGTAGATTTGCCTCATTGAGCCATAACTATCTGTTTCTGTTGCAGATCATCCAGTTGGATGTTTTAGTTCTTGGCTTGTTGTTGGTGCAACATGTGGAAAGTATGACCGTAGGGGCCGGTATAATGATGTCACATGTGTAGGGGAATCCTTTTTTAATGAGAACCGGTGACCAGATGTTCAGAGGAGGCAGAAGGCCAAACAATTTTCTGATCCTGAGGACAGGAGAATTTATAAAACCTACAACATTCCCGTATGAATAAACCCAAAAATGATTGAAATGTAAATGAAACTCTTTGATTTCTGCATTGCTGGAAGCTCTGCACGGTTTCAAAGTTTAACAGCACCTGGTCTGACCGCGCAGGTGGATCTTAGCCTCATCGTGCTTAATAGCTGAGGCGGAAGCTGATGAAGTGGGCTGCCAGGTTCCTTCTACTTCGCTACAGAGGCATATTGCTGCCGCCCAAGGGGGAAAAAGGGAGACTTTAAAACTAAAAACATTCTTTAATCTACAACAACTCCAGGCCTAGACATGTTTGTCTTTGTGTGGCTATAGACAGATGATTGGCCGGATGTTTTTCTGTTCAGCCAATCCCTGCGGCTCCTCGGCTATTTAACCGTGCAGCTGTGGTGGTTTTGAACAGCTTGCCAGCGGAGGAGTTTGGTCTTGTTGAATTTGGTCTACGTGAATTCTGAGTTTGGCCATTTGTTCCGAGACTAATTGGTCAACTCTTTTACCAGATTTCTGGACTGTTGTGTCACGAGCTGCAGAACGAGCATCGTGTATTCAGTGTACAACAAACAAACCCATCACGTTATAAAAAAAACCCGCCTGTCTCAGCATATATACAAACGTATACAGAGTACATGTCACAGTATCATCTGTGGAGTTTAAGCCCTTAGGACCAGACATTCAGAGGGCGGACATGAAAAATAAATCAGTATTTTACTCAGAATTCCTTGCAAGTAGAAAGCTGAGATTTCTGAGATGTGAATGATGTTTATCGTTCCAGGCTACAATCATAAATATAGATTCATTAAAATGTTATTTCAGTCGCAAATGCAATTTATCTTTGAAGCTATGCTGTAGAAACCAACAGAAACCACCAGTTACTTCAGCAAGTCCAGTAAAATAGTTGCTCCACAGCAAGTCTTAAATCAATAAAATAACGGATTTTAAAGGGTTAATAACCATGAAGTAAATCTTAATAAAATTGTAAAATAAAAACAATATTTTTTTTTTGTTTTTCTGTTTTGTGTGTCACGTTGTAACAATAAAACATATAAAATGTTTCACGTTCCAACAATATTTTCTCTCCTTTCCGGGCAGCAATATGCTTCCATAGATTTCAGGGTTTTTCTGTTGATGTTTCGTGTTGTTTCACAGCAAAAATGCATCACGTTAAACAGCCCAAATGACTTCATAAAATACAAGAAAAAGTTAAAAAGAGAGCAAATACTGCATTTCCCTGAAGGCAACTGTTTCACTGAAGATGCTGCAAAACAAAACTCACCATAAATTATTTAATGCTGTTTTTATTTTATTTTTTTTTGGTGAAGTTTAGACCAGAGGTGGACAGCATGTCTGTCTTCAGGGCTACATTGACTTTGCTGAAGTAATCAAAGAGTCACACAATGAATTAGACTTCTAATAATATTTGCTTTGGCATCTAACTCACTTTTCTCATTTTATAAGCAGCTTCATTAAAATTTACTGATCTCAAAAACTGTGAAAAATAATTTCAGTTAAAAAAGCAGACAAAGAATATTCTGTTTTATTTTGTTTATCTTATTTTGTGGTTAGAATTCTATTTAATTCATTTTTAAATATGATTTGATCTAATTTAGATTTTTATTCTCTTTATTCATTCTATAATTACATCTCTTATTTTTTAGATAATTTATTTGTTTACTAAATCTAATTTAATTCAAATGAATTAAATTTAATTCTATTTGATTCAAATTTTAGATTCATTAATAAAATTGATCATTAATTAATTGATTTATTCTTATCCTTTTTTCCAGGGAGATGGTCCAGGGACCGCTTGTGGCCCTCAGGTCGTATTTTGTCCGGCATGATTATTGGTAGATTTCAGGTTGCTGATGGGTGGTTTTGTTTTGACTCGACTGTTGTTTATCATCAGGTTTAGCAAAGTAACAAATAGACATGAAGGCAGTATCAGCTGGTTCCTCTGACATCATGTCAGACAGGAAATCTGTGGACATCTTTGAAAATAAAAGTTGTATTTTGTGGTGGACATCCTACAAAATAAAAGTTGTATTTAGTGGTGGACATTTTACAAAATAAAAGTTGTATTTAGTGGTGGACATTCTACAAAATAAAAGTCGTATTTCATGGCGGACGAGGGGAACGAGGAGGCAAAAATCTCACCTTGCTCGTGATTCTGTTCTCCTTCCTCATCCTCTCCTTCTTCATAGTCCACCTCTTCTACCGCTTCCTCTTCCTCCTCCACCCTGACTTCATCACCCTCCTCCTCTTCCTCTTGCTCCACCTCTACCTCCTCCTCTTCCTCTGCTTCTTCTTCTCCATCTCCTTCCGTTCTTTCTTCCTCCTCTCCATCTTCTTGCTCCATTTGTTCTACATTATAGTCCACGTAACCCTCCATATCTTCCTCCTCCTCCTCCACTTCTCCTTCCTCCTCCACTGCTCCGTCCTCCTCCTCCTCCTCCCTGTCATCCATCTCTTCGGTCCCGTCTGTTTCGTAGCACTCCTCCATTGTGGAGTTGTCCATGTCATCCAGGTAGCTGCTCCTCTTGGGGGAGGTTTCCAGGGTTTGTCTGTCTAGACTCTTTCTCTTCTTGGCCAGAGGGCAGCCGTACACACTGCAGAGGAGAGATAAGACGGCAGCCGTTAGCCACTAACTTATTAGCAGCGCTAATGCTCATTTCTACAAGTCTGTGTTGAAATGCTGCAGTTTATTAACTAATCAGGAGAGGAAGCACACAGGTACATACAGCAGGTAAAGTAAGCAAGGAGATGAACCCGTTCACTTTTGTTATAATAAATGCTCCATTTCTCCCAAAGATCAGAAACAAAGCAAACGTTTGAACATCAGGCAGAATAACAATCACCTCCAGCCTGCGCCTGCTCCGAGGCTGGAATCGACTGCAAGCCAGCGACTTGTAGCCTGAGCATTGAATCCGACTAAGGCACCTCAGGTTTTAATGTATTCTCCGGCTCCCTTCGGCACCAGGGGGACGGATCCTAATCTGATAATCTGATAATCTGTGTATTTGCACAGGTTATTGATCACAGGAGCTTAATCCATCTGATTCATCAAACCTCTGAGGGTCCCGCGCTGCTAACCGGCGCGGTATTGTGTGTGTGTGTGCGTGTGTGTGTGTGTGTGAGGGGGGGGCTGGAGAGTTGGGTTTGTTCACTGGGCTATGAAATATCCCTGCCTCCTGTTTTTACAACCTCCGGTTCTGCACTAGCTCAGGTGAGACAAAAAAAAAAAGGAGTTGAGATTTCTTTTCATGCCACTGCGCATCACGACGTCCGACATCGTATTCATCCTCACACACATGCACACGTACGCTTCCATCAGTCAGTGGCAGGTTAAATCTCACCCAGCCAGGCATTCCTTAATGGTCTGACCCCCTGCACCACCCGCAACCAGGGGCCTCATTTCATTAATCTAAGCCTACATGGAAACTCATTCCCTGCCTGACAACCTCTCCCCCAGGGCGGTGAGAGGGTCTGCGGGACAGTGAGGGAGGGGTTATGCTGCAGCATGGTGATCAATAGTGCTTGTGACCAAACATCTCAAAAGCACATTAAAATGCCACTCATCCTGGCCCCTCTGTTCCGGGGCCCTCTCCAAATAAATCAAGGGTCGGTCCCAGCAGGTTACCGGCTGCCAAGGCAGGCGAGCTGCAGGAGAGGAGGAGGGAGAAGTGGTGTGAAAGACAGATAGACACAGGTTCTCACCTCTCCCTCCTTGTATTGTATTCTGATCCTGTGTTTCTACCTCTAACAATGAAGCAGTCTGAATGCGGCGTTTCCTGTCAGGCTCGGAGCTGCAGCGAAGCTCCGTGTCCGACAGGTATTAACGCAACTACGCCTAAAAAAAGAAATATAGAGAGCAGGTCGTCCAATGATCGGAAGGTTGGCGGTTCAAATCCTGCTCTCAGTCAACTGTTGTTGTGTCCTTGGGCAAAACACTTTACCCTCCTTGCCTCCAGTGTTGGCATTACTGGTGTGCTCACATGCAAGTCGCTTTGGATTAAAAAAAGAACTGAACTCTGACCTATGAATCATTCAGGCATAAAAGGCTCCAAACTCAAGGGATGAACCAGCGATGTATCGTCACATTACTGACAACGACCAACAGATCTAATGTCTTTAGTTTCATGTCTGAAAAACAGCAAATATAAAACAGAAAATAGGATTTTTTGCAGCAACAAGGTGATTCCCTAAGAGCTGTTAGCTGGAAACTTGTTCCATCTCAGCATGCAGCAGAACGTGGAGGACAAAAGAAGAAGAGTCAGGACCAGGACCTGGGAGATGCATCTACTTTGAAGCCTCATCAGAAATGGTCTCCATGCAAACGTGGCTGTCAAGAAGCCGTTCTTAAGGCCTTTGCGAAAAAACGACACAAAACTGCGAATAACTGTGAGGCGAAATATCAGCGTTTTCGTCTATGCACACCCAGTACGATGCGAAATTGCAAATAAATGATGACGATTCTAAAACACACATAGATTCCAGACCAAGTGACGACGATGTTGGGCTGCTGCTGGCAAAAGAAAAAGAAAACAGATCCTATCCTAGAGAAGAGAGGAGAGCTTGAGGAGTTTAATTGTTTAAATTGTTCGCCACACTTCGTCTTCGTTGTCACGATCATTTTTTACTTGCATGTCGAACAAACAAGAGAATCGTGAAACAAAGACGATAAGACACTCGGACATGTTGGTACAAAGTTTGAATGAAGTAGCCGCAACAAATCTCGCGTCCGGCTCCGGTGACGCTGTCAATACGCCTTCTCTGATTGACTGATTGTGTATCTGTCGGATGTGAATATTAAGAAAAATCTAGTTGGTTTGAAAAAATAAATCTTCCAAAACGTTCTCATTAACTTGACACGAATTCGCAAAAAAAACTGGTCCTGAAGACTAAAGATGCAAATAAATATTCCCTTCAACCTCATTATTGAGCAAACTCTTTATTTGCATCATTTTATGTTCCGTTAAATCTCCGAACCTTTCTGGAAACATACAGAACCGAGACACGAGGGGCGGCTCAGGAGTTTTGCACAGCGCTGCACACGACTATTAACTGATAGGAGTTTTATAAACTGCAGAACAACTTCTGTCTTCTTGAGTCCTCCCGTCCCTGAGCTGTCAGGTTGTTGTGACTCTGAAAGGTGTTTACCCCATGATGACTAAGCCACAGGAAGCCTCCACAGTTTGGCAATCCCACGTTCCCTGGCTCCGTCGCTAAGTGACCTTGGCTCCGGGATTCATCATCGCAGGCGCTGCGTCCCACTCACTGCACTCCTCAATTAAAATTCCAGAAATAATTAAGGAGGTATTTAAATTGAAAAGAAGGCACATTGAGCGGGCTCTGTGCACAGAAAGGAAGGACATGAGAAAATACTGTGCCACTCCAAGTTTCCTGTCGGCTTTGTCCCCTGGCAGAATGACAAAAATCCTCCGAAGAGGAGAGTGTGGAGTGAGAGGTAGCAATCAAAGAAGAAAAGAGCTTCAGATCACAAAAAAGACCACTTCATTTTTTATGGAGTGGGCATCCTTAGTGTTACAAGATGGAGCAAATTCTATTACAGTGTGAACAAGAGGCCCCTTAATGCAGAATAAACCTCTCTGGAAGCATTATACCGAGAGGGCTCCCATTCCTGGAGCATTAAAGTGAGGCAGGGGAGAGGAGTGGCAGCAGAAGGAGAGCTCCTGTTCGGATAATTTCGCCCGACAGTTGAGCGACTGCAGGAATGCGACAGCGTTCCACGGTGCCTTTATTAGCAGTCATATTAGTGGCTGTTCGCAGCAGGGGCAGAAGCTTTAGCCAGTCATTAGCATCGTGCATTATTTGTCTCCCTGACACCGGGATGAGGGCACTGATGCTGCCTTCCTCGCATCTCCTCGTTTCATATTCTTTACATCTTTCTCCTCCTTTATGTTGGAGCACATCACCTCGTCTTATTTTTTTCCACATTTATTCTATGCTGCACATAGAGAAGCCTCCACAGAGCAGACTGGAGATGGGGGTGAATGCACCACCTCTGACTGTGCTCCCTATCCAGCAGGAGGATCTATAGACACGTGTGGCAGAGCCCCGTCTCCATGGTGATACCCTCCAGAAATCCATGAGGGATTCGCCATCCTCACAGCCAGCCAGCCAGCAAGAGAGAGAGAGAGAGAGAAAGAGAGGGCAGACAGGGAGAGAAAATAGGGAGGAAAATTAGAGGCTATAGGAGCGAGACGGATGGGAGAATGTATGTTTCCGTGCATTTTCACGTGTGTGTTCGGGCTTCTTTTGTGCGTGCACAAAACTGGGAAACATAAAGGTAGAAGAGCTGAAAGGAGGAGGACAGTTTCATGTGTGAGGAAGAGGAGGGGGCATCATTTCAGAGCTGTCAGGTTTCTCCTGCCAGCACAGGAGAACAAAAGACCGTCTCTAGGTGAAAGGAGGCTGAGCGCCGAGCAGACGCTGCAATTTGGGGCGTTTTCTGGCGGCTCGGGCTCCAGCTCGCATATCTGCTGCTTTGGTCCGTTCACACACACAAACAGATGACTGTCAGACTATCCTGAAACTCATAAAATATTACTTCACGGCTCAGGCCTGGAAACAATCCCCACTGCTGCTGAAACTTAGATGTTTGAGAGAAAGCAAATAATTACGTCTACTTAGAATAAGAGCAATATTTAAGTGTTTCAGCGGTGAGGAGACAGATTAACATTTATCTTTATTTTATATATATTTTACTGTAAATGTGGTGATATACGCCTCATGTTTACTTTTCACTGTGTTGACTCACATCCATACTCCCTACCAGAGACTGTAAACACTCCAAAAAAAGTGAAACTGGGAGGTTTTAATATTTACAAGAGTCTAAGATGTGATTTGAACTAAATAATTTCACATTTCCAACAACCACTAGGTGCTGGCTTCAACTCTGATACTAACCTCACTGATGCATCTTGCATTTATATTTTACTTGATCTTATTCCAGTCCAGCTTCTTTAATTTGTTCCAACAAATCATCAAACTCACAAGAAAACGTGGACATGAGGAGCGGAAAGCGAAAAATGGAGGGCAGGCGATTCAGACTTGAAACCATCAATCAGAACATCAATGTCCGTTATTATGCTGATGATATCCAGCTATAAATCTAAACTCTTAAATAAACTACAGACCTGCCGTGATGACATCAAAGCCTGTTTTTGGCCCTAAACCCATGAGATTCTCTTACGTTGGCTTCTAGTAGCACTGTGAGGAACCTCGGGGTTATCTTTGACCCAGAACTTTCTTTTCTTCTCAAACCGATGCTGGCAATCTTTGCTGGTACGAGCCTTCCTCCACTGAGCACCTGTCAATTTAGAATATAATATAAAATACTCCTCACTACCTATAAAGCCCTTTATAGTTTAGCCCCTGAAAAACATCATTTCAACAAATCAACCACAAAGATACCTCTGTTCCCCAAATACTGGTCTCCTGGTGGTTCCCAGACCAGAATGGGTGGCAAACCAGCTGCTGGTTTATGTGGGACACATGAACTCAGACTTAAAACTTTTTTGAGAAAGCCAAATATTAATCTCTTTTAGCCTCTGGTATAGTAACACACACCTTTTAGTTCAGGGGATCCCAAACCCAATATAACATACATTGGTGTTTGTGACGGCCCTGCGACAGACTGGCGACCTGTCCAGGGTGTACCCTGCCTCTCGCCTGATACTTGCTGGGATAGGCTCCAGC
>JBBBVU010000021.1:1932015-1950344 GCA_037177055.1 Atherinosoma microstoma | reverse complement strand
CTGATAGCATTTATTTTACTTCTGAAGTGGTCTGCAAAGTCCTCACATGCAGCATCTGTTGCTGGCATGGAGGACTTGTTAAAATTAGCATTTATTAAAAGATCTATTGTTTTAAAAATAAATTTTGTGTTGTTTTTGTTGTCTGCAATAAGGTTTGCAAAGTGGAGTGTTCTGGCCTGCTTTACTGTTTTATTGTAATTTTTTAGATGTTCCTTAAAAATTTCTAAATGGATGGTTATGGATGGTATGTCAGACATTTCATTAAGACCTCAGGAAATGTTGTCAACTTATGAAAAAAAACTTCATATAAGAACTAAAACAGCTAAAAATCAATCAGGGAGCGTTTCAATTTTTTATTTCATGGTTGAGGAAACACCTGAGCCGTGATTATAACCTTTCTGTTCCACAGAGGAATACAGATTTACTATCAAGCCTTCCTTTCATTCAGGGATCATACCTGCTAACAGGCACATGGACTTTAACCCAAACCTAAACATCAAAATTAAACTGAAGACATGAATTCCCAAGATGCCTTGTGCCAACATTTGCTTATGACTTCCCACGCCATTTCTAATTAACGTCAGCTACAGCTGCCTTTCTGCAGCATCTTAGCCAATCACCTGTATCAGCGCGCTGCCAAAGTCGTCCTGTTGGAACAGCGGCAGCATGGGGTGACCCATTAACCCTTGTTCATGAGCAGCGAAGTCCGAATTAACAATTTGTTTCTCCAGCAGCAGCTGAGCGATTTACCTTCTGACCTGAAACCTTTTCTACAGGACAATTATTTTACCGACATGGTATCAGCATCAACATCCAGCATGGGGGTTAAGAGTTGCACAAATTACTGAGACATTTGTCCTTTTCTGAGGGTTTTGGAGGTAGAATTACAATACCTCTTAGTCTGCACAGAAGAGGAATTTATGGAAGTCAAAATAAGTGGAATAAGTGCATCGGTCTGTTGTTGTGAAAGAGCTGAGCCAAAAGGCAAAGCTCTTGATTTACCCGGGGGTCTGCATTCCTACCCTTACGTAGGACCACGAGCCGTGGGAAGTGACCGAAAGAACGAGATCGTGAATACAAGCGGCCGGAATGAGTTTCCTCCGCAGGGTGGCCGGGCTCTCCCTTAGAGATAGGGTGAGAAGCTCGGCCATCCGGGAGGGGCTCAGTCTGGGCTTCGATGTTTAGGTTACTGCCCTTTATGGAAAATGGATTGATGGACGGATACTGAACGAAAAAGGAAAAAGACGAAACAATTTAAATTCAAGTATTTTCCAACCTGAACTCACAGAAAAATGTGAAAAAAGGCTTGACCTCTTTAATGAAGCATGACATTGTGTTAACATGCAAAGAGTTGACTTTTTCTGCTGTCACCATGGAAACAATGCCAGTATTAAGTTAATTAGTGGATTTTTCATGGTGAATTATTACATGGTGGTCTCTCTTGCTCACTGGGGAACTATAAAAAACCCAAATATCCTATTTAAGAGGAAGAAGGAGGCCAGGATGGAGTATAACCAATACTTTTATCCAGGATTCGAGTTTGGTTGCATTTTTTTGTTTTTGGTTTGATTCATATGATTGTCTGGGTTGGAATACTATATCAGCACCCTCAAAGAGACAAAACAAATCTTTTTTTCAGGGGTCGGTCTGATGGCATAACGGACGGATGTGAAATGAACACCCTCTTCTTTAAGTGATACAGGAGGATTTTTACTCTGACTGGTACAACGATTGTGCCTGGACTACATTTTGACCATGACCACTGATTTTTCTGAGATCAGGCTGAAAGCTGGATGAGGAAATAATACACAGCAGGAGTGCTAGTCATGAAGGAGGTTTCTCATTTCCACACACTTTGAAGTTGTTAGCCTGGCGTGCAAATAAATTAGATAATGTTGAAGTATGTAAACACAAATCCGTTTATTACACTTTTTTTCTTGCACAAACTCTTGAAGTGCAGTGTCTCTTGCTATGCCTCAGCATAGAGACAAATCCAAAGCTTGATGGGCTTATCCTGATTAGTTACAGCTTATGATATTAAGATGCATGGAAAATATACAATATTTTTCCGTTGTGCAACCAGATTTTCAATCATTTTAATGGAATACAAGTGCAGCCAGCCCAAGGATGTGAGCATGTTAGTGATAGTGGTGCATGGACTCGTGCTTTGTGAGCGTAACCTAACCCTCATGTGTGGATGCCTACAGAGTCTTGTGGCATTTTCAAGGCCTAAGAGGCACGAAGAGAGGTGGAGGATATGGATGGTGAAAGAAAAAAAAAAAGGGTGGAGGGGTAGCTAATTAACATATTAATGACCCCACCTTCCTACAGCTTCTGTTGGATAGTCCAAATACTTTGATAAGTATGCAAATGAGAGCCGCACCATCTGAAGAGGGAATTAGCTCTGCCACAGACAGCCGAGAGAGAGGAGGGAGGGGGAGAGAAGAGGAAGGAACGAGGAAGGAGAAGTGTTAGGGGGGGAAAGGGGAACCAGAAAGGGGGCAGGAAGGAGAAGCAAAGAGGAATGTCAAGATGAAGAAAGGAGGAAGGAAAAAAGGAGAGATTCAGGCGTTACGATGAACTCATATCTCCATGTTTACTTTAGCTGTCTTTAATTATCTCATGTGCACGTGAGTGTGTATTCATCAGACGGTGATTCTCATTTCTGTTTTTTCCAGTTCTCGGATCGATACAGCAAAGCCAGCGGGCCTGAATCCCTGCAGCCACCAGGGCGGAGGCTGAGGTGGGCGGCGTGGAGTAACGACCACGAGTGATTCTAACACGTTCAGTAACAAGGACGAGGCTAAGTGTGTTGGCGCGTGGGCGAGACAAAGGGAATATGGATGGATGTTGCGTGAACAGCCATGCTCGTCACATTCCACAATTATGTTAAATAATTTCATTAACTTGCTCATTTCCTGTTCGGCCAGCTCTGACACTGGTAATTAAAGGAGTGGACATCTCTCGTGTACGGAGGGAGAAATCTGACAAGGGGGGAAAATGAGGGGTTTAGCTGTTATCCACCTTCCTTTACTGTTCTCAACAAAATCCAAAGCCCCACCGGGACAGACAAGAAGATCTACATCTTACAAATCTGTATTCAGAATAGTAAATCTCTACCGGCGGACCTCAGACGTGAAGGCATCCACCTCAAAAATCTTTACATAGCAGCAGCTTTTATGCCGTTTGTAATTTCCTCAACGATATTTTCCAAAACATGCAGACAAATTAACGAGCGTCTCCTTCCTGCGTAATGAGGGGTTCAGTTCTATTTTGGATGTCATGCTGTAACTCCTCGCTGCACCCAACGATGCAAAAATATCTGCAGAAATCTTGGCCTTTGTTTGAAATCAGGGGAATTCTTCACTGAGCATTAACACCATAATTAGCAAAAGCCTGTGCTGTCCTAGTTATGTAAGATGGCTCTTTTTGTCTTTTGAAATTGGATTACCGCAGAGAGGAACCATTCATTTCATGAAATAGGGGGCAAGGGTAATATTTTTTTTTTTTATCCCTCATACCTTCACTATGCAGTCACTGGCACAAAGCTTTCCTTCCTCATTCAGCTCATGCGCAGTACTTATACACCTCAATAAACATGATTAGCATGGTTGACTGTAAATATGTAAATGACAACAGAGATGTGGAGGGAATGTTTATGGATCCAGGGTAGAAAACTCCCGACCCCACCCATGAGAGAGAGGGGGGGATTCTGTTAAGTCACCTTTATATTTTCTTTCATGAAGGAAATTCCTCCATTGAACTGTTGCTTTAAAAGGAAAAATATGCTTTCACCTTCGATGTCTTTGCTGCTTTCATTCTGCACAGACAAAGGGTTGAAAATACAAAACGATAATCCTGGACCTCCATCTGAGGTGTTGAATCCATGTTCCCTCTCCTGCATTACACATCATAGTACTATAAGAATCTGACTAACTCTGTACAATATATTGGCTGTAAGCCTGTGATAATAATGACGGTTGGGTGTCTGAGAAGCCAGACATGAAGCCAATGGAGTCCTCAGCGCTGCATTACTGACTCAAATCATTTACATATCCTGTGTGAAACTGGGGGAAAAAAAAAAAAGTTAATCAGAGTCTATTAAATGTGCTCCAGGGCCCAACCGACATACTTACGTATGATATGAGTAAATTTAATGCATTTTTAAATCCTCTTGAAAAATCTCCATAATTCTGTGGTTAAGTTTTGGTATCCGGCCAATAACACTCAAACACGTCTCAATGAACAGATCAATTTATGCCTTTTACTCATGAAACAGAGTAAGAACAGATTAGGTGTTTAACTGTAATAACCCAAGACGCATTTTCACCAAAAGGAAGCAGTACCTTGAAGAAGACCCAAAGGGTTCCTACGAGGAACTACGAGGCTCTGGATTGGGGCTGCAGGACACAGATTAGCCGTCCTCCAGTCAATACAACCAAATACACCATTAGCCCGAACCTTTCAATATGGTCGACAGTCATGGCGGACCAATGACTGATGGCACAGTTCGACGCCCAGGTATGACTGCAGTTTTTTCACGGTTAGGGTTGGTTAGAGTTCGGAAATGATCGTGGATCAGACTGAAAGATTTCTTCAAACTGTCACCCTAATGGCTGCCATTTTATTTTACATTCAGGGTACATTTATACCAGAATAGTCAGGGGGACTCTGAGTTGGTTGGGAATGCTGAGAAATGTTGCACCTTCCTTTGGTTTGGGGTGCAATCCCACCAGCCTTTTTTATTCCAATCCTAGTCCTAGCTGGCTTGGAAAGTCCAGTTCATTAGGGGAAGTGTGAAAGCGCAAGAGAACCCTGATGCGGATCTAAGAAGTAAAGTCTTTTCCAGCCAACAACCAAAACCAAATGCAGGAAGCGGACACAACATACGTGCATGTAGAGCGATAGCTGGAGAAATGGCTCGTGGTCAGATGTGGCGTGGGAAGAAGTAAAGGCTCTAATAGGAATATGGTCAACTCAAACCAGAATGATTCAATTTGCTCTTCTGAGCGGGAAACAGAAGTTGTCCTGCAATGGATGAGGGAGTTTTCCTGTTCGTTGTCTTATCTTGTCCTTCAGTAACTCTTGATGCAGCATCACCTCTGGCAAGGACGGGAATACGTTATATAAAAGGTCTGGTTCATTTGATAAGTGCAGTGTGAAAGCAAACTCCAACCGGAACAATGTTGCAACCCTCAACTGAACCGAGTCCTTAATCGAGTCTAGCAGACTATTAGGTGTGAATGCACCAAAATCATGCGGTTACAATAACTGCTCGTTTGGGGGCGGTATTACCAGATATGACCAATAACCAAGAGGAAAAAAGCAGGAAAAAGAAGAAGATCCAGATCATCGATTGGCCAAGACTGAAAACAGCTCGTTCACTGCAGGGAAACAAAGGAGCAACACCAAGTTTCTGCAGTTTTATGGTTTCTGCTTTTACTTTGGTGATCAAACCTTACATAGTTTTCACAACAATGAGCAGCAGGAGAGACAGCGACACTGCAAGCAAACTTGGAAGTAAACCCGAGTTTGCTTGTTTGGTTTGCCCCAGAAAGCCTCTCCAAACAAGCCATACCATCCGTGGAAGGATGAATCATCAGGGTGAATCACTGACCACCAGTAGGAGTCACAGCGCATTCTTTGGCCATAATTACAGATCACAGTTTCATTAGATTGGTTTTGGGGGGAACGATAGCAGAAAAATGTGACATCAGAAAGTAAAAGATCCAAAATAATGTTTTATTTCTCACATTCACATCTGGTTTTTCAGGATCCAACTCTCATAGACGAGATCTTTCTGTCACCTATATAACAGAATTTTTAAAGGCGGTTTGTTCCCATCTGATCAGATCTAGTGAATAGTGGGCAGTGCCTGATAAGGCCACTTTAACTGACCAATCAGAGCAAACTGGGCTTATTCGATGCTCCGCACCCAGAATCCAGCAAACTAGCAGATTTCAGGCTTAACCAGAACCATAAAAACCAAACAAAATGAATTAAAATAAAAACGAAATTAAGCCAATTAGATGATGCATTGGGAAGAATGATGCACAAACTATCCCCTCTTTATATTTTGCATTTTTTGTGCCCTTTGTCCATATTTTACCTTTTCCCAGTGCAAGGATGAAAAAACATTGCAGGTACATGATCTGCATTCCCTTAGTTCTTGTCGCTTGCTATGATTTGCGATCTTCCCCCACACGAACATAACTCCTCGTCCATTTCTGTGCGCTGTATGTGCACCCATTAAAATACATATAATCCACATTTAAATACACTGAGTATCAAATGTGATCTAGCCCAGGCTGCTGTATGCAAAGTCAGGCATGTTTGCCCTGAAGACTATCAGCTCTCCAGGGAGAGAAGCCATCGAGCGGCATTATCGACATTATAGACGCCTCAGCCTGGAGATAGGCTTCACATCGATCCCCTGATTAATTACTATCTGCAGGCAGCAGCACAGAGAGGAGGAGAGAGCGAGACGGGTGGGAGGCAGAAAGGAAAAGTGAGAGAAGGAGGAAAGAGTGATAGGAAATGAGGGGGGGGGGGGATAAAGGATTGGAGAGACAGTGGAGGGAGAGTCCACCTTGTACTATCTATGAATATCAGCTAAAGGCTACACGGTAATCTTCTAGGTGGAATATTATTTATTGATATATAGGTAGGCTGGAATTCTTATCTGAGCTGCAACCAGCCCCCCCCCCCAACACGCAGCCAAGGACACAATGAAATTCACACATTACTGGGGTGGAAAGAACTCTCAAAGACGAGTAGAGGACGATGAAAAACCCACCCTTGAATTCCCAAACAGGTTACACATAAAACTGTAAATATTTGAGAAAATAACGAGGGAACGGCATGTGAAAAATGTCTGAGGCTTTTTCGAGCACGCTGTGGACGAGCAGGTGGAGTGGATAGCATTAATGAACTCCAGATCCTTTGGGCTACAGTCCTCATCCTCCCCGGAGACTGTGTTGCACCATGTGTAAGACGAGTCAATAAGATGTTATAACACCAGCCTGAGCTCCATTCAGCCTCATGTTTAAGACTGGGGGACGGGGTTTTTATGAATGATAAGTGACAAAGTTATTATGGTGTGGTGAATCTTTCCAGTCAACAGTGAAGCTTCAGAGTCCGGCTTCACACAGTCAAATCACTTCCAATGCAAATTAAGTCGGCCGAGCTTCTTCTGGACTTGATTAGATGTTGGTGGCACCTCCTCTGGTGCCAATAAAATTGATGTTAACAGAACTAAAACCACCCAGTTTTTAGCATTAGCTGCTAATGTGGGAGCTAAGAAGCCTGGAAATTAGTCTACAAGTGAATATTCGACTTCTGGCGAAATTTTTAACGTCTTCTGTTAAAAAGACAGAAGTTTTGCACATGCACAGATGTAATAAAACTAAATAAATCTGATATACGGCTCCAGATGCATGAAGAAATCTGAGTATATTTGTTCCAATTCCTCATAATCAAATAACTGCCTCTATCTGATAAAGCATAATCAGATTATTCTGTCTACATGACCACTTAAATAATGTGATAATTTCAGAAATGAGATAATTAGCTCATTTTCGGGTGTGCATGTAAACGGACTCATGAACACACCTAGATTTCTCCCCAGTACTCCGATGTTTTTCTGCATGTATACCCGTTTATTTGATTATTTCGGTTTTGCTTCCATCTTTTTAATGTGTTCCGTTAAATAGACGGAAAACAACGCAGTTTCAATGTGACTGAAACACATGGAGTACTTCCTGCTGCACGCAAACGAAGTAAAACATCCATGTGTCGTGTATTTTTGCAACTTATTAGCTCCCACATTAGCAGCTGACGCTAAAACCGGGGTGCACTGCCAGGAAGTTTCAGTATTATGCCATTATGTTGTACGTTCTCCCAAAGATCTCTGATAATAGCTGGTAAATGCACACCAGGTTTTCAAATATCGCATTGAAGAAGTGCATGTAGATGCATCAGTTCCGATTATTACCATTAGATTTTGATGGTCATGTAAACGTGTTCACTGGATGATTAAGAGACAGATGTTAGCGGGTGCTGTATGGCTCGGGAATCAGGCTTTGGTTTCCTTCTCTTTGCATCACATGTAACTCTGAACCTTAAAAAGGAAATACAGTTCAGAAATGCATCATCTGTGTAAAAATAAACGTATAAAATACTTTCTTTTCATGGCTAACTGGTCTGACTCATGCTTTGGTGATACTTTGGTGAAACCAATGATGTTTTTACAATGCTGAGATGTCAAACTAGCTTACTTCTGTGTCTCGCGCTGTGAGCTCGACACAGTGCCTGAAGACTCGGGAAGGAGAGGAAATGTTAATGTGCTGTGTGTGCATGCAGCCATGGAAAATAGAGGTTTTGCATGCTTCTTCGCCCGAACAAAGTGCTTTAACAGATAGAAGATAGACAGGGTTAAGCATCCAATGATAACAATAAATATGTGCTGTGGCTTGAGCCCTGCAGAGTCCCGGCCCAAGTTAACCCCCGATAGAGCAGAAAACACACTGACCAGGACTTCCGTTCAGCCGACCCAGCTTATATGTTTTTGAAGCATCGGAGCCTTAAGTAGTTACAAATGCACTCCAATGGTTTGTGACAAAGAGTGGATGCAGGAAGGGGAAGCTGCTGAGACCGCTCGCTGCTGCAAACTCAACCTGACTCGGCTGCTGCTGAAACGAGCCCTCGTACACTCGCTGCACTTGACATTTCCGGTGCATCCCAAACTGCAGCCGAAGAACACGTAACATACCACTTGGGAGCTTGTCAGACTCATTCATGTTCCAGATTCGGAGCACACTTCCTGGCCTGTGAATGCAGTTGCTGCTGCGGCTGCAGTTTCACTTGGTTTAAAACGAGTATTTCAGGTGTGCAGATGATAGAAATACAAACTTAATTCCAATAAAGCTACAACACGTGAATGAAAACAGAATGCAATCTCACAACCCAACATTTTATGCACAATAGAAAACAGAAAACACGTTAAATGTTTTAAGTGAAAGAATTTAATATTTGGTGAAACATACGAGCTCATGCTGAATTTGATGGCAGCAGCACGTCTTAAAAAGGCTCCAACAAACGGCTGGAACAGTGGCGGTAAGAGGAAAGAGCTGCAGCTAGTTGGTTAAACCAGCAGCTGGTCAGTAACATGACATGAGAGCACCTCAGAGAGGTAGAGACTCTCTCAGAAGTAAAGATGGGCAGAGGTTCAGAACCTCAACTTAAAACTGCAACGACTTTGATGATTTCATCACCTACAGGACATAAAATCATTAAAAAGATTCTTCTGCTTTAAAACATGAGGTGATTCTCTACTGGAAACCACTGCAAGGGTTCAGAAGGACTTGTTTGTGAACACAGTTCACCCTGAAACCCACAAATGCAGGTTAAAGACCCACTCAGTAACTTTTCATCCTTAAAACACACCGGCTGTTTTGCACACGCATCGTGGCGGATTCAGCAAAGAAACTGGCTCTCGTTTGTTTCTTCAAAAGAGAGACAGAGCAAGAGATGAAACAAGAGTCAAGATAAGACTGTTTTTTACTGTCTGGAAAGTAGCGTCTTTAAAGCTCTATCATTTAAAGAAGAAGCCAGATGTGAACAGGATCCAGAAACACTGCTGTCTTCTCTGGACCAAAGCTCATTTAACCCAAAACGATAACACAACGAGGTTGAGATAACGTTTGTCAAACGGTTGGGCTGCATGATGATGATTATACCTTAATTTCAAACAAGTAGTTTAAATCATGACTCAAATATATATTGGCAAAGCAACAAGAGCAAACAAAATTAAACCTTTACAACCCAACCTGAGAAAAAATGGGGAGAAAAGTCAAATTTTTTTAATCTGAAGTTTGGCCCTTTATCATCTTCTCGGGATATTCACCATTTATTACCATATGACATGTCAAAATTATTGTAGTATAGTCTTTTGCTTCCTGGTACAAGTCTGAGATTGTGTACAACAGGGTTTTGAGCAAAGTGTTTACCATAATGTGATGCAAAATGTCTCAGAAACTCTATGAATCAAATATATGTTCCACTTTATAGGGTTAAAAGACACGAAAATAAGAATAAATAACAAAGAAAATCTACATGTTGGACAAGGAGTAGGAAGAAGTACAAAACTTCTACATCTCATTGCCACACTCAATATAAGTCACATGAAGTGCATAAACTATGCCTGTCAATCTAAATACATGAACATGAGCAGCTATGAACATCCCAACTACACATATTCGCTTCCTATAGATATACATAAATACATAAGCAACCCACACATGTTCCTTCTACACTACATTAATCTCCAACACGCAAATCTGAAACATGTACAAGTACCAACATTCTGATCTATTTACAGTCCATCTGTGACATCCCATCATCGACGAGTACAGATGCATCTGAATACGTCCTGCCAATGCCATCATACGTCCAAGGTGATGTCAATATGCACAACATATCTGCTATATACAGCAATGTATACAAGCAAATCCCAAAAGCATGTCAAGGCCCCCTCTCCCATGCCTTATACTGGTGGTTAGCAGGTACCGCGGCCTCACAGGAGGTTGAGATAACAGCTATAGCAACAAAAGTGAAGCTAACATTTACTTATGGCGTTACATCCCTAAACCAGCTGTTAAGAGATGGCTCAGCCAGGTTTGTTTCCACTAATCTTTAATAAAAGATTTACTCTACTCCACAGCAGAGGATGCATTTAAAGGGTTAAGATGGTCTGAGGCAAAGTGGGAAACTGCTCTGTGGTCGAAGCATGGACGGCGTGTCCTGCAGACTAAAGAGCAGAGGGATCATCCAGCTTGTTATCAGCTCTCAGTTCAAAGCCTGCATCTCTAATGGTATGGGTGGGAGGCATTAGTGTATATGGAGCTGACAGCTGTCACATCTGGAAAGGCTCCTCTAATGCTGAAAGGTATATACGGGTTTTAGACTACGTCTTTTTCAGGGATGGTAAATGGACTGTACTTACAAAGAGCTTTTCTAGTCATATTTGACCAGCCGAAGCCCTTTTACACCACATACACATTCATTCAGAGCTTCTGAGTGTTTTATGTATCCATCATGCACACGTTCGTCTCCCTGATGGACACACTGTAGGAAACACGCTGGTATATAGTCTGGGAATTGATCCACTGACCTCTCCCTCCTGAGCTACAGCCACCCAGGGAAGGGAAGACCTTGCAGGTTTCAGCAAGACAATGCTGAACCCCATCCTGCATCTATAGCAACAGCATGGCTTCACAGGAGAACTGGCCAGACCTGCAGTCAGTACTAAACATCTGGAGCATCATGAACCTGAACAGGTACAGCAACCAAGGTATATGTAGGGGTGTATTTATAGGCATGTATATGGAATAGCATGCAGATATGCATATAGATATGATAGTGATCATGGATTTATATGTATAATATACATGCAGGTTTATGTATACATGTATATACAGTGGTATGTGTGAACCTTGTGTATTTTATCTTTTAATATTTGATCTGTCTGTTGTAGTTTTAACATCTTCCAGGGAGAAAAGATGGAAATTAGACTTTAGCTAAAGTAAGGGGGTGTTTACCTGACATAAACTAAACTTAACCCTTTCATGCATAGAGTCCCCTACAGTGGACTCCTACCTGACAGCTGTTTTCATGGGTGGGGATGGAATATTTGTAATTTTGCTGCTTCAGGGGACATCAGTGAGTCATACGATACACTGCCACTCATTCTAGAATAAAATTTTATATCCGTACATATATACATTATAATCATAAAGTTTTCTGTAGCTGTAAACAGGAATATAACATGAAAGATATTCTTCAAGAAATTCATATCATAGAAATACGAAAAGCATATTTCATGATGGATATATCAAAATACATTGAATAAATAAAAAGTCAAATATGATTAAAAAATAAAAAAGCATCACTGTAAATGTCTGTGGAAGTAAATTATTGTATGTAAAAAACATGTGACACTATTTCTTACTAATTCATGCATGAAGGGTTAACAGAATGGGACAACTGGTTTCCTCAATTCCCAGTTGTTTATACTTGGTAAAAGAATGGGAAACATGGACGGTGAACAGCTGGAGCTCATATTGTCCACAAAATAGTAAAAATGTCTCCTTTTTAACATTTTAAATGTTTTCTATTTCCATTGATTTGTCTTTTTATCTACATTTTAAACAGTGGAATTCTGATTCCAGCTACTTTTCTCAGGAGAGTAAACACACCTGAGTCGGTAGGATGACTTTAAACGTCAGCGTATTATAAAATATACACTACTTTCACTCAATACCGGCACATCTTGTTAGTTAGTTGGCTCGTAAAAGCCGAGACCTGCAACTTTCTGAGGGCTATGGAGGACAGGTGGCTGTCTTTTCTGGTGTGCAGCCATGAATAATATACATTTCCCGTAACTGAGAACATACATTATGTAACAAAAATCCAACATAAGTAAGCAGAAGGAACATCCTGAAACTAAGTTTACTTTTTCACCCGTCTAAAGAAATCAAAAGAAGGAAAAAAAAGTGTGATAAATCCTCTAAATAAACTTTATTTGTGACATCTTGTGCACAGCGTCCTAATGAAACTATCTGAGCTTTTAAATAACAAAAAATGTCATCATATTTCTTTAAGTGACAAAAAGCTCTGGAAAGTGAATACGGAAAGGAAACTTTTCCACTGACAAGGAAAAGCTTGAAATCTGAAATAAAGTTGTGTTCTACCTTCCACCCACTCCACTCGCCGAGAACTTTAGAGCTGTGGGCGTAGAAAGCGAGAAAGAGTTGTGCTGCATGGGTAATAAATTGATAATTGTCTATCGTGCTAAAAACCAAGCAGATGAGAGAAAAACAGAATTATTTATCTCAACCATTTGTATCTTTAAAGGATGAGAAGCCCTCCTGATTAATATTTCATGTGGGAGAAATTGTGTAAAGTAGGTGGGAAAAGGAATTCGGTGCTTGTTCTGTCGGTTCGGTCGCCATCATCGGCCGTCACGCTTAAAGACGGAGCGGAAAACTCGCAACGTGAGAAGAGTGACTGGCTGGAAGAACGAGGAAAACAAAAGGATGGATGGATAAAACGGAGGGAGAGAAGGATGTCTCAGGTTGTTAATAAGCTGTTTGACTCCACGCTGAAGTAACAATAGGCCAACTGAGTGTGTGTGTGTGTGTGTGTGTGTGTGTGTGTGTGTGTGTGTGTGTGTGTGTGTGTGTGTGTGTGTGTGTGTGTTTGCCGTGCACTTTGTCAGCATCACTGACCTGAAAAGCTCTGTTAATGCTGGATCCACAGGCACTGAGAGAGAAGCAGAGAAACACAGAGAATCAGGCTTTTTCTTAGAAAACAGAGAAAAAAGAAGCTGCTGAATCGTGGATCGGTGTGACTTCTGATCTGCGTAGGTTCACCATGATAAATAAATCACCAGGAAAACACTTAAAGTTTTTGACCGTACGGCATTTCTTCATGTTAAAGGATAAAGTACTTTAATATCTGATCGGCTGTTGTCGGATAACTTTGTGTTATTTACGTTAAGGATGAATAATTTGGTCAGATAGAACGGGGCCCCTTACAGCTGGTGGAGATTGTCCAAGGACCCCCATCATAAACACATATACTACCATTTCAACGTTTGAAATTACATTTTTGACTTAATATAACTCAACTACAACTTAAAATGGAAACAGGGTTATTTTTATTTAACCCTTTAAAGCCCGAAAAGAAGAAAATGGGGAGAAAAATATAATTTTTTTATCTGAAGTCTGTTAACAAAATGTAAAATAATAATAATAATTTTTGTATATTTACGGTTTATTACCGTGTGACATGTCAAAATTATTCTACTACATTATTATCATTGCGTCCACCAGGGGGCAGAAGACGAGTATCAGGTTGTGTAAAACAAGTTTTTTTACCATAAAGTGACTCAAAAGGTCTCAGAAACTGCTTTAAATATGAAACATACGGCATTAAAAAATGACCAGTAGCAGGACTAGTAAAGTCTAAATGAACCCAGTTCATTGTTAAGCTGTACAGTTTATATGAGGTGATCTGGCAGGTGGCAGGGTCATGGTATCTGTATGTCAGCCTCATTGTTTCCAGCCTGTTTCCATGGATGTATCCTGCTGCCATGTTTCTCAGCTGCACATCCGTGATGAGAATCTCCCGATCCACCACATCCCAAAGATGGAGATGTGGTGACTGTGGAGGCCACTGGAGTACAGTAAACTCATTGATCTGAGCTTTGTGACATGGTGCATCATCCTGCTGGAAGTAGCCATCAGAAGATGCTCCACTGTGCTCAGACAGGGATGGACATGGTCAGCAGCAATACTCAGGTAGGCTGTGCTGGTTAAACCAGGCCATGATGGTACTAACGGGCCCAACCAGTCCACCCATTCTCCTCTGACCACTAACTAGATATTTTCTCCCCTTCAGACCTTTCTCTGGAAACCCTAGAGATAAACACTCAGACTGAAGTCTTATGTTTGCCTTTTGTCCCGGACTGGGACAACATCCGTTACTTTTTCCTTTTTTTAATTAAAAGTCCGGTTTAGTTGTTTAAGAAGTTTTATTTTCATTCTCTGGATGTCAAAGCTGTAAAAACGTGGACTTGTGTTCCTGCTGGATATAAAACTAGGACTTGTGTAGCGGTGTGTGCGTGTGCACGTTCATGTTGGAGGGAGTGAAGGTCACCCTGAATGGTGGTGTGTGTGTTTGTGTGTGTGTACCTTTGGAGCGTGTGCGATGGCGCTTATCGTCTGCATCCACCTCCATCTGCAGAGAAGGCACAAACAAGCTGTTAAACACACAACACACAGTGTCGCAAAATTATCTTTAATTTGGAAACATGTTGTCTGGGGTTGGCGGCATTCATCCTGGTTGTCAGGCATCCCAGCTCGCACCTGATCTGACAGCCGGTACCGCCGACATGACTGATGGGCAGCGTTTGTGATTTAAAGACGCAGAAACATGGACTCTGACCTGGAAAAGCTCTTCACCGCTACATCTGATGAATTTACATGCATGCGCACGGCCACTGGCCACCGGCTCCAGAGTATCTCTGGCTCCAACACTTCCAAACAAAAAGCTTCAGCTCCTCCAGCTGAAGTCAATAAATTATTCCCCAAAGTCACTGCGGTGTCATTAGGAAGATCCTCTCCGTCTAAGCGGTGTGCCGGCCGACCTCCAGCATAGATTTCTTTAATTTAGTGGACAAACCTCATGGATCTGGTCTCTTTTTATCTAAACTGTTTGACTGATATGAGAATGAAGAGGTTTATTCACCTTTAAACTCAAAAACCAGGATTAAATGTTTGGATTTATGGCGGGGTTAGAGAGAGAGAGAGATTTGCTGCTTTAAAGTTTATAACGTTTACGTTGACGTTTTGGTTGCAATTTGATGTTTGTACCACTAGATGTCACTGCTTCCTCCACACTCAACCCATAAAACAGTTATATTATCAACCATTTCTCAAGAACAGTAGTGTGTAACTGATGGATAACGTACCCTTTAGGTGAACTACGGAAGTATTCCAGACATTTATAATAATAATAATACATTTTATTTATAAAGGGCTTTTATAAAGTCCATATCCTGTCCAGGTTTACAATCCAGCCACAGCATGAAGTGTTTATTCAGAGACTATCTGGTAAATCCACCATGATTATGCATGATAACGCCATCATTTAAACATCACCCCCACAGGCAACAGAAAGCCTAAAGAAAAGCCTAAAATAGATCCTTGCGGGACCCCACTACTAAGAAACATCTATTTTGAACCAGAAATTATAATGAATCCACTTCCTGTCAGAATTTCCACCAATCAGAGAGCTTAAGTTTAGGGTAATGTCCAATCAGGAGCAGCCAAAGATCAACAAGTGAGCAGAAAAGAAGAAAAATAATGCTCATCTATTTTTGTGAGGATAGGAGGTTATTGTAGCAGAAATAACTGGAAATGAGAAAAAAGTGTAAATATTTTCTGTTGTGTGTTTGTTTCAATGCCAATATTTTTCCTCCTGAAAGCCAAGACTTGATTCTTATTCCAGTATGCATGTTCTTGAAGCATTTGTAATGAACAAATGTTGGATATTTTATACAAAAGTTTGAGAAATACAAACAGATGCTGAAGTGAAAAGTGTTACAACCATCACCGGCTTTCCCCTGAAACTAAATGGATCCTGCTCATGTTTTTAAAAAAAACAACTTGCATAACGCTTTAAACCACTCGTATTTCACTTGTTCTGATTCATGCCCACATGGCAAAACTAGCAAAGATCTCACGTAGTGGTGAAAAATGCATATTAAACACACTGTAAATCTTATATAAGACATTATACAGCCATGCAGAAACATGAAGGTTAACTGAGTCAGACTGCAAGTCACAGCTGATGGATGCTAGTCAACAGATGCTCGTCTCTCTTCTTACACATGCTTTAACAGATTTAAATGAACATTTTTAGCACTTCACCACAGATACTGTGAAGAATCCGCTATAATTTATCCCAATCATGAGACAGTTTATTTACAACTTGTTCAGCTAACAGACCCTCACAGGATTCAGATTTTTTTTTAAATTTCTTTGGTCGAAAAATAAAAGTTTGTTAAAAATGTGAGAAACTTAATTGCGGTTGAAGTGTTTAAAGTCATGAAAAAAAAAAAAACAGGAAATTACTCAAACGCAACAAAAACATCCAGTTTTTTATTTTATTTTAAAATGACGCGTTTCATAATTTCTGCAGCTGGTAAAAAGGCTGAAACTGAAGCCGGGTTTTTATTTAAAAAAGACTTGAAACTTCAGGTCTCATTGGAAAAATTTAAGAAAATGTTGGATGACTTGGAGGCAGATCAGTCTGTTTGTAAATGTTCTGCTTGATTCAGGGATTCTGAAAGAGAATTGATTAAATTTTTTACTTGTTCTTAATTTGTTTTTAAACTTCCCACAAAAAGATTCTGTGCATTTCTCAAGTGTTACTTCATAAATGTTTGTTACTTTAGCAGGAAAATAAAAGAACAGAGCGTGCACTGCCTCCTTTTTGCCAGCTCTTCTTCATGTCGGAGGAAGCTTGGCGCTGCCTTCCACCTGCCTTTCATGCATGTCAGACCTACGTATCCCTCCGGAGGTAGTTTTTATCCCCTCAACAACATATCATAAATTGTGGAGGAGCCCGAACACCCCTGAACGTTGCTCTGTTATTTCCAGACGCCTCTAAATATTCATGCTCGCTGGGTTTGGACTATGACGGGGGCCGTGTTTGGATGTCTCGTTTTATTAAACATGATTTATTAACGCCATACTTACTTTACTGTAGAGCCCCTCAGCTCTAATGGTGTGTTTCTTTATGAATGCCCATAAATGTTTCAACAGGAGAAAAATAAAATGATGAAAAGCGAGGATACCTTGTAAATCTTACTGGCGTAGCAAAGAGGGACCTACAGTATATTGACGATGTTGGTGTGTATGTGCACGTGGAAGTGGAGCAAAGACTAAATTATCTATCAGTTCATTACAGGGAAGGTAACTTGGGCTTCAGAGGGGATCATAACAACTCATCTGGTGGAAAGGAGACTTTTCTGTTTAGTCAAACCTGGAGCGAGCGTCACTTCGACATGAATAAACCTCAAAGTTGCATCAGTTACGTAGCTTCCCTTTAGTCTGTTGGCTTTTTATATTGATTGATCGATTGATTGAAAGGTTTATTTGAACTTAATGAGAAAATATAAAAACAAAAATAGAAATAAAAGCTTATCTGAACCCACCCTAGTAGCTTACAACTCTAGTCAGGAAGTATAATAATAATACTGAGTATAAACAATTAATACACGTTTTTATGACGACCTATAAAGTAATAATAATTGTACCAACAACATTTATGATAATAATCGTGATTGATCATGTTTTTAAATCTGACATCAACGTTTTCTGGACAAGACTGTGGTCAAACCGGCCACCGGTCAGGAATAGAAAATTAAACTTAAACTCACGGAGACACGGACCTGTGATGCATTCAATGCAGCTCGGAAATCACATCTCGAACAGTCTACCTCACACAATGACAAGTACAATATCAAGAAATAAACAAACCAGGATGTGGATTAGTCTATGTGGGCTTTTTAACAGCTTAAATAAGTATTATAATAATGTATCATTTTTATAATATAAATATCCTGTTTAAAAATTTCTTAAAATAAAATAGATAAAATGAAAACTTCTGTGATTAAAATGCAGTTAATCACGTTCAAAAATTTTAATCGACTGACAGCACTAATATACACACACATACATATATGTGTGTATATATATATA
>JBBBVU010000021.1:1916598-1927513 GCA_037177055.1 Atherinosoma microstoma | reverse complement strand
TCTCAGATGGAAAGATGGACAGAGGTTCACCAATCTGAGACAAACTGGCTCTAAACATGGTGAAGATCCTCCATCTAGTGTAGAATATCATCATTGTTTACATTCTACTGGGAATATACGTTCTACTGGGAATATACGTTTTACTGGGAATATACAATATACGTTCTACTGGGAATATACGTTCTACTGGGAATATACGTTCTACCGGGAATATACGTTCTACTGGGAATAAAATATGTTTTACTGGGAATAAAATATGATGTTTATGTTCTACTGGGAATCAAATATGTTGTTTACGTTCTACTGGGAATAAAATATGATGTTTATGTTCTACTGGGAATAAAATATGATGTTTACATTCTACTGGGAATAAAATATGTTGTTTACGTTCTACTGGGAATAAAATATGGCTTTGTGAGATTCTGTTCTTATTTACATTTTAGACAGAGTCCCACCCTTTTTGGAAATTTGGGTTGTATAATAAACTTCTAAATCAGCTGACATATAGGAAACAGCAGCAGGTGAAATGCCTCGTGTGTTTGTATTGATCAGAGTCTGCATCAGTAGGAAATAAAGCATAAATCCCCTGGCTGCTTCGCTTATTATGAGCGTGTCTGGATGCAGGGTTTCATTGAGGAGAAGCTGCGTGTTACAGGGAACGAAGCGTGATAAGAAACGCTGTGATTATTGTAATATGAAGGCACAGCAGAAGCATTTTTGTCTGAATATGTGTGTGTTTATCATTTTAGTGGCGGTGATGGGGGCGGGGGTGGGGGTGCTCAGACATCTGTCACAACAATTCACGTCGTTATCAGTTTCCCTTTGTTTTCACCTTGAAGTTTGGGGAGAATGCGCTTCAGGCATATGGCGCCCAACTCCACCCTCCACCGCACACACATTAACACACACATGCTCACATTGGTATTCTGTACAGTGTAGCTGCAGGGAGCCACCAAAACTTCTCCGGCATTATCGAATTTCACTGCAAATAGGTATTTACGCCATGCATCATGTAGTGACAGCAAACATGTGTGCCAAACCGATGCTAAGTGCATGTGAATTAGTGTGAAGGGCTGTGGTGATAGCATCTGAACGGGCGCTGAGCGGGAGAAGAGAGACACAGTCAGAGTGAGAGTGATGGAGGCAGACAGGCTAAAATCTGGGAGTGATTCCTAACTGGGATGGAAAATGGCTCTGGTGGGTGACAGCAGCTGTGCAAGGGCTGAAAAGAAATGGTTGGAGTGAGAAAAAGCGGCGATTTGAACACAATAAGAGCATTTATGAGCTGGTCTGGTGATGACAAGGAGTTGTTACAGTCACACAGTGGAAGGAAAATGTAGAAATTCATGCAGCTAAAGTGGATGCAATGCTTTCTCCTTCATAAAACCTATTTTACAGCTTCGTTTCGCATCATTCTTTATGTCATTCTACATTAATTGAGCGGAAGAATAAACTGAACAGGATCCAGCGCTCTAACACTCAATCCTACCCATCAAGACGTCCCGCCGAAGCTTTTCTGTGTGGGGTGAGGACGCGCCCATCAGCCCATGCTACCCTCACCTCCATGTTGAGCCCCGGGGTTATAACACCTTCAGGGTTTTGTGAGACGAGCGTTATTTTTTCCCCACTTGACAAAATCATATGTATGAAGTCAATTATTACTTTTGAAATGTAAATAGTTAAAAAAAAGTAGCCCAGCCTTTCCCAAACTGGGGGCCCCAAGATAATTTGGAATTAATGCATTATGACTCATGACATTTAAAAGATAATAATTTAGCATTATCTCGGCGAGAGAAGCTGATTTTGGGAATGTAGGCGGTTTTTACAGCGAAAAAACATTTTATTCTCCTTATTTATGAAGATTTGACAGTTTTCCAGCCTTACATTTAGAGGACGGCTGCAGGATGACCCATATCATACCAATAACCAGTCAGACAATGCAGGGATGCAGGGATGTAGGGTTGCCAGGATGCAGTGATGTAGGGATGTAGGGTTTCGGGGATGTGGGGATGCGGCGTTGGGGGTTGGGGGGGATGCAGTGATGTTGGTTTGCAGGGATATAGGGATGTAGGGATGTAGGGTTTCGGGGATGTGGGGATGTAGGGTTGGGGGGGATGCAGGGATGTAGGGTTGCTGGGATGCGGGGATGTGGGGATGCAGGGATGTAGGGGGGAGAACAAGAAGGTATGTTATCTGGTTTAGACCAGGGTTTTCCAAACGTTTCCATGTCAGGACCTTCAGACATTAGCATGGTAGATGAAACTACCATGAAATAAGTAAAGACAGATAAAATTTGAGATATTTCAATATTAAACACTTTTGATTGATTATATAAGAAATAGATTAACTTCTATCTAATATATTTTAATGTATTTTCATAGAAATTGTATATAATACAATTTAAATATTGTAATTTTTTCATTATCATATGAAAAATAAATACATACATTAACTAATTTACACTGTGGAGGCGTCCTACTTGCATAGATATAGAAGATCACCTTTGATGGGATCATTTACAGTTTAAGTGACTCGTCTTTTAACTCCTAACCATTCAGAAATGAGAGAGCAGCAGTAAGGAGCTGTGGGGGAAGACTAGTCTAAAACCAGCTTCTTACATTAAAACTTGTGGGTTAAAACCTCTTTCTGTCCCTTCTTTAGATGTGGAAGTTGGACATATTAAGCTGCAGCAGAGAAAACCTGAAACCTGAACTGCATCTACTGTAAGTCAGAAAAGCCCAGTCCGCTCTGATTGGTGAGCCACGATGCTCTGATCTGGCCAATCAAACCCTGCGATGCAAAGATCCATCTTCACAGCTATTTACAGCGCTGTGAAAATAACTAGAAAGTACAAGTCAGGCTTCAGTAGAGACCCTTGTACAGGTGATGGTCTCTAGAAATATTCCAGGAATTTGGACCGTCGGGTGCGTCGGACATGTCTTGGATTTCACCCGGACTAACGGCTGGTTTTAGCTTTGCTATCAACTCAAACTGTATCGACTGGTCTTTCTGCCTGACATGTTTTATGGTTATAAAACAAGGTGGTAGAGCATCACCGCTGCCAGCTGATCTGCTTCAGGAAGCTCACAAGACCATTGGGTGCATTGAGGGCACAAATTCTGCCTTTAATTGAAGCGTCCTGACAAAAACCTTCAGGATTTTAGCAGAAATACATTTACATATTCTAGTTTTCTGTCTGAAATTTCCTTCTCGTCATGCTGTTCTTTCTCATTGGAATTATTTGGGGCGGTGTGCCGAGTAATGGTGACATTAACTTGGACAGGAGGGACGGGAACTTTTACCTGAAATGTTTTGGGCTAGACAGCTCTTTGGTCCGGACCTCTTCTTCCACCGTGACGTACTGACGTTCAGAGGAACGGCTCACCACGTCTCCTCCAAACTCATTTTCTACACAGAGGGAGGAAGAAGCCGGAGAACATGCATCATTAAAATCATTTCCAGAACAATCACGTTCGCACACAGCCATGACAGGAGCTGAGATTCCCTCCTTCTCCTTTGACTCCAGGCTCATGAATAGTCATATGGCATAAGCTATGCGGCACACACCAAAGCGAACGCTGATTTCCGCCATAACGACGGCCGCATGGCGTGTGCGATCGGCTCGGCAACGTGGGGTAATTAGCTAGATCTATCATCTGCTGCAGGAAGTGGGGACAAATATAGCTAATGATCCATGCCTGCCTCCATGATTTCTCTCCTCAGCTCTTCATCCTTCGCTGAGCAGGAGGAGCAGAGCAAAGAGGCGGGAGAGGACCGAGGAAGGGGGTCGATGCCACACAGTCAAAAAAAAAAAAAAGCCCTAATGTGCAAAATAAAGACAGAAGAGATGCAAGTGTGAGCGCACATGTGCACCGAACACTGCCTGGTTCTTCCATCCGCTGGTGCTAATTGAGAGGATGCATGGCAGAGAACAGATGAGGCGTTGATGGTGCAGAGGGACGATCACAAAGCAGGAGGGCCCCCACAGAGAGCCCACCAGACGGCCCTTAACAGGCGCACACACCAGTCGTTCCCATCCTATCTCACTGCAGCTTAAATCAAAAAAAAAGCCGGTCCCTCAGGACAAACAACCGCAGCCTGAGCTCAAGTCCCGCGTTACGTAAAAGGACCTCACTTTCACCCAGCAGGGGGGTCCTTTCCTGCATTCATCACACACACACCTCTGTTCTACACTTTTTTGTAAAGTCCCTTTGTAGTATGTATAACAAGCGTGAAAGCGTGCGAGCGGGTTGAAAGGGGATAGCACAAACAATTTTAAAAATGGCTATTAACAGGAAACCCTAATGTGAAACAATGGGACACTCCAGCTAAATTCTCATTTTACGACTGCAGCCCTGCTGTCTTTTGTTTCATGAAAAATGCATCAAAGGCTGGTTTGTATTTGATTACAGCTGTTGCTGCACCCGAAAGCATTTCCATGAGGAGAAAAAAAAAACAATGAAGCAAAGTCAAAGTGAATTTGGTAAGTGGTAGGTGCTACACTCTGTATATGAAAATGTTTCGTTTAAGATTGAAGGAGGACCTTGAGGGGTGAAACACTCCTGTATTTGACAATTTTCCATTTCAACCTTCATCATTTTCCAGGCTGTAAATCCCAGATTTGAGTACAAATGAATGTTTATTAAATGAAATGTAAAGGTAAATGCATGTTATACTCTGATTATTTATGATGAAATGCTGCCAGAAGATCGTAGTTTCAGATAAAAACCCCAAACATCAATTACAAACAAGCTGTAGAATAGTGAGATTTCTAAACAAAGCTATGCCGATAATTCCTCTCAGCTTAATGATATACAGCGGTATGTTTTTGGTCTGTCTTGGGAAGGACTGGCGACCTGGCCAGGATGGACCCTGCAGCTTTCCTGAATGCATATAAAAGATGGAAGCAGCCTCCAGATCTGAAGAGTGAAGCCAATGCCCAGCAGCGTGGTATTCCATGCAAACCACCGCCACTGGGAGCAACTCAGGGTCAGTGTTGTATCCAAGGACATGCCCACTAACTCCACCAGTGATGGCTGCCAGTCCGTGACAAGTATCAGCACCTTGAAAAGTATGTTGTAAACATGACGGATTATAGCGAAGAATGCTAATTTCAGAGGCTCCCAAAGCAGGCTCATGTCTCATAACAGTTCTTCTTCTATGGTGCTTTAGTAGGTTTCTTTACTGGCTTTTCCTTCCTGTCTTTATATGAGACACATTATAAAACAGGTGAGGGGTGATTAGATGTTCAGGTGAAGGAATAACTGGAACTATATTCCACAATCCTATCCAGATAGCACACATGTTTGGGCCGAATCGCTACTTATGGCTCAGTAATGGCACTGGCAATTGTTGTGTGGGCCAGAAGTGGACCAGATGTTAGTTGCCAGTCTGGCTTGGGTTATGGCAAGTCTCCTGTGGGCCACATGTGGTCCAGATGTTAGCTGTTGGCCTGGACGTGGGTTACGGCTGGTATTTTGTGGGCCAGAAGTGGTCCTACTGGTCCTAGTGGGTCATGTGGCTTGACATTTAGTCTAGGCCGTACGTCAGGGCCACATTTGGGACAAACAAACATGCAGATCTGGGCCAAACATTTTCTGCTATCTGGGTATTATTGCATGGATATTCATGAGTAATCAAGTTTCCATAGTAACGTGTTTCCACACAGAAGTTTAATTATATAAAAGTAATGATGTGTTTCATCGTTAAAGTTCATGTTAAATCCGACTAAATGGAGCAACTGCACCACCTGCTGGTGGGAAACGGTAGCTGTATTATTCGCTATTGAAGCTCTTTGGTCGATAATGTTTATGTTACGATTGTTCTGCTGATTTTAAGACATTATGTAACTGAACAAAATACACGTTTTTCAACTTGCTGATTAAAAAAATAAACATTTCGGATGCGGAAGTTAAAACTAACAAGCTATATTCGTTCAGTTTGATGGTTTTACTGACAATGTTTCCAGCTTCAATCAGTAATTCCAAACGTACAGCTACGAAGAGGAAGATCAAAGGCAGCAAACTGCTAGCTAATAAGGAAAATGTCTGGAAAGGTGTCGTTTTTCCAAACTTACCCAAACCTGGAAAACACTGAAGAGAAAATCATCTTTTCTTTTCAACACCCAGAATAAAAGATCTGTGAATGACTTCTGGTTCATTTGTGACATAATCAAACTCTTTTTTTTACCTCCTAAAATACAATCAAACGCACACACTAACGCACTCGTACAGCTCTGGCCCCTTGGTCTTTATAATCAGAGTGTAAGTAATGGCTCTGTCCTCTGATGAAGGTCTTCAGGAGGAGGCTGATGACAAATCACAGCTCTCTGACTCTTCATCAGGACACAGCCCACATTCACAAGAAAAAGGGGGAGGTGAGAAAAACAAGAACGAATGAGAGAAAAGCAAACAACGGAAAAAAAGGACAAATGCCAAGAGATTAGATAGATAAATATAAAAAAAACACACAACAGCACAGTGTGTTCCCTGTGTGTGTGTTTCTGCTGCTTAGGTTCTTTCTAGTCTGCAAGTTTCAGCACCAAGGACAGCGACAGCGAGCAGTAAAGGAGGAGTCGGCCTTCAACTGGAACGGGAACACGGTAGCATTTATAGATGCATGTGGACACGCTTATTCTTCAACCCACAATCCGACAAGTGTGTCCGGGGATTGTGTTCGTCTTCCTCAGAGAAAAAGATGGGACCGGGCTTGGCCTTTACCGGGCTTCTGTATGTATCAGAGCCAAGGAGCACGCTCTAAATAGCTCCAACACAAACACACACACACACAATGCAACTAAACCCTATTGTCCCGTTGTGCTCAACGCTGCAGTGTGGGGAGCGCACTGTAACATTTTCCATCACACATACCACACATGACTGGTGTTTTAGACAAACAGACGAGAAAAATCGCACCGATCGCACACGGAAATACGCGTATGGTGCATGAGGACAAGGGGGCACACACATATAAGAACATATTACAAGAGAGGCGCATACTTTATTCATGTGATGTCTGTGCACACACACACAGCAATCTCTTTCTCCCAGGCTTTGAGAGCGACTGGGCTGCCTGACCTACATTCCTGCAGATATGTATACAGGCAGAGAGGAGATGAAATCTCTCTTTCTGTTCCATATTCTGTGTTTCTTTTCAGGGCTTGTTGCCTCTTGGACACACATTCTTATACGCGCATATACAGAAAGTGGAGATAAAGCAGCAGCTGTGATTTCTTGGCCCGAATGTCCTCGTGCTGCAGATGGAGCAGGGACGGTCAGAGTACAGCGATATGTGGCTGATGGATTTCAGAGTGGGTTGACACGAGGGTCGTTACTCTGTGAGATCCCTTCATCCGTCCTTTTGCTTTTCTGTGGATGTAAATAAAGATTGTTGCAATGTTTCAGCTGGTCTACTGACCGGTACCGTGAAGAGAAGACGTTTCTCTCGTTTTCGACATCACCTCCTGTAAAATTTAGAATAAATTCTGATCGTCCCAATAACGAAACCAGAAGGCAGAATTTCAACATCTAGTCTTTAGCCTCAGTTGTCACCGTAAAGAAGACCAGAACAGAACAGATCAACAGTGACAAAGCTTTTTCTCATCCTAACATCTTTCTCTCAAGCCTTGGCTTTCAGGAGAAAAACAAAGACAACAGAAAATATTTACATATTTCTCCTCATTCCTGTTACTATTTCCCTCCTATCCTCTCCAAACCAACTCTAACACAGCTTCCTGGCTTTATTCCAGCCATAGAGGAACATTATTTTTCTTCTTTTCTGCTCACTTGTTGATCTTTGGCTGCTCCTGCTTGGACATTACCCTCAATTTAAGCTCTCTGATTGGTGGCAAGTCTGACAGGAAGTGGCTTCATTATAATTTCTGGGTCAAAATAGAGGTTTCTTTGTAGTGGGGGGTCCCACAAGGATCTGTCTTAGGCCCTCTGCTATTCTCTTTATACATGTTGCCTGTGGGGTTGATATTTAAAAAGTATGGCATTTCACATTTCTTTGTTTTTAGGATGAAAATGTGATAAATAATGGTGTTGTTATGGTGGATTTACCAGAGAGAGTCTCTGAAAAAACACCACATGTTGTGGCTGGATTGTAAACCTCCTGGACAGGATAGAAATGTCTGGAAAGATTCCCTTGATCACCTAAAGGGAAAGCTATCCAGCACAGAGTTACACACTACCGCTCCTGAGGTACTGTTGATAATATTATAGTTAGCAAAGAGGGGTGCTGGAGATCTAGAGGAGTTTTAAGGGTTAAACAAATTACTTTAAAGGGACTTTAACTATACGGTGCATAATATTACATATGAGACGCCACATTTTCATATTTCTGCGTCTAAAGAGCAAAATGAGGCCTTAATCAGACAACTTGTGACAACATGGGCTCCCATTACCGTGTCCTGGAAGCTTCTAGCTGGTGGCTAACAGCTCACATAGGTCCATACTCAGGATCATATACTATATGAGAGATTAAATTTAATAAATCGTCAACATGATGAAGACATTTTGTGACAAACTGATCAAAATTCCCCCGGAAATGAACGCTGAAATCCCAGCTGATGGTGTTTCTCTGTGATTTGGAGGATTTGCGAACCCTGCACTCATCAGCTTTTATGTCTGAAAGCTCAAACTGAGTTGAAATCAGAGGCAACACGTCCTTAGATGTGGGAGAATTTGGATTAGAAACAAAGCAGAGAAACAAAACTAAGATTTAGACGCCTGTTAGTCAATATGAATAAATAAAACCAGATGAGTGAATCAGCCTTTACGCCGCTGGACGTTAACATAGCAGGTACGACAAGAGGAGAGGGTGGAGAAGGAGTGTCGGCGATAACGTGGATAAATTAATGCCTCTCTGTGTGCAAATATGTGTTTGTTGAAGACAGGATCAGCCTGATAATGAAGCCAGCTGGCTGTGAGGACATTAATGGACTTTTTTATTCATCCAGCTGCAAAGTTATGACACGTATGATACGTCTCCACATTTAGCTTTTCTGTTGGTGTTTTAGGAGGGTTGCCATTCAGAAAAAGCTCCTCAAACCCCAACAGCTCAGAGGTTCATCATTCAGAAGGTTCTCGCAATAAGAAAAAAAAAAAAAAAAGGCCTGATCCACTTTATCCCAAAACTAAACCACGAAAAGCCTCCAAATCCCAGCGAAGCATTACACTGACCACACTGTCAAAACTGTGATCCAGCTGAAACCAGCGGAGGAATTCCCTCCACTTTAATATTACAGGAGCCCCCCCCCAAAAAAATATACAAGATCAGCTGGCAGGAAGAGAGAGGGAACAGAGGATGAAAAAGACGTTTATTTTCTTTATTCTTCCATTTCCTGCTGCATGAGCGGCACTTCGGTCTGTTTCAGTCTGAAATGAATAAATAAACCAAATAAACAAAAACTGACTGAACTTTTTATTCCTTTTCCAAAACCATTCATAACCTTTATCATATTCAGCTGAATTAATTGACTTTGTTCATAAACAATCAAGTGAAACTTCGGTTCATTGCTATAATAATAATAGAATTACCAAAAAAATTAACTCAATTATTTAATTGAATTAAATGGCATAAAAAATAATCAATTAATTTTTTAAAAGTATTTTCATAATAATGTGATAATTAATTGATTTATTTCTGTTTTTACTTTGTTTTGTATGTAAATTGTTCTGTCTTATTCGTATAGATTAATTTGTTTAAATTCATTCCTTTATTATAGTTTTAATTCTTAGCTTATTTATCTTTGATATTACAATTTTATAGCTTTTTTTCTTAACCAATCAGGTTCATATGATTTGTGTAGGGAAACCACGTCATGAAACAGGAAACCGTCCTTACTAAAATCATCCCTACGAGGCTGTTAAGGCCTCAATCATAAATCAAAAAGCAGATTTTTTCTTTTTGGATCGAAGATCAGTGAAAAGTGAAATATATTGCTTATTTATTTATTCAGAAACAGGTTTAAAGGGAAATTAGAGATAAATTAAGTACAAAAAGCAAATTAAGAGGAAGTCAAGGAGCTGAAACCTGATTGGCTGAGATGAAAAAATAAACATCAAAATAAAGTAATTTACATTTAATAGATGAATATGAATGAATGGATTTGCTTATTCATATTCAGATTTAATCTGTTGTTTACCTGCTCAGCTGCATCTGGTGATTCATTTATTAATAGTAAACATGTATGTAAATAAAACCAGAACATACGTGCATCTTTTCCAGCACAAGCTCGTAAAAAGAGCGCCAGGGAACGGGACAGAATGATGTCACATTGATCTCTCACCAGGATCAATGATTATTGCATCTTTAATCAGACTCGGGTGTCACAGAGATAAATAGTCAATTAGATTTTCTATTAATTCCATTAATACAAATGAAAATTTATTTTTCCAAGTATTGATTGTTGCAGCCTTCACTTCATCAGTCATTAAACTCCAGGGTTGAGAGACACACCTCCACGTCGAGCCCGCAGGTCGGCCTCAAACTCTGATCCAACCACGAAGCTCAGATTTTAACTGGTGTGTGATTTCATATAGTAAAAGCTAAAAAAAAAAAACTGAATCTATGTGTCGGTTTAACTCCCTCTCAAAAAATATCTGGAGAAACGTCCGTGATGCTGCGGTTCAGAGGGTGAAAGCAGCTGTCAGGTGGTGAAGTGGAGGACTGAGCCGAGGTAAAAGCACATTTCTGACCCAGTTTTCTCTTCAAGGACGCGCGAGATGGAACTGACCGGGTGCATGACCCCCCCCTCCCGAGCCTCGCTGTGCTCACAAACACAAAAAGCATCCACACTAGCAGTCTGGAGCCGCCTGTAAAGACGTTTGTGTGTATATATATATATATATATATATATATATATATATAAATAAATAGATAAAAAAGGCACATGCAGCGCGCTCATTATTAG
>JBBBVU010000021.1:1895773-1911742 GCA_037177055.1 Atherinosoma microstoma | reverse complement strand
CACACACACACACACACACACACACACACACACACACACACACACACACACACACACACACACACACACACAGGTACCCCCAACATGGCATGCTGGATCTCAGACATCGGCACCGAAGCATGGCAGTAAGGCAAACACACACACATTCAGGCAAGCTAATGGGCATACACACACTGAATCACCGCAGGGGAGAGTGCCAGATAGAGAGAGAGAGAAAGAGAGAGAGAGAGAGAGAGAGAGAGAGCACCCTGCCACATGCTCGCTCTCCCTCTTTCTATCCTGCAGGCAAGATAGAAAAACACTGAATACCCCCCCCCTCACTCAATTCCATCCATTTCACACAAACACACACATCCACGTCTTCCTGTGGGAAGGCACCCCACCAATGTTTCTCACACAAACACATTCGTCACTGACAAGGCTCCACGCCGTCACCGGGTATCCTGTGGCACCGGAATAGCAGCCTAATAGGAGGGAATAGAAAACGTCCCCTTAGTCTCCGCTCATATAAGCCCTGTGATTCCAATGTGGGAGTCAAAGGCGCCGGACAACATGAGTCGGAATTTGTTTCCATTTGAATGAATCACACGGTAATTTCGAACAGCCCAGGGAATGCTCTTAGAGGTGCACACACACACGCACACACACACACAAAAGCTAAACTCCTGTCTGCAGGGCTGAGGCTGCAAACTGAGAAGTCAGTGAATCTGTCTGATGAAGGAAAAAAGGCTGAAATGACATAAAATCTGGAATCATTTCAGTCATTTTATGATGCTTTTATTCATCTAACTGCTCAGATCTACGTCCTAGTCCATCAACCATGTGACACAAGTAAAGATTATTATTATTTTCCTTTCAAGGAATCCAACATGATCCTGTGATGGGCCGGGGGGGTAGTAGCCTCTCAGGGCTCCAGATACTCCTGCATCCCTGAACTGGAATAACTGGGAAATGAAACTGGATAGATGGATGACTTTCTGAGGAACATATTTAAGTGGGAGTTTGTTGCAGTATGTTTTAAAAACTGTGTTCTTTACTGGTAAAACATAGCGATTTAACCAAATCCCAGACTTCTGCTAAATCTGTAGTTCTGTATGTGAAACGTGTCCGGATGATGGACGGAACATTTCTGCAGCATAAATCCGACCAGTCTATGTCACATACTGCATCCCATAATGCACTGCTCCACACTGGTTTCAAACTGAAAATCAGAATCTATTTATTTATTATCAACCTGTTATCATATAAAAGCTCAGAGCATCACCCCTCAGTCAGGTGAGTCATTCTAACAGCTGTATAAAGATGCAGGTTTTTGTCTCATATGAGCCTGAAACAAGCTCAACACAGCTATGACTTAATTTACTTCCACTTTTTTAAACTGGAAACTGGATAAAATGCTGAAGCACGTGACAATATTAACCACTTCTGATGTTGTATACCGCCTACTAGGATTTCAAAGATGTTCCCAATGTTCCCGGATGTTATTGGACGTTCCACTCAAAATAATGTAAATAAATGTTTAGTGATGTCGTAGCTCATTGTGATCTGTGAGTTGTAATGAATGTGTGAATATGTAAAATAAATAAAATATGTAAAGGAAATAAAAAATAAAAGAAATTAATAAAATATATCTAAACAATTTATCAATTTTATAAATATTTCAAATGAATAAAATCTTAACAAAAATAAAAGGCATTTTAATTTTATTTTGATATTTATATATAAATAAAACTATCAAATAATATAAATAGAATTAAAATATGTAATTATGATGCAAATGTGTAATTCAGTCAAAATATTTTGCTAAAATTTTCTCCATAAATTTCAGGTTGTTCATAATGTTTTCTAAAAGGATACAATATTTTATTAAATGTCATCAACTTGATAATGTATTTGTACGTAAAATGTGGGGTTTTCATCATTTATAGGTTATTATTGTGGAGACCAGATTATTCTGAATGTGGAACCAGAACACCGCTGGTTTAAGGGGTACCTGGCTGACAATCTGCTTTATGGGGTACAAGGAGAACCACTGCCTTAAAGGAACTTTGCAGAATACGGTTGATGCTGTGAGAGGGTCTATTTTCCTAAACCTAACCTGTAAAGTTTGAACTTGGATCTAAACAACCATCAACAAACATCCAAAGCAAACCAGACAGGAAACAGTTTTCCGATAATCAGACTGGAGTCCGACCAGTCACCTTCAACACAGAACACGTCTGAACTGAGTCATGGACAGACGCACCCGGCAGCCGTGGCTTAACTTCTGATCAGCTGTTTAAAGGAACCGGACAGATTGTGTTGGACCTTCCTCTGCAAGGTTGAGTCCTTATCGAAGCATGTGAGGTAGATGAACAAGAGTGTTTGAGCTGCAGCTTCTACTCTGTCTGATTCTATAGTTTCAGCTGTAATTTAACACGAGCTTGTTGGCTTGATGGGATTGTCTACGGCAGAATGATGTGTGGAGAATGAAGCTTCTCATCTGAGCTCATTTAAGTTGAGCCAATAATTTTCAGTAAGCAGGAAAACTGATCACTTTCAACATCTGCAGTGTTCTCTCTATTATGTATAAAAACATTGCTTTATGAGATGCACAAACCATTGCATTCAGTTTTTATTTGCATATCACACAGCATGTTGACTTTTTGGGTTGATTAAATTTGCAGGAAAGGGATATTTTCAGCTACTTTTTATACAACCACAGCACATTTGGTTCTCTAATGTAACTTGCTTTGGTGATATGACATGTTGTTGTGAGAAAACTGTGACTTTATGAGCACTTTAGTGACATACCTCAATGTCCAATCTCATAATATCAAGCTGGCATGTTGGGTTAGCCGCTAATACTGCGTATTGTGGGGCTGTATTCCTATATTTTGTTATTATCATGTCCACATTCAGAAAGAGAAACCCATGAAGACAAAAGTCGATAGTTTCATTCAAGCATTTGATAATTTAACACTGAAACAGATGCTGAACCACTCATTCATCCATTTGTCTCAAGCCGACTTGCTGGTCGTCCATGGAAACCAGAGCACATCGGTCCAGTTTGGGCAGGTCTACGCCGGCTTTCTGAATCAGAATTGATCGTAAAGTCCTGTAGCTGAGATATGAAGCTCTGCAGGGACAAGGACCAAGCTGCATGGCCATCTTATACCTCCAAGAACAAAGCAATCATCTGCTGGTAGTTCACACCTTTCCTACGACAGCTGGAGGGAAACAGCTCACTACCTGGAGACATCAGAGAAAGCAGGATGTTTTCTATCATGATTATCTTCATGAACTCTAATGTGACTGTGTTGATTTGAGAGGAAACTATTAAAGCTATAATAGAATAATAAAAAGGCCTGTAGTTTGGGACTTCAGAGACACTGGAGATGCTCCATTGCAATAATTTGGGATCCTGTTCACAGCTTCTTGCCTCTAGATGAGTTTCCCACAGCAGCTATGTTGATCGGCAACAATGTCTGAGAGAAAAACCCTCAAACCGCTTAAATTTCTGCACATTTTCCCTCTGAAGTGTCATCAGTCTGGCACCTGTTTGGCTGCTGCAGAGCTGATGTCGGCTGTCTCGGTGTCGGGTCGATGGAAAAGAGAGCACAGGCCTCGTAAAGCGGCACTTATCCGGACATTCCAGCCAGCTCGCTTGTTTCTCTTCATCCCTCGAGAACATACTCATTGACCTTCGACTACTGTCCCTCAAAAAAACGAAACAAAATAAAAAAACAAAGACAAGGATTTTGCTTAATGTGGCGAGGATCTGATTCAGAGATTCTGCCAGAGCTCGTTCTGATAATTATCAGCTTGGCATGAGAGCCAAGCGCAGGAGCCCACGCAGAAAAACAATCATCCGCAAACAGGAACTGTGTGTAAATGTAAATGTGCATGTGCTAGAGCGGCTGTGTGCACGCGTGTGCGCTTCTTTTGTTTCCCTCCTGCTTCTCTTAGCACCTGTTGGGAAATATGTATATGTGCATTTTTGGATTCTTGTCGGAAAACTTGTTATGTTGATATCACACTGCGTGTTGCAGCTACATCAAGGTGACAGCTCGAGAAAAGGTGGGATGTTTTTATGCAAATGGCTGCGAGGACGAAGATAAGCCTGAACAGAGCTGGAACAAGAAAAGGGGAGAGAGAAAAAAAAGGAAAGAGCCGCCTGTGCAGGTATGAGCTGAACGTTTGGAGGCTGTGGGGAAGCTTCTGCATGCCAGTACGGGTGCATTCGCGTGTGCTTGTGAGGAAGAGGAGGAGGAGGAGGAGGGGGGGTTGCACATGTGCATATGCGAGTGGGCTCAGGTGGGTTGTGAACTCGGCAGATGGACATTTGGAGCAGCTTTGCAGCCTGAAGCGAAACACACACGAGCACAAACACATTCGCACTCCCACGCACGGCTGTAACATTAACCTCGTGTAACTTAAGCCGAGCCGGAGCCATAAAAAACATCCTCAGCACCTCCAATCGCATATCGACACACGGATTCGGTGCTTCGACTGTCCAAACACGGGGTAACGCTAAACCACCGTAATATTCTAACGTTTCTTCTGTGTCCTGAAAGCACCTCCAGAGGAGACGTCTCCAAGCTGGCCGGCCTGGAAACACGATCACGTCCCAGTAACGTCTCCCTTCCTTTTTAGTTTATTCTAAGCTGCACATTAGAATAAATGTGCATCTAATCTGCACATTTCTGGAGTAGTTTCATAACAATATTCTGGATTCTTTGTGTTTTATTTGAACTTTTTTGTGTTTTTTTTGCCCATTTTCTGTATTTTGCTCTGTTTTTAACTGTTTTATCACGTGAAGCAGCTTTGAGTGCCTTTTGAAAAGCGCTTTATGAAAAACATGTATTTTTATTATTTTTATTATTTATATTATTACTATTATTATCATTATTATGATCATCATTTTTATATTCATTATTATTCTTATTATAATTGAAGAGATATCTGCTGTGCTCAGGATGAAGCTGGAGAATCTTCCAGTTAAAATGAACCTGATGTGTGGATGTAAAGGCTGGGGTGCATGAACGCTGCAGCATGTCCTGTCATGGGGGAGCATTTTCCGGAATTCCTTCACACGTTCCAGTTGCCCCCCCCGCCCCGCCGCCCTCTTTTCCTGTCATGACTGGATGCGTTTGTCACTTTTCACTCCTGATCTGCCTTCTTTCACCTCTTTGTGCTCCTGGTTGCTGGAGTCTCCCTCTTCGCAGGCTTGTCTCTCCATCCCAGCTTGGGGGATGGAAGGATGAAGGGCTAGGAAAGAGGGGGGTAGATGGAGGCTGCTCTCCCTGAGGAGTCTCTTCTGCCAACCCAGTGCCACAGATCAACAGTCAGCCAGCCAGCCGTGCACTGACCTCATCCCTCTCTCCCTCTCTCTATTTCTGTCTCTATCTCGCTCTCCCTCCCCGCCAGAGGCTCTTGCTGTCCTCGTGTCTCCTTCCTATGCCAACTGCCGGTTTTTTACCAACGGTGCATGTCTGTCTGGCGACCTCTCTGCCTGCCTGTCTCTCTGTTATCCCTGTCTGCGTGCACGGGTGTCTGTGTGTCCGTCCATCTGCCCGTCTCCCTGCCAGCCGCTCGCCGCAGCCAATATCTCCCCAGCGGAGAGCAGCCAGGCTGTCAGCCGCCCTGCCAATCTGCCTGACTGTCTGCCCGTCTATTCGTCATCTGCTTGCGTCTCTATTTGTTTGCCCGCTCGTCCGTCTGCCCGTTTACCTGTCTGCCCGTCCATCTGTGTCTTATCTGTTTATTAGCCTGTCTCACAGCGAAGGTGCCGTACAAAAGTGGCAAACATGAACCCCCTTCACCCGGCTTCTGTATCAGACAGGACTTACTTCGACTCCAGAAAGACTGAGTGACATGACAGGAAGAGGATTGGTGTTCTGACTGGAGCCTAAATCCCCTTCTTAGATTTCCTGTTTGACGTTTGCACGTTCAACCAACACAAACCTTAGATTAATACATCTCTGAAGGCAGGTGGATTGACTCCTGCTTGGTCCTCCTCTGCAGTGGTTTACGTTGTGATGGTCAGTTTCTCAGAAATGTGATGCACGTAAAACACTGAGAAAGTCCAAGAAAAGGAAAGAAAACTCTAAATGATGCATCGGTCTGGGTAGCATCTCCTCGCAATGCAGCTGCTATGCTGCATTCAAGAGCAACTGGGAACTCTGAGCTTCCAGTTTCTGATGAAGGAAAATGAAAGAAAGATTTCCAGGATGTTGAGGCTGAAGAGGCTTTCCATGGTGCATCATATGCAGCATGGCTCTGCAGTCAGAGGAAGGGAAGAGTTTGAAATGCTGCATTTACACCTGCAGCTTCATCAGACCAGGACTGGGGCTAAACTCAGACTTATTCCAGAGCTTCTACGCTTCATCGTGAGACGAGAGCTCATAAAGAAAGGGGATCAGGCTAGTTCGCTGCAGACATTGAAGTGTTGAGACTTTCTGATCACCGCCGTCAGGATTATTCAGAGACGCTGAAAAACAGCTGAATGTGTGAATCGGTGCCGACAAGGCAATACAATAGGTGCTGAATGGTCCTTGGATCTTTGTTTTTGGACTATTTTCATGCAGCTGCACCACAGGAACTGCAGCAAATAAAAAGTCCGGGGACTGTACAAAGACTTGTAAACATCAGAATCTGCATAAATAAATAGAGCCAAAGCACCCAAATGAGGACTTTTCCCCCTCAAATACAACTTTCATGTCAAGACATTTATCTTCCTTGATACTTATAAGATCCTACTCTCATTAATTTGAGTTTGGGATGTGACTGCACCGCTAGCTTTAGTGTGCATCAGATACAGCTGCCGGCTAAATGCACAACGTATCTTTCTTAGCGTGTCTGCGTCGGTAAAACTCGTGGTTACATCGATTATTACATAGTTTATCTCCTCAGCGCCCCACGTTTTCGAGGCACCTTGAATGCATCATCACTCTCTTTTGGCGTTTTGTTATTAAAACATCGGGGAGCCGGGTGGCGCAGAGGCAGTTAGTTTACAGCGAACACGGAGTGAAGCGAGACAACGGGTAAGAGGAGATATTCTGCGTACCACTTAAGTAGAAAGTTTGGCGGATCTTTAGATTTTTTGGAAGGAAGATGAAAAATTCAGCCAACTAGAAGATGCGTCAGTACGTGCACTATGATGAAGCTATTTGCACGATGCACATTATTGATGCTCGAAAACGTAATTTTTTGTTTATAATTTTGTGTATATTAGAAATAAAACAATCTATCTGTAACATACTGAATTGCATCAAAACAATTAATTTGATTACATCCTTAAGCCCACATCGGGTTGCTTAGCAACCCGATGTGGGCTTGTAAATTCTTTGTATCGTGTTGAATCGCATCATGAATCGTATCGAACCGAATCGCATTGTTTAAAGTCAAATCAAAACAAACAGCACCACATCGTGAACAGGGCTGAATGGCATCGTATTGGCCGGCCGCTTCGCTGTATCGTTAACGTATCGCACCGCAGGCGGCCCAGACGCGTATCAAATCGGCCTCAGCGTTGAGATTCACATCCCTCGTAGAGAGAAGCCATTGATAAACCACAGAGTGGACGTCACATGTTCGATGAAAACCCCTTTTCATCTGAGGAAATAAAGCTTCACATCTTGAGAAGGTTTTCTGTCTGGGCAGAAAAAACAGGAGGCCCGAGCTCTCCCGTCCTCAGATGCTTACTCATCACGCCGACCTGCTGCTCGTACTCTCCTCTCGGCTTTAGGAAGATGTTGAATTAAAACACAGACTCTCTCCCTTTTCACACTATCCTCCCCGTCTCTCCCCCGACGTCCTCTCCTGTTTTAGTCAGGAAAGCAGAGAAGGTCTGACTGGCTCCTCTCGAGCAAAGACTGCACTGCGCGCGCTCGCTCGCCAGTCAAGGACGACTCTAATAGCGGGAGAACAAAAGAAAAGGGGAGCGGGAGAGGGCACAGGGAGACCGGTGAAGAGAAAAACAAGCATGCTGTGGTGCAAGGGGGCTTTGAAATTGTACGTATTGTGAGGTGATAATAATAGTGTGTAATTCTCTGACTTTTGCCCCGCACCGCCGTCTACAGGTGTGGACAGAAAGGACTTTAAATTCCGAGTCTGTTTTGCATATCACACAGCTCGATACGCGGGTTTCAGAGAGCGAGACGCTGTATTTTCTGCTGGGCTCCGAGCACATACGGAGCCGTTTATTCGCTCTTGCTAAGCGTTACACGTTGCATCCATCTCCTGGTATATTAATTCTTCAACCTTCCTGTTTTCCACATTCTTCTCACATTTTCCTGCATTTAATATTCTCTGGGTGCAGCATCCTGCTGTTACCAGCTGTTTCGCCCTGTATTAAATCTTAAATAGGTATTTCTTTTTAAAGTAATGCTAAAATATTGCATTCTCTTTGCAAACCGTCTCCACTGTAGTATTAAAATTCGATGTGGCATCCGGTAAAAACAATGAAGTAAAACGTGCGTTGGCTCCTTTCTTCTCCGTGACACCACAGTGTTTGTGTTTACAGTCGTTCCCACAGAAAGCACGCCGCTCGCTGTGAGCACATTTAAATGCCTCTGCAGCCAGATAGCTAATCCCCGTTGTGGATTGGCCCAGTTAGTGGTTCCCAGCTTCTGGAGGGGGGAGAACTGGGGAGGAGGGGGGGTGGGTATCTCTCTATTTATAATGGTAAACCCGGCCCATGTTTCTGCTGCGCCGATAGATGTTATCTGTGTCAGCCTTTGTTTCTTCCTCTCTCCTCCTCTTTCTTCTTCTTCTTCTTCTTCTTCTTCCCTCACGCTCCCTGTGTTTCTCCCCACACAGTCTGCCTCCTGCTCATCCCCCCCCCATCTTTCCTCGCTCCTCTCCTCCCTCTTCTTTCAATCCGGTGCCCAGATGCAGCGAAGGCAGCTGTGTTGTGTTGTAAAGTGTGCCCGGTTGAAACCGCTGTGCCTGGCATCTGCTGCCCATAATAACCAACCCCCTCTACAGGCATCCATCTCTGCCTCTCCCACTCTCATTGCCTCTGAAATGAGATGAAAGACAACAGCTATCCTTTAGGAGAGGAAAGGGTTAACCAGCCACAGAGCTCCTCTTCCAGCAAGCTCACTAATAACCGCCAATTATTGAACTGTACAAGAAATAAAATAAATAAAAGGCCTTCTCTGAATTAGTCAAGCTTTGTTAGCCCAGAGGTAAATGGCTAGCTAGCTGGCAACTAGTATCTCCACTAGAATATCCCAAATGAGGTCCCCCCGGATTTATAATTCTACTGTTTGTAAGACATGATATAGAAACCTCCAGATCAAGCTAACAAGCTAAACATGCCGGGTGCTTGGCTGGCAGCCCATCTCATCGCCCTCAACATAGACGGCTAGCTGGGGAGCTCATTTGAGCCGGCCAATCAGACACCGCCGTGCTTTGTGCTAAGGTGGAGCCCCCCCCATGAGAGCAAAGATGGGAGACGAGGGGGGAAACGTATCATCTGACTCTGCTGGGGAAGACGCACCCAAACACGGGGGCCGAGGGAGAGGCGAGCGAGGCGGTGGGAGCCGGGGCTTTAATTACAGACCCTGAGTTTGACGCCCACGCTCTTCGTATGAGACGCAGTCCACACCTGCCCCTCCTTCCTCCTGCAAATAGGCTCCCAGGTGCCTACGTTACCCCACACAGGTGCACACACACAGGTTACTGTATGTTCCTACAGTAACTTTATTAAACACAACAGCAGCAAAATAAACTTCCTGTCATCCAAATCGTTCAGAAATCAACCAGACGTCTCAGATTTATGAAGCATTAAGACAAATCTACATAAAAATAACCCTAAGATGACATATACGCTCACTTTAAGCATTACATAACTAAACCAAGTAGTACTAGAGACGCCTCAGGCACGTCTACGTCCAACATGTATTATGATACGATTAAAAAAAAGGGGTTTGCCACACAAGAGAGCAAAAGACATTTTGCATCAATTCATAGTAAAAACTTTGCTCAAAACGCTGTTGTACACAATCTGATCCTTGTCTTTTGCCCCCTTATTGGATACCAGGAAGCAGAAAAAACAACACTGCAATAATTTTGACATCATAAGGTAATAAATAGTAAATATACCACAAAAAAAAAGTACGTCTTCCCCACATTTTGTTAAACATCCAAATGATGACTTCAGATTAAAAAAACAGACTTTTCTCTCCATTTTTTCTTGGGTTGGGCTTTAAAGGGTTAAAGAAAAAACCCAAAATGTCTCGACCTGAGGTGCTTCTAAAGCCAAGGATGCCTCCTTAGTGGGACGGATCCTTCCAGATAATCCATCCTCTCAGATTGACGAGGATACACAGAAGCATCATGAAATTTCATGGACGGAAGTCCTTGGAAGGATCCTTGCAAGGATCCTTGCAAGGATCAGTCCTTCGGACAGATTTGATGATATAGCGTCCTTGAATCGCTCACATCTTTCCGCGACTCTGAGAAGCACCTCCTGCTTTCCTCACGTTTGTTTTTGAGTTTTGTGTCAGATTTTGCGTTTGTTCCTTGATTCTTTCAGATGTGTTGACTTCCTGTCCCTCTGTTACACCTTCTCCTGTTTCCTGATTAACACCATGTTAATAATTGGCTGCCTCTAAATAGTTATTCTTAAGTATTGATTGGTTTTATGAGTTAGTTTTGGTTCAAGTTCTTGTTATTCCTGCCTCGCAGATCCATGTACATCCTCGTCACTTCTCCACGAGGCCACATGACAAAGTTAACTATAATTCAAGTTAAAGCAAAGACGACTCATATTTTATTCATTAAATCAAATAATCTTACCAAAAAATCATTTAAGAAGATAAATCTGAACAGAAGATAATTACGTTTAGTAAATGAGGAAGAGGGTTTCTCCTGGTTTCTGTCAGAGAAGACAATGAAGTCACAGAAGGCCATAAATACAAGAAGGTTCTAGTTTTAAGCTTTTTCCATCTTCCAACCAGCGTTTTAGGGCATTTATATCAACTTATTTATCTTATATTTGGTTATTTTTTTATATAAAAGATGTGTTGAAAAACTGAAGTCCCAGTCTGGGCCTGAATTTGACTTAGTTTCCAACCCTTTGTAAAAGCACTCAAAGTTTTACTGGAATCAAAAATTGGTCAGAAAGGAGATGGTCAGGGTTCGATGTGGTCACAGTTTGTTATCTTCAGGTAAACATAAACCTAAAAACAGCCTTATACTCCCAACATGTGACTAAGCCTCACCTCATCTAAGAAAAGAAAATAATGTCTTAGACAATAATGGTGTTAAACTGGATCCAGTTCTCTGACTGGTGGCCAGCGCTCATCCCACTGCCTTCCTTCAGGTCGCTATACGAGTCCAGGTCCAGGTTAGTTGGCCAACCGTAGCGGCAGCTTTCAGACATGTTTCCGAAAATGATTGCCAACCTCAACCTGACCACATTTCTTTTTTTTTTAAATAAACATTTAATTATTCATGTCAACTCAACTTTATTCTAAACACAAGGTTCATGTGGTAGAATAAATGTGTTCATACTTTGTGAATCACCTTTACATGTTTAATTTTATAATAATTATAGTTTTGTTTTCTTTTTTAATGTAATTAAGCGTGCATTTAAAAAGAAATAGAAATGAACAAGGTATGAAGATGTAAAAATTAAAGAAAAACAAATTTAATTAAAGAAAGGGAATGACATAAATGGATATACACACAAACAGCCCTTCAGGTGGCACAAAAGGAATAAAAACACTGATAATAATTTAGATATTTTTGGTAATTAAGATAATAGTGATACCAAGCAGGCTAGTCGGCTTTGACCCCAGTATTGCTAAACTTAGCAGCATGTTTTTCCACCATTACCCCCAAGCTGAACCCAACCACATTTCTTTTTATTATTCATGCTTCAGTTTATATGTATTCATATTGCAACACATCCGCTGGTTAGTTTAACAAAATGTTTCACTTCATAGCAATTATATTGTTTCACTTAACAATCACATCTATTTTAATACTTGTAGCCCCCCCCCCCCCTTACAAAGGCTCTGTTAGGTTGAGGAAAACATTTGGTTTGGTTACCTGAAAAACATTAAAACCTGATTTCACCCTATAATACAAGCTTATTCATATAGCATGTTTAAAAACAACAAAATAAACAACTAAAATATAAAAATGTAAAAAAATAAATAAAAACAGGAACCAGAACCACAGAACTGGAATAAAATAAAACAAACTAAGCGTCATACTCTGCTCGAACAAAGATGGTGGAAGGGAAGGTTGGTCCACCTTCATCTCTTTTGTATTTCAGTCTGGATCTGGGAACATCTAAGAGCAACTGGCTCGAGGATCGCAGAGCTCTACAGGGAGTGTGAATAAGTAAGATGGTGCAAACCTATACATATGCATCATATCGGAGACCTTTTGCATCACTTTATGGTAAAAACTTTGCTCACAACCCTGTTGAACACAATCTGATACGTGTCTTCTGCCCCCTGGTGGACAGACTACAACAATAAGTTTGACATTATGGTAATAAATGGTAAATACGCATTTTTGTTCAAATGTGAATGAATGAATGAATGCATGAACCACGCTGGTAAACAAAGCACGATTTCTCTCAACGCCATAAAAGAGATATTCCTCTTTAAACACCTGTTAAAGGAATGGAGAAAAAAAATGTCTTAGAAATGAGCGATGAAGCTCAGGCGAACCTCAACGTACGACTCATCGGTTTACCAGGTGGAGCTGCCGTACGGACGGTACGACAGCCAACACATTAAAGGGTTTGCCAATAAATTTTCAAATGTGGAGAAAAATAGAAACCAAAAATTAATTCCCAAGCACCATATAGAAGAAGAAAAAAGAGCTTGCTATCTCAACTGCAGAGCCTGTCTCCCCATCTCCCCTGGTCCACGAGAGCAGAACACACTAGAGCGCTGGCTTTTGACCACGGCAATTTTAATCAGTCTTTTTCACACTTCATTGGGAATTCATCGCCGCCTTCTCCCTTCAAACATTGTTTGGGAGAGTTATCAGCAGCAGGCAGCATATCCGGTAATTATACATGCAAGGTAACGCTGGGAGCTGGGCTGAATATTTCAGCCAAAATGCATGTGCTGCTGAGAGCGCTGGAGGGTAGAGCTGCTTCACAACGCTGGGTCTGCAGCAGCCATGATTGAAGAACGGTGTCTTTCTGGAGTCGCATCCAGAAACCGGTCCTGTGCCAGATGTGTTGCGAAGAGGGCTGAAACGTTTCGGTTTGAAGCCGCGTGATGTGCATGACAATGAGGCGGCGCTAGGAACGGCATAGGTGTCGTTGCTTAATGTAAATCCACGCTGTGAATTAAAGCAGAAACGCAGCAGATGGAGGGTGTGAGTGTTTCGGCGTGTTGCAGAGGCACGGCGAAAACACACCACCGCGGACTAGATCGCTGGAAATTTTGATGGTTCATTGTGATTGTTTACTGTGTGAGTAAGAGGCCAGCTGTTAATATGTCCTGAACACACACGCAGCCACACACACGCACAACAAAAACCACCAGTCAGACACTCGTGGGTCCTCTGGGGAACATAGCAGCGGAGGCACAACAGTGACTCATCCCAACGCTCACGGAGCACACGAACACGCACACACACACACACACGCGCACACATCCTCCGTGGCAGTCGGGCTGTCAGATAGCATCACCACCGCACCCATGGAGCACTGTTGACAGGTGTGGCCCGCCAGTCACGCACGCACACACCAGCCAGCCGCGTCCTCCAACCCCTCGCCTGACAGGAAGCCACATGTGATAATAGCGCACCCCGTTCCGAATGTGTGTGCGTGTTTGACAAAGACGGGGACAAAGCGAGAGGCTGTATGTTCAGAGTGCACGCATGTTGCTGTGTCTGTGGCTGCATGTGCGTGTATCTGGATGTGTCAAGGCCGATCTGTGCAGAGTGTATGGACGTGCTGCTTCAGCTGTGAATACTGTGCAGGGAAGCATTGAGACAGCTCAAGCATTGCAGTGAGATCAATAGGAAAACACAGACCCTGACTAATTCTCCCGACTGTGCGTGGGCTGCACAGTATAGAGCCATAGGTGTCAGTTTATGTGTTTTGCTTATTAGAAACGCTCCTTTTGTTTGAAGTTGAGGCGCTGACACTGAAATCTGTGCATGTATGGATAGATTTCTAAAGCAGGAAGCGTGGTGGTGCATGCTAACGTAGGAGAGCTGTGAGACCATAAATGAGCTTTGCTACCTGTATTACTAGTAGTTGCTTAATTACAAGTCCATATGTTTAGAGTGAGCAACAATAGTGCAAAAACACACTCAGAGGCACCCGCAACGCATTTAAACACATGAACAGATGGACAAAACACGCACACGCGAACATCCAGACTATCTCACATCAAGCTACCACTTCGTTTGTCCAGTAGCCTGGTTTGTCCTACTCTTCCCTCGATGTCTCTAAAGCAGTGCCACAGGGCTCAGTATCAGGACTTTTATTTATTTTCTATTTATATCAACACAGTAATCAATCGCTGCTCTTCCTCAATTGTTGATATAATGCTGGTCGGGGTGTTGTTATGATTTGTAGGGTTAGAAATGACAAATGTCTAAAATACCCCAGTTTTAAAGGTGCAGTGTGAAAGAATTACTGCCATCTAGTGGTGAAGATGGGGTCTTCATGGGTAGCAAGCAGAATGATGGTCTGGCTGCTGGAGCTTTTATATGTATAAAGCCCTTCTTGATAATCTGAATAATTTTTTTCTTTTATTTATTTTTGTTTGTTTATTCCGAATGATCGTTTATTACTAAATTTACACAATATTGCTGGACCCGACCGGAGAGGCCAGAAAGATAATAAAAAAGAGAACAGAAAGAGACAAAGAAACAACATACGGAAAACAATGCAGTCCAACCAGACTATAAACAATCTACTACACTTATACAGGCACACGACAGAGAATACCTCACGTTTCAGGAGGACAAAGCCGACAACAGTCATGAGCACCCGAGAAAGATAAACTAGCTTAAAAGAAACCAAGTAACTTGACTAACAGTAGAGCAGCAGCAACACACAAACAAAACTGACTGAAGGTATCTATTAGTAAATAAAGCTACAACACAGTGACTGTGTCAGCATGCAGATGCTACCGCGCGTGCACAGAGGCCAGAGGCAGGCCAGAGACCCCCCGAGACCCAGGCGATCAGTAGGAACCTGGATCACGGCTCCTATCAAACAAAGCCGGTTCTGTATTTTTAAAGCTTCAAACAGAGTTGTTTGTCCATTCAGAGACACCGTAGTAAAAATGGTGGTACAAATATGGCAGCTATCATGTATGTGGACCAACGGTAAGTAGATATAAATGGTTCGTTATAACTCGGGTTTTTAACTTGGAGTCCGTAATAAAGATTGAATTGTCTGGGCTTAAGAGTTTTTACAGCCCGCGTTTAGTGTCGTTCAGTCTCATCTGCAGACATCGACATTGCTTTTAAATGCAGACGAAACCAAACTCGTGGTGTTTCATTCAAAAGGGAACAACTAAAAATATTTAGACAATAACAACCACACAACACATTTTAGAGTTAGTCTCCAAATCCAAGTACCTGGGTTCTCTGCTGGATCATGAGCTTTCTTTCCAAGTTCATTTAACAAATTTGGTACACAAACTAACTTGGATTTTATCATCGCAACAAATCCAGCTACCTTTCTGCCATCGCCTGACAAAGGTAATGTTTTGTACATGAGAACCACAAAAAAATGTTTTCAATCCCTAAACGCTGTTTTTCATCGTGCTTTCAGATTCATGACTGGTTATAGTCGTCTCACTCACCATTATGACTTCTACACCAAAGCTAAGTGGCTCTCTTTGAGTTCCCTGAGGTACACCCACTGCTTTTTAATGATACTATTCTTGGATTGGTTCCATATTATCTGTCTTGTCTACAAAGAACCAGTAATCATTATGACATTTATCGTCTCAATGTTTCCAGATTCTGGACTGAACTGTG
>JBBBVU010000021.1:1853278-1865018 GCA_037177055.1 Atherinosoma microstoma | reverse complement strand
CCATCAGAACCCTGATCCACCCCCAGACCATCAGAACCCTGATCCTCCCCAGACAATCAGAACCCTGATCCACCCCCAGACCATCAGAACCCTGATCCTCCCCAGACAATCAGAACCCTGATCCATTTCCAGACAATCAGAACCCTGATCCATTACCAGACCATCAGAACCCTGATCCATTGCCAGACCATCAGAACCCTGATACATCACAAGACCATCACAGAACTCTGATCCACACCCAGACCATCAGAACCCTGATCCATTACCAGACCATCAGAACCCTGATCCATCCCCAGACAATCAGAACCCTGATCCATTACCAGACCATCAGAACCCTGATCCACCCCCAGACAATCAGAACCCTGATCCATTACCAGACCATCAGAACCCTGATCCTCCCCAGATAATCAGAACTCTGATCCACCCCCAGACCATCACAGAACCCCGATCCACACCCAGACCATCAGAACCCTGATCCATCCCCAGACCATCACAGAACCCTGATCCACCCCCAGACCATCACAGAACCAGACTTTTGGACTTTTTTGGACTACAGTCTGGATACTCTATTTGCTCTTTGCTTAATTTCTTCCAAGAAAGATCTAGAATACCGACCAGTCTGACCATAATCCAGGTCTCCACTGTGTGATACTCCATCCCAGATGCCTCCGAGTCCAGAGAAGTGGACCCCGTTCCTGGAACTCTGATCCAGGTTGACATGCGGCTTCTTATCTGCTCAGTTCAGGTCCGTCTGAGGGATCAGAGATCACCGAGTCCAGCTTAGACCTGCTCCCTGGTCCTTTACACATTGAAAGTCCTCCTGATTGACTGAACTGTTTAATGATATTCTGACTGTAGAAGGAGAAACATGCAAATCCCTTCAATCTTTCATTGAGGAACATAGTTTTTAAACTGTTTAATGATTCTTTCACATTAGTTGGCAAACCTTACGACTTTAATGGACGCTGCTTTTGGACCAAATCATGATTAAAATCTCCTGTCCTCACTTAGACAGCTCTGGAAACAATAAGAGACCACAGCAATTTACTTTCAAGTATACTCCGAGTATTACTACCACAAATTATATCATCACTCAAGAACGTAGAATGATATGGTTGGTAGGTTGGTACTTTATTGATGTCACGGTGGAGAAAAGGTCCCATTCACAGCTTTGTCTTCGGGTTAGTCAGAGACCTGGAACAGTCTACAAAACTGTTAAATATGGAGGAGGATGAGTGATGATGTGGAAGAGAATCAATCCAATGTGTCTTTGTGAAGGACGCATTATTAAGCCCCATACAAGGTTATCCCAGAAAAACAACACTGTGTTCCCCAACTCAGAGTATTAGTATTTTCAGCAGGACAATCCTCCATGCCACGAAGTAGGGCGGCTCGATCATGGCAAAAATAATAATCAAGATTATTTTGATTGAAATTGATCATTTAACATGATTATTCACTAACTTTGATAATATTGGTTTACTGAGCACTAACAGTTTAAAGAAGTCCATCTTTAGGATTTCAGACTATCTATATATCAATCACCACATCTAGACCCCGTCACGGCCAGCTCGACCTCCAGACCTGAACCAAACTGAAAACCTCTGGAACGACATCACTAGAAAGATGGATGGTCACAAACCATCAAGCAAAGCTGAGCTGTTTGATTTATAGCAGGAGGACTGCTTTAAAGGTTCAGTGTGTAGAATTACTGCCGTCTAGTGGTAAAGATGGCTATAGCACAGTCGTGAATAGATGGTGGCCGTCAGTGGCCAAACTTTTTTCAGACATAAACAGGATTTTATCTGAGTGGATCCAGTGGCCTCAGGTGCAGCCATGACTGACCTACAGGTAATAACTTTATGGTCCTTTTAAGGCGTGATTGATCACAAACGGTGCTCTACTCCTATCAAAATAAACTTTGTTTGTCCATTCAGAGACGCCGTAGTAAAAATGGTGGCAGCTGCCATGTATAAGGACCCATAGCAAGTACATAAATGATTCATTTTAAAAGAATAAAAACATAATTTATTTCAGTAAAGTGATTAAATACCAAATGAAACAGTTTTTAAGGATAGATACATTTTTTCTGTCATTTACCTCTGATGTTATCCAGAACTGCTGGAGAGCACGGCAAAATCCACGAAAGCCGTGATTACAAACCAGGTTTATTCCACCAAATACTGATTTCTGATTATTCTTTAGTCAATATTTTGGAATCATTTTGTTTAAAATTGAACAGCAGATTAGTTTAAATCCATCTAGTTCTGCAAACATCATTCTCTTATTTTGATTTAGTCATTTTCTTTAAAGTTATGTTTTAAAGATAAACAGTTCATTTATTTCAACTTCAGCATCATGACTCCTCTTGATACTTAAGAATTATTCTGTATGTTTAAACGAGTTTATTGCTGAATTTACATATTAATGCTGGACCTGACAAGGAATTGGGGGCAAAACAAAGGAGAGAGTAGACAGCAGAGAAAAATGAGACAAAGATACAGGAGTTTTATTAAGAAAAATATCAGCAGTTCACCAATAAGAGATAAAAACCTGAGAAACTCATCATTCTGCTGTGGTCTCCAGTTTTTCTAGAGCTTGACAGGTTGTAATGGATTTTAGGTTTTATAATAAACCAGAAGCACTCAGAGAGTGCAGACCTCCACCTGAGGAAAAACCCACCAGCCCACCCAGGACCCCCTATAATTTGAACCTTCTGGATCACCAGATCCAGAATATCAACCTGATCCGGGTCAAACAACGTGGGATTAGAACACCTGGCTGTTGTGATGTTTTCTAATGTTTTGGACATGACTGCACTGAATGCACGTGTCCTCTACCAGACACATACCGGGAGCTGCATTCATGATCTCTCCATGTGCGATACAATAGATCAATATCAGCTGTTTCCTTACTTTAGCTTTATGTAATGCTTTTTTTTTTTATTGTTTCCCCTCAAATAATTGATAAAAAAATCTAAATACATTTTACAAAAATGATTTAATTTAGTTCTATGTTAGCTGATCAGTGAATGTTGTAAGCTGGGAAGTAATTGACATTTTCTATTTGAAATACAAGCCCAAAGTAATCCCACATGGTGATCAATTCATTATGTATTTATTTAAAAACAAACTACTTAGCTTATGCTGTTTTCTCAGCCCCCTATCAACGGATAATTTAGCATCCATCTTGCATCCTACCTGTACTGTGAGATCTCGCTAGACAGTAAAAGTCAGTCCTATCTCTTGCTCTGTCCGTCTCTCTTTTGTTTCCTCTCTTCCTCCGATAATGTCTTCTAACATTTTTATCTGAATCCGCCACGGTGCACGGTCAAAACGGCCGGTTCGTTTACATCCGCTAGCTAGCGTGTAACGCGCGTGCCCCGTATGAGAAAGCTGTATTGTCGTTTCTCAGCCGCGACGGCTCCAGAAATGCACATAAAAGATGAAACTCTGTCATCAAACGAGGCAGGAAAGCAGAGTTTTAAGGTTGAAATGTTACGGAATGAGCCTTTAAGTTTTGTCTTCTTCTGAATGATAAAAAAGATTGAAAAAGAAAAAAGAAATCGGCATCGTAAACGCCACTTTTATTATTCCGTGTTAATGCTGCGTCAGCAGGGTGCCACAATGACCCCCCTCTGGTGGTTTTAGGGAGTATTGGGATGTTGGCGGTCCCTGGATCCGGATGATGACGCAGATCATCCCCAAAATCTAATACGTTGTTCATTAAACCAGGGGTTCCCAAACTTTTTGAGCCATGACCCCCAAGATAGCATACATTGGTGTACGCGACCCTCCTCCTGCGACGACAATTATTAATCGTATATCAGATGGGTCGTCCTGCAGGATCCTCTAAATATAAGGCTTGAAAATTGTGTTCATAAATACGGAGGATTCGTGTGGATGTCTGCATAAATGTACTAAATTTAGATTTATCTCTGTATTAATGGTTTAACTTCGACAGCCATGATAAGAATCCTACATTATTTTGATAAATGTTGGTTATATATTTTTCACAATTATCTTACGACCTCCTTGAAATAATCTCGCGACCCCCAGTTTGGGAACCACTGCCTTAGACCATTTCAGAGATTTCCTGAAAATTTAATCAAAATCCATCCATGACTGTGCGAGTTATGTTGCTAACAGACAGACAGACAAACGTATGCTGGCGAAAACATAACCTCCGCGCCTTGGCGGAGGTTAGGATAATAATTAAATGAAGTTAATGAGATAATATCTTGGGTTTACATCATCTGCAATTAAATAAAAATATGTTTCGTACCATCCTAACTTTATCTTTTTTTTTTGTTACATGTTCTACTGCTCGCCCGTCCTTGTATTTCATGTCATCTGTCTCTCCATCCCTTGCCTCACTCTCTCTCCTTTAGCCTCATCATGCACTCTCGCCCCTTCGTTTCCTCTGTGTCTACCAGCCAGACGCTCTCAATATAGCTCTGCTCATAAACACAGAGACAAAGAGAGACGGGGGCAGGCAGGGAGAGAGAGAGAGAAAGAGAGAGAAAGAGAGAGAGAGAGAGAGAGAGAGAAAGCCTCTTGTGACAGTAATAAAAACGAGAGGAGCAGGCAAGAGATGGAGATTGGGGTGAATGAGTAGGAGGAGAGCAGGAGGTAGGAGAGCGTGGATATGTGATGGAAAAAGCAAGGATGGAGGGAGGGATGAATCAAGCAAAGCAGAATGATAAGTCAATGAGCAAGACAGTGGGAGAGAGAAAAGAAAGATGAGGGAGGGGAAAAAAATGCAAGAAATGACGCAAGACAGCAGGAGAGAGGAAGCTGAGAAAATGAGAGACGGAGGAAAAAATAGGCTGGGGTGAAGTGGTAAAAAGGAGGAGGGAAGAAAGGGCTGAGAGAAGATGTAAGAGGTTTTCACTGAGGTGGCTCTTAAGCCAGACTGTCCTACTTCAACCACTCATGTAAATAAATGTTGGAGGGAGAGTACACAAACATCTTCGCCTCTTAAACGTCATCTCATGTCTGCCAGGGAATAACAATAGATCAAATCTAAAATAACAGCAGATATATCAGTTAGATGTATTTGACTGATATAGCCCTGCAGGGCTCCTTCAGGGACAGACTGCTGCACCCAAAGCATGACGGAGCTACTGCAGGTCCTTGATTCCTGCAGCAGTTAGACTGGAAACCAGCACTGCTCCCAGTAGACCACAAACACACTCAATGTAGTTACTTCATTATTTCTATTTCTATAATTCTTGTAGCAGGTTCCTGGGGGGAACCTGGGTGGAGTTTGCATGTTCTCCAACTATGTTGGGTTCTCTACCGGCTTCCTGTGAGTGAGTCTGATTGAATGTTTGTCTCTGTGTTGGTTCTGTGATGGACTAAAATAGCCCCGCCCCCCCTCGCCACCTTACATTTGAATAATCCGTTAGCGCTAACGAGATAAATATCTTTTTATCTTGAGAAAACGGTGTTAACTCTCTGGGGTATAAATGGCCATTTTTGACTACTTGTGATTTTATGCTTATATTTCACTTTTAGAAACACTTCGGGGTTTTTTTCCCAGAGTGCAGCGCTAAGAGCAAGGCCTTGATTGACAACCCACACACAGTCTAGTAGGCTACCCTGGGTCATGTGACCTGCAGTAGTAGTAACAGCAGGCTGCTGCACACACAGCACAGAGGTTTAAAAAAAAAAAAGGCTTTTTGTTATTTACGCTGTTTTTTAGGATTTATTTTGCAGTTACGTTCATGATTACCTACTGGACTGTTAAATAATGCTGATGTTTTAAATTATGTGAATAAAAACCTATGAGGTCATGAGCCTCCATAAGTTTATACACCTATAACAATAAAAATTTAATTTACAGAACATATGCTAATCAATTATACCTTAACGTAATGACCCAAAAGCAGGTCTGTATTTGTACGAAGTTCTCAAAATATCAATCATCATTAATTTGATCTGACTGTAAAAGATCCTCTTCATCTGCTTCTCTCTGTCTCACGCTTTTGTCTGTGAGTCATTCGGGATGTGTTCGGGAGGTGGGACCCGAGGCCCGAGGCTGTATGAATCCCGCCCGATCCCGCAAGATTTTTGACGGGTCCCGTGGGAATTCCCGCCCGTTGCAGGTCTCTGGTCTGCACTGTTGACGGAAGTTGGAATAGAGACGCTATGTGGCTGCGTCTTCGTCCCCAGAGGGTTAATAAAAAACAAGCGAGCGCGACCGCTCTAGGCTTTCGTAGATGTTGCCATTCTGGCCCAGATGCAGTGAAATGAGCCCAAACAATGACACCGCCGCCGCCGTGCTTCACAGATGGGATGAGGTTTTCATGCTGCAATGCAGTGTTTTCCTTTCTTCTAACAAAAAGCTTCTGATTGACACCAAATCTTTCAGGCTGCCTTCAGAGATTTTCTCCTTGCAGGCTGACAACGCACACGATTGTTCAGAAGGTTGCTGATGAGCATTCACATGTTGGAGGCCTGTAGCTGCTTAAAAGCTTTACTTTCCTCCATTTGCACGCCATCTGTCTGTCTGAGGACTGATGGCGTCTAAACTCTTTGGAGACGGTTCCAGCTATCCTCATATGTACCTTTACAGCCTCTCAGAAAGTCTGGTGACTGTATGTGTCATGTGAATATGTGTCTTTATTTAGCCAATCGCCCCCAACTTCCCATTAACCTTGAGCACACAGGCTTGTAAGACAGGAAGGTGTGAATGGCTGGCAGAGAGGGAGGGAAAGATGAAGAGCGAGAGAGGGAACACAACATTGTAATTACCGGCTACATGCTGGCTGGCAATCATAGCCTCTCTCCTCCTCACTTGTATTTCTTGCCTCGCTCCTCCCTCCATCCTCGTCTCCTTCAGACCTCCGACGTCTCTTCCGCTCTTCCTCTGTCTCTGTCGGGCTCGCGGGGGGTCTGAGCAGGCCTGTGCAGGCAGGGTGCAGCTTTCTGCACGGGCACCTGCTGGGCAGCCATCGATGTAGATGTACACTTTAGATATCAGACATCCATTTTCCAGTTTCGCAAAGAAAATTGCAGAGAGAGGATTGCGGCGTGGAGTAATTGCAGCCATCGCTGCGCCTGCCTATGCAGATGATGCCTCAGCCCTGCTGCAGCCTACGTAGCCTGTAGGTATGTGTAGTTCATGCTCTGCTAATGGAAGCCATTTTCACTCAAACCACGGTTCCTATTAAAGTGTTGATATTATAAAGGAATAAACCAGTAACAAAGAACAAGATGAAAAAGACTAGAAAATACATCTTAGAAGAATTAATGAATAAACTGGTTGAGTCTTTTTCTATCTAAACCTGCTAACTGAGGCCTGGAGAGTCTGAGATGTGGCTGGACTTGCTGGGTCGTCCACTCCTGGATGATTGACAGGTGTATTGAATGTTTTCCATGTGTATAATCTTTCTCCCTGTAGAATAATGGATTTCAGATATATAATGACCTTATAGGGCCATATGAAATCTGTTTAGATTTGTCCAGATTCTGTTTTAGGAAAATATGTTTGGCCCAAATTTGGCCATGACTTACAGTGTTGACTAAATGTCAACATGACCACCACAGAGGAAGGTTGTTTATAATAGGCCCACAAAACACTTTCCATAATCCACTAGGGGTGGGAGAAAAAATATTGATTCGCATACATATTGCAATTTTTTTGTTTCATGGTTTTAAATACATTTTTGGTTAAAAAAAAAAAAAAAAAAAAAAAAGATTTTTTTTAGAAAAACAATTAAAAGATTTTTTTTATATATATCTTTATTTTACTTTTACATTTTTCCTTGTCTTGTTGGGCATTATATCAGCACAATGATAGCCTGGCTGCTGTGTTGTGTTCTCCAGATTTCAAAGCTTCATTTTCAGCTGGTTCAGATATTTTCCTGCTGAATGAATCTTAAAACTGAATCACATGCGATGTGTAGTTTTGTTTTGTTTTTTTGGGGGGGGGGGGGAATAGGCTTCCTGATTAAATTTTTTCACATGTTCTGGGGTCTAAACTAAAAACCATAAAAATCGGCAATATCGAAGAATCCCAATTTAAATCGAATGTGCACCCAAAAAAAATCGTTAAAAGAATCAAAACGTCTACCTACCTAGCTACCTAGCTACCTACCTACCTATCTATCTGAGCCATAAGTAGCCCGGATTGGGACCAAACAAGCCTTCTATCTGGGATATCTTCCTTTATTTTCTTTCTTTGCATGAATCTTATGCTTCATGTGACCCCATTCTTTCCAGGAGAATACGTATAAAAAATTTTGAACTGTTTAATAGGAAATGATCCTAAACATCTGATATATTTTATTCCAAGAATTGTTTTGGCTCTCGAGGCCTTTATTGGACAGTTTACAGGAAAAGGAGGTGAGCCTGGGCGTGGATGCGAAGAAGGGGCGCCTGCATCGAGGCGTTGTAGCCTCTGTGTACGAGCGAACTGCTGAACCAACCATGAACATCTGGAGTTTTTGGTTTTGTTTAATTCTTTTTAAATACGTGGCAGTTTCTTGCAACAGTAGTTCATACAACAATTGTGTTTCTTTACTTTTTTTCCCCACAGATCTTCTCCAGTACAGGCTCCAGGTGCAGCTGGCTCCAGCCAGTTTATTCTCAGCCTGCTGCTTCACCAGAAACAGATGCAGCTTTTTCATTTTTTCTGGAGACACGTAACTTTGAGTTTCTTCCCTTTTTGGGCCAACTTCTGTGTTTCTGCCAGCCTCATATCCACGGCTGAAGACCATGGATATGAGGCAAGACTTCCGACCCGTCAGTTCAGGTGGCGATAAGAGATCACAACCACATATTCCAGGTTTTACAACTGATTCTTAACCCAGAAATCAAAGGATCCCACGTATAAACCTTCTCAGATTGATGAGCAGCAACAATTGCTTCTCTAAGAGCGTTGCTGATGTCTTTCCTCCTTGGCATTATGTCAGCTGTGATGGCTGCTACAGCCACACAAATGTAGTAGCCTGCATCAAATATTTACATTAGTTAATTTACACAATGACACGACACTGGAATCTAAAACATTTTAGTTTTAGTTCTTTTTGTCATATTTGGATGAGTCGATTTAACTTTTTCTCTTTTTGTTCTTGAGTTGCTTCCGCTCCAGCTGCTCCGGTCCAGCTGGATCATAACATACTGGTGTTAGGTTTAGTTAAGTTCTAGTGTGTTTTATTCCTTTGCATTTTTTGTAGGCTTTTGCATCACTTCATGGTAAAAACTTCGCTCAAAGCCCTGTTTTACACAATCTGATACTTGTCTTCTGCCCCCTGGTGGACACAATAATGCACCACAATAGTTTTGACATATCACACTGTGATAAACAGTAAATTTTGTTAAGAGGCCAATAAAGACTACAGATTTAAAGGGTTAAGTTCCCCTTTGTCTCATTGTGTTGGGCCAGTTTGAGTCTTGCTTTGTTATTGTGAGTAGTTTGGTTGCTTTGACCTTTTTTACGGGATGATTTTCTTATCAATTTTTGTTTATGTTACATTTGATTATTTTTTGGGCTAAATAAATAAATTTAAAAAACTTTCTTTTTACTTAAACCTAAACCTGACTGTCCTTTCACTGCTCGGTCCACCACATCAACACACCTGAATGCTGCAGAGCAGTAAACTGATAAAACTTTCATCAGACTGATGATAATCAATGAATCATTGCATTGATTAGCAACAGCCGGCTAATACTTGCACTCTAAATTCTAGAGGCTTAGTTAAATAATTAAACGATTTAATACTAGGGTTGTATTTACTTCATTCTTAGACTTGATGAGGATATATTTTTATAAGATAACAACCCTTAAAACCTCAGAAATGAGGAATACTTTACACAAAAGGCACATTAATATAAAGTAATAACTTCTTCTCATTTCAGGGCATCTATGTTTCTGCCATTTCATCAGGACTCTTCAGCATCTTTGAGGTAGACAAGGTGTCCTCTGCCGTCAGTACCTGGTGAGGCAGGTATTACCAACATAAGGCCAACACAGGTGTGCAGGAATAAGCAGGAAGGAGTCGGCTGTATCTGCTCTAACGGAGATTTGATCCTGGATCCGCCACCTGGAGCCGTACTGAACGTGTTCAGCTATTTATGAGTGCAGAAGCCTCCTGTTCCCTCTCACCGAGGGGCGAGCAGAGACAGACGGCTGGCAGGAGGAGGGAGGGATGCTGCTGTGTTTTCTGCTGCAGAGTGAGGAGAAAGCGAAGGGCAGGTTGTTCTCTGCAGCTGCAGTGGATGTTGGAAACATCAGGTCTCTGTGTGGTGTCAGACTCAATCAGCAACGGGGATTTCTCTCCACACAGATCAGGGGATCTACAACCCAGTACGAGCCCTCGCAGCAAACTGGAACTCACCTGAGACCGCTGATGAGTTTATTGAACCCGACCATGCGGGTCAGGCTGAGAATTAAACTGCATTATTAGAGTTTTGTGAGATAATTTCATCTCAAATACAGTGAAAAGTTAATAAACAAATAAATCTACATAAAACTATTAAACTATCAACTTGTTCATCTTTAATAAAAATCCCCATTAGGTCCAAGTCCACTGCAACAAGAAAAACTTTTTCCATAAACCTTGTCTGGCAGGAGGCTCATGATTTAAATCCAACTTTTTGCCCACATATGACGAATAATTCATCGTTTTATCACAATCTAAACGGCACAAATCCAATTTTTCCAAACCCGACCGAGACCACTTTCACCTGCGTTAGCTACTAAATCGGATACATATCTGATCTTTTTCAAAGCGAAATGATCACGTTACATTTTATCCAACTTCTACGTAACTGAAGTGTGACAAACAGAGGAGGCGGGACACGGTAAGATCTAATGTAAACAACGGACAGAACAAAGTTAGCTCATACGTTTATTGGCTCTGACTGCACAACAACTTTGAAACTGACACGCATGCTAACATCCATATTATCCAGCGTGTGATGTTACGTCTTCCTGTGTGTATGCGGGTCACGTCAGGGCTGTTTCATCACACTGAAATGTGATGGCAACCTCATCGAAACGATGTTAACAACATGAATGTAGTGTCATGGCTACAGCTGGCTGAGCTGGAAATATCTCCGTTAACACACGGGGCTCAAACTCTGGTCCTCGAGGGCCGCTGTCCTGCAGGTTTTAGACGTTTCCCTTTGGGGTGCAGAAGAAAAAATGGAATCCCGGAATCAGCACCCTTTGTAACTAAAAGAGTATTTTTTCGGTTTGATTGAGAATCAATACATAATTGAATCATGAGTCGATGTCAGACTCACATCCCTAGTTTTCCTGCTTCAACAAACCATCAGGTTATTGTGCAGAACTTGGCAACAAGCTGTCAGATCCATTTCATTTGAATCAGGTGTGTTGGAGAAGGGAAGCATCTAAAACCTGCAGGACAGCGGGCGTTGGGGATCCTGCGTTAACCTCATCTCCTTTCAGCTGCAGGTGGGATCATGCTGCATGCACGCTGGGTTTATCAGGCCGGAGGCTGCAACTGTTCCCCCTTGGCCCTCGCCATCATCTTCATCTCCCTCCATTCCTTCCCAGTTACCTGAACGTCACTCTGAGCTGCAAAAAGCCCAAAAATATCACCTCTCCCTGAACAACGTTAGCCACCATTCTGTTCACTGGCAACATGGACGCTCGAGCCCAGACTGGTTCTTGTTAGAGTATCATGACTTTAAGTATGCACACACACACACACACACACACACACACACACACACACACACACACACACACACACACACACACACAC
>JBBBVU010000021.1:1818992-1833777 GCA_037177055.1 Atherinosoma microstoma | reverse complement strand
GTGTGTGTGTGTGTGTGTGTGTGTGTGTGTGTGTGTGTGTGTGTGTGTGTGTGTGTGTGTGTGTGTGTATGTGTGTGCAAGAGAGACTTGCATATTGCTCCACAGCAGCTCCAGTATTGTTCATTTTCTTTTTCAAAGGAGAAATAAAGGAGCCTCCCTTTAAGTCTCAAGTCTCCCTCTAAATATCGTGTCTCACCTATTTCTCCTCGTGAATTTTAGGAGAAACATATGAAAAACATTTTAGACAAAACAGAAACTAAAATGAGGCTGAGATTAGGGGTGTGTGTTGGCAAGAATCTGGCGATACGATATATTTCACGATACAGGGGCAACGATACGATATATCCCGATATATTGCGATACTATCGGTAAGACGATATGTTGCGATTTTTCTTTTATAGAATTTAATTGTGAAAAAACTCTTACAACTTAGTAAAAAGTCCAACCTGTAATATGTCTGACATGAACTTACTGGATGAGAACAGAGGATCTACATTTCAAAAACACTTGCTCTTTATGTACAAGGTGAATAAAGACATTAAAATCGGCCTCATCAGTAAAGGTCTCAAGTATCCCTGTATCATCAACCATACCAGCACTTAGTACAATATAACACGTATGGAGCTGGAGATATGACACATATAAGAACAATGGTCATACATGGAGAATATTTCCATTTTTGATTTCAAAGTATTTATCAAAAGAAAGTATGTTTGATGCAAAAATCTAAACAACCGCAACATGTTTACTGTTACTGTTTATATAAATCACTATATAGATAAATAAAACAAGTGCTTAGGATTCTTCAAGTAAACTAACAAAAAAGTCAAGTTTAGATGCAACACAAAAATGTTAATAAAAAAGCGTATAAAAACGTATTATATTTGACACATAGAGAGTTTCTGAGACATTTTGCATCATTTTATGGTAAAAACATTGCTCAAAACCCTGCAGTATGCAATATGATACGTGTCTTCTGCACCCTAATGGATACCAGGAAGCAGTACACTACACCATAATAGATTTTACACATCATACAGTAATACATGGTAGATATACAAAGAAATGTTTTGTTAATTGTTTCCCCAAATTATGTTAAAAGGGCCAAATAAAGACTTCAGATTTAAAACATTTGACTTTTCTCCCCATTTTTTCTTAGGTTGGGCTTTAAAGGGTTAATACAATGCCAAGAAGGAAAGACACCAGGACTGATCTTAGAGAAGGAACTGCTGTTGCCCATCCATCTGGGAAGGGTTAGAAGGTCTTTTCCAAACTATCTGGTAGCCATCGTTCTACAGAGAGAAAGATTATTCCTGAGTGGAACATCTTCCCAGGACTGGACGTCCCAGCCAGTTCAGCCCAAGGTCAGACCATGAAATGCTCAGAGAAACTAAAGAAACCCAAGAGCGACATCTCAGACTCTCCAGAGTCGATGAAATTAGATGAAAATGTGGAATATCGTGAAATTTGCTCATATGAGAGTGTAATCTGCTTTCTGTTTTACACAGTGTCTGAGCCAAATGAAGAAGAAAATCATGATGAGAGTCAAATGTATTCCTACTGTAGGAATGACCAACAGAAACACACAAAGTTGTCCAAAACATGTTACAGACTCTCCCCGAGTGTTTGAGCAGCAGCTGGAGGCTGTCCTGGAGAAGATCAGTGGGAAAATATATGAGAATATGTTGCCACAACCACTGCAGGAGAGACTGCTGAACGTCTAAACCAAGACAAAAAAAAAAAAGGATGTTTATGGAGATAAGCTCAACTGGTTGAGCAGCCAGCTGCAGCTGCAGCTGTCGCAGGTTTGATCAATTGATATCAATTAAAAGTTATTAATGTTTAAAACTGAGTTTAACAAATATACCAGATAAACACCAGTAAGTAACGTTAGAGTTTCCCCATCCAGTAGCTATCCCTGTGCTTAAGGGAACATCATGCTGCCAAAAACCTCCCACGAAGGACTTAGCGAAGGATCAATTGTTTAAATTCATACCTCCACCACATGACTGGACCCCAGATTTCATTGGGCCCTCTGGATACCAAAGTATTGTAGTGTATCTGCCTGACAGCTGAAGCTTGGCTGAAACTGGGTCATCCAACAGGACAATGATCTGTAACACAGCAGCAGACCTGCAACAGACCTCAACCTGACTGAAACGCTGTGGTGGGACCTTAAACCAACACTACAGAAGTGTGTGAGCCTCAAAGTTATGTGCTTCGAAGTACACCGACTTTTGTCTTGTACATTTCACGGCCTCAAACGACTCTGCAGTATCGAAGCCCTCCGGGGTTCCAGTTAGCAACTTCATTTCCAGCCTGTCACAACACTGATTGGGTTTATGGTACCACATCATGTCGCAACTACTAGATAACAACATACTCACTGTAATAAGTAAAGTTTAAAAAAAAGAAAGAGAAGATGGAAGGAGGGAGGAAAAAGAGGTAAAAATTGCTCCTTAACTGATAGGGATTGAAAGAGGATGTCCTTTAGTTCAGATAGGACTGTCCTTGCATAGCAGCAATAAGCTCCAGCTCCCTGACCCTGCGCCACATGGAGTCATGTCATCTAATCCCATTTCTCTGCCTGCAGCACATTTACTGTCCTGAATAGAAACTGTGCTCCATCTACAACAACTGAAATGTATCACTGATGGAAGCAATGCATGTTGACATGTGGGTTGATGCTGCCATTGTGTGGACATACATGATCATGACTAACCCCCGCAGCTATATTTAACAGGAAGCATATGCAGACCATCCGTGGAGCTGGTGCTGCAACTTCCATAATGATCAATGAAACTCCAGACATGACAGCGGAAGAGAAAATCTGCATCTGCTCTGCAAATGTATAAATAGGCCACAGTCACGGCTTAGGTCATCCTCTCTTTTCCTAATCTCCTTGTATTCTCCACATTTTCCCCTCTGTCTGTCCCTGTTTGTGTGAGTGCATCTTGACAAGGCGCTCCTCCTACACAAAGCTCTGGAGAGGTGCGTCGGCTAATCAGGACGCTGCAGCATGTCTACCTCGGGTTTCTGTCCAAACCTCTCAAGATCGACTCTGCCACTGTACTCTCTCTGCAGCTGCTAGCTTTAATCTCATCGTTTATTCATGATTGTTTGCACTAATCATGTTCTCCTGTGCCTCAGCTCTCTGCTGAAGCCAACCTTTCCTGCTCCGCTACACCTCCAGCCCGACCTCTGCCAGCCGGCTTCAGTCTTAGCCAACAGTCCGCCATGGCCTCTGATCAACCTCCACCTGCCTTCCACCAACCAAGCTCTGCTCTCCAGTCAGCACTCATCATTGTCTTATTACTCCGGTAGCACCGTTGATTCAAGTTCTAGTGTTGTGCCTTTTGGTTTTGGATTCTTCAAAAATCATGCTTTCATTTTAATGTGAGGCGTAGATGCAGAGACACAAGGACTGGATATTTTCCAGTACCAGTTGGTGGTTGAAAACTTCAAGGTTTCACAACTTCACAAAAACACAACATCTGAAGAATAAAAGTTGTGAGAACTCTGAAGTGTGCCAGGTTGTTGGTTCTCCAGTGTTTTTCCCCATCCAACCAGCAGTAAGCTTGGAAGGTGAAGGCAACCGTTGTACCCGTGCTCATTGGAGCACTGGGGGCCGTGACCCCCCCACACTGGAGACGTGGCTTCAACAGATACCTGGAGACACACCAGCAGAGATCAATCCTCCCTCCACCAGCTAAGACACTGAACAGGACCCTCAGGCTTCCAGGACTCCCAGGAGGTAGGGGAGATGGGTGGGACCGAGCTCTTCCTGTTAGCTGCTGCGTATAGGTTTGTTTTGTGTGTGTGGCCTATGTGTGCCTCTGTGGGATACAGGCGGGGGGAGGCTGAGCCTGCTGTGAACTACTGAAGCCCAAGGAGAGCTTTGGTGGTGCAGATTAAATGAATCGTCATAAAAGGTAAATTTGAATTGATCGATAAAATCCATTTATAACGCAGCCCTAATTCCCACGTTTCCAGAGTTTGTTAGCAACGAAATGTTCATGTCAGGGGTGGGGAACCCTGGTCCTCGAGGGCCGCATTCCTGCAAGTTTTCCATGCATCCCTGCCCCAACACACCTGATTCAAATCAAATGGATCCAACAGCCAATCACAGTGGCTCATTAATTTGAATCAGGTGTTTTGGAGCAGGGATGCATGGAAAACCTGCAGGATGAGGGCCGAGGTTTCCCACCACTGGTTCATGTTGAGCCCAGCTACCAATGAACCAGACTAGAAGCTGCTCACAATCCCACCAGAACCAGTCTGGAATGAAAAACATTTGGTTCGTTGTCAGAGTTGCATTCGTAAGCAACCTGGAGCAGCCGCTTTGCTAACGGTATTCAGAGCAACTTCCTGACTGATCTGATCCAGAGATACCAGAACATTTTACAGATTTCAGCCATTAAACCAAATTTCCCTAAATCTTCTCTAAACTTCACTCACATCACATATATACTTGGAAAAAATACACGCATGCACTGACATTGTGTATGTCTGCATTCATTTCCCCAAATCATGTTAAACACACACACACACACACACACACACACACACACACACACACGCTCTCTTTACCCAACTGGTGTTATCCGTGCACTAGTTTTTCCGTGGTGTATGTGCACGCTATAGTGTATACAGCATCCGACCCTTGGCTCTCAGCAGATGCCAGCGTCTGTTGTGGAGCCCTCTAATGGACGCCCAGCTGGAGTCAGGCGCGCACACGGGCAGCCAAGGTCATAGCCACCGCCTCTTAGGACCCCATCATTTGGCAGAGCTCTGCAGACCGCAGGCTGCAGAGCTCTGCATCTATGCCTGGTCTGTGTTCCTATGTGTTCTTGGAGAAATAATGAGCATTTTTCTGTATAATACTGGAATTCTGTGAGTCAATGTTTTTCTGTGTATGTGTCTGAAAACATTCAAACACATCGTCATCGACACAGATGGAGAAAATACTACATTATCTCTTTCCCCGTGAACAGAACTGGAGCTAAAATAGTGTAGATGTGCTTCATGGCCAAAACATAAATAAATAAATAACACTGTGTTGATCCACCTTTAACTTAGATTATGACATGAACTCAGTGTTTTAGTGAACTTGTGATCCCTGAAATAGTTTTGCACAATTTCTGCCCAACAAACACATAAAACAAGCATCTAAGGTCAGCGCTGGCCTTGGGCAACCAAGTTGAATTTAAACAATGCCAACCAATCAGAGTGTTTTTAAAACTTTCTGATTTAAGTCCACCATGGATCGATCTACATGGGAGATACTATCGAGCGTGATTTAAAGGCAGTACATCCTTTTCTGACACATGAACATATGAGTAAATGTGTAATGAAGTAAGAATATTTGCCTTCTGTGTTTATAGAGGGGGAGCCGTAAAGCAAAGCGCTCCAGGTCACATGATCCCATGAGAGACGGATCCGCTACCGCAAAGTTACAATGTCTGGTTTCTGAAGAGAGCAGCCCCCTCAGTGCGCCGATGCACATCAAGCACGGTATGTTGACCCCAGAAATCCTCCATTATTACTCACCATAGGCTGATAGCTGGGTCAAAAGTTACACATATCCCTTTAAAAAGAAAAACTGTATTTTCATTTTGCATGTTTAGTTTGTCTTCGTTTCTACGGGGCAACTCTGTTCACAAAACTAGTTGAAACATTATTTTTATTGCTTATGAATGTACTTCTTTGATAGAAAAATGAACGTAGGATTGTTCTCTGGGAGGACAGAAAGCGACCACATGTGCTTCTATGTGTTCAATTCCCAAATTGCTCAAAGTCGGAATCTACCATCATTGTAGTTCTTGAGTAGTATTTGGCTTGAAATGTATCCAATAATCTTTGTAGGTTTTATTAATGTCGACATGTTATCTGAGATCTGAACTTTAGTGATTAGAGCGACTCCGCTTCATTTCACAAGTTGCACAATTTGTCTCAGCGTTTCGGCGACAAATGGAAAATTAAGTTTGAAGACGTGACTTCACAGATGTCACATGATAGTCTTCCTCGTCTTCACCTCGTCTTATTAAGGTCTTGAACCCTCTCACTGGGAAAAGTTTGAGGGGAACCACGGGTGCGAAGCCCATCTGAGAATACGAGGAGGAAGAATTGCCCACACTTTCTCCATAGTTTTGCACAAACATCCAGTTACTCTGTCCTCTCTGCACTGCAGCTGCCTCCTCTTCCTCCCTCTCACCAGCTGTCAGAGTGGATAAAAAGAAGCGAGTGAGGGAAATGAAACGCATTGTGTTTCATTGTAAACATATCCGAGGCTGAGATGGAGCAAAATCCCAAACAATTTTTAAATCCTGGCCGGATACATTTTTCAACTTTCAAACAGAGGACATGTCCAGGTAAAAGAAGATGTTTGGCTACCTTACATACATTAACTTTTGCATAAGAAAGACGACAGGATTTGTAAAACCACGAACACTGCAGGTGTGAGACCTGGATCAGACGCCGTGTGACATGTAAACTAATTGCCCTACTCACAATTTACTAATTGCAATGTTTTAAAGTGTGATTTCGATTAAAATCATGTAATTGTTAGGCAGTGGTTCTCAACTTCTTTACGTTAAGTAGCACCTCAGAAGATATCAGGCTGTCCAAGTTCCACCTCTATGGCTGACATTAAAATACAAAAGACAGAAGTACGTTAGTTCCAAATGAAAATATTCATTATTAAGTGATGGCAGCTTCTTGGTTATGGCGTTCCATGTATTCTTTTCCTGCCAGTATCTTACACCCTGCTGTTATGTGGTGGATTGTTTCAGGGACTTATATGAATCAGTAGGTTTAGAATTTATCAAATCTTAGGCTCCAAAGTATCCAGTTGTTTCATCAAACTCTCTGATCCACCTCACTTTTTAAATATGCCCCAGCCATCATGGTCGATATTTTTAGCTGCTATTTGGACCTCTGCTGCTCCCACAGATGTTTCAGTGCTACATTTTCTTTCACTCCTGCAGACCACATCCAGAAACTCTCTTAAATATTCAAATTCATCCTCCCCGACCTCGGTTAGGTAAAGCCTCAGAGTTGTCATCTCCCATGTGTCTCCCACGTCCCCTCGCCTACCAATCCTGTCACACTGAAGATTCACATGTCTTTCAGGGGATATATTCTCGTATTCGTTCTAATTTTGCAACCTTGGTGCTTAGAGGATTAACAAACACACAAATCAAATCCAAATTGAAGAAGATGACCATGTATTAAAATAAATATCCATCCAACATCACTTTTTCTGTTTAGGATAATGACAAAAAAAATGATGAATATATTGAAAGAAACAACAAAATAATTTTTTTTTTTCTAAAATTCCAGATCATCAAACTGACCCACAGGGTTGTGGGTCAAATACTAGTCATGAAGGGTCCAGCTCCGGTTCTTATCAGAGGAATGACTACTTGAAGAAATACTGCATAATGTAGAGCTGTGAGGAAAACATGAGTTTATCCTGGAGGAAATGAGGAAAAAGAACTAGCACACAAGATTATTTCATCTTTCTGTCTTTGCTCGCCTTCTACTTGGGTTTATTTTGAAGCGTAAGGTCAGCAGAGTGATTACTGTTTGCTCAGAGATGCAGAGCAGGGCAATGAGCGCCGACCCGGTGTGTCTCGCAGCGTTCAGTGTTTTGATCAGCCATGCGGGCTGCAGGACTCGTAGGGCGGAGCTTCAAACAGAATGCTACACACGGTTACGGTGTTTCCAGAATCAAGTGAGCTGCTTGGAGGTCTCCAAGCGGCGGTGGGATTTATACATGATGCACAAATGAAACAGCTTTTGTGTTTTTAAATCAAAGCTAAAAAAAAACAAAACTTATTTGTAGCAACAAAAGGTGTTGACAGAGCACTCGTTCCTGACATTTACAGGATGATTTCACATCAGTCTGCATCAACAATTCTGCATCTCATGCAGCATGAGGTCACAACTGCTTTAGTTTAAAGATGTTCATACTTTCTTCTCGGTTAAATCAAAGGCTCCTTTTTGTAAGACAGATAAGACATTAAACTCCATGGTCTTTTACATTGTTCCAGTAGCCGAAGCATGTTAAAAAAAAAGTCAAAATTAACAAAAGTTATTTATTTATTGAATGATCTTTGTTATTCTTACAGTATTTATCCATCAGTCTTCTAGCTTCAGTATCAGCTTTACGTCTGTATACTGGACCATTGCAGCGTGTCTGTTGGTTATTTGTGTGTTCGGGTGTGCACACTTCCCAAAGCCTGCCTCTGACTGGCTTACCATGACATTTTACTCTTCCTCAGACAATCATCATCCCTGATGTGGTCCTTTTTCCCCCTAATAAAATCGGTCAGATAAAGACAGTAACGTCAGTAATGCTAAGAAAAAATGCGTGAAATGACCTCATACTGAAAAAAGTAACTAGCTGCGTTTATTTTAATGCAGTTATTCCCATCACTGGCGGTCACGTTTGACATGTTTGACATACTAAATCATTAAATTGGTTATTTTAAATGAATATTAAGTTAAATTATAATGAGACACTATTTGAGATCACATTGTATCTTTCACACCAGTTTTAACTGTGAAAAATTGTTTCCAGACCTCCCAGTACCAATTTATACACATACTGCAAAATCTAGCTAATATTAGAAGAAAAAAACTTAACTTGAGATATATTCAGACTATAATCAAGTGATGGTAAGATTTCCTGATATTTAGGCTTCAGATCTTAAAACAAGGAGTGAAACAGTCACTCAGAATCTTCTCAAGTGGTTTTTCCTTTATATTGAGACGGCTCATTTTTGTTGTGAAGTAATTTGAGGGAAACCATCCTTATCCTTGTAAGGGCTTATCCGGGCTGCTTCACTGGAAAATGCTTCAGGTTACACATTCTCCTGTTATCCCCCATCAGGAGTGCCTGGTTTCAGGGGAGGGAGCTCAGGTCTTCCACTGATTTTATTCATGTCAATGTGAAACCGATCAACCTCTGAGAAAAGGTCGAGGACCCCCGAGTTATGTGTCCACTCCTACAAAATAAAAATAAAAGAGGGGTTGGGATAACCTGGGACGAGGCCTCTTGTCTCTCCAGAAAAAATAAACAAACTCGCCTTTGTTGTCCTTTAACAACCTTTACCGCCAGCACGGGATGATTTGTATGCTGACTGCACGGCTTTGTAGAGATCAATGGACAGGAACGATAGCTCCGTTCTCATCCAGAGCCTTCAGAATAATGAGCAGCATCAGTTTGCACCAACATGTAAACAGGTTCCTTCTATTGTATGAGAACGTTGGTGGATGTTCATCCATCCAGAAACTCGTGTCCATGCATACATTTCCTGTACGGGAGAGAAACATCTGTTCTGGATGTGCCTGAGATCCATGTGAACATCTGTCCCTGCATGCCTATCATTAGTTACACGTATGTGCTGTCAGAGCATGTGTGTGTGTGTGTGTGTGTGTGTGCATGAATACGAGCGTGCTCGTGAGGATTTGAACACTTCCTGTTAGCTGTTGATTTCTTCCTGCTGGAGCTGGAACACACACGTTATCATCGTCTGAACGATCAGCTTCCAGGTATCGACTGTGTTTGCCTGGAAAACCGTTTCATCTCTAAGTATATTACTGTGGACTAGGACCAAGGCCACGCCCCCACCAGGAGACCACGCCCCCACAACATCTCTGATCACCTGGTGAGATCTTTCAGCTCTGCTCATCTCGTTCCCTCGACCTCATTTCTGTACACGTTCACCCTCCCTCATCCATCTATTTATCTTCTCCCTCATCCCTTCATTCTTACATTCTACCTCGTTGCCTTTTTAACCCATCCATCTTTCCCACATCCATCCACCTTCCCTCCCTCCACCTCATCCATCCATCCCCCCTTCCTTCTACCTCATCCATCCATTCTCCATTTCTCACCTGGTCTTCCATTCCATCCTCCCTATTGCTCATGTATCCATTCATTCATCCATTATCTTCTTCCCCTCACCCATCCATCACCATATCATCCCCCCTTCTCCATTCATCCAGCCATCCATCCTCCCTCTACCTCATCCATCCATCCATCCATCCATCCATCCATCCATCCATCCATCCATCCATCCTCCCTCCCTCTAGCTCATCCATCCATCCTCCCTCCCTCTACCTCATCCATTTATTAATCCATCCCCCCTTCCTTCTGCCTCATCCATTCATCCAGCCACCCTACCTACCTCTACCTTATCCATCCATCCTCCCTCCCTCTACTTCATCCATTCATTAATCCATCCATCCTCCTTCCCTTCATCACTCTTCCATCCATCCTCCCTCCCTCTACCTCATCCATTCATCCATCTATCCTCCCTTCCTTACCCACCTCGACTCATCCATCATCATCCCTCCCTCACCCTTCCTTCTATCTCATCCATTCATCCATCTATCCTCCCTCCCTCACCCTCATTTATTCATCCATCAATAATACTTTCCTCCCTCCCTCCCTCCCTCATCAATTCTTGCATCCACATTCTTTCCCTCTCCCTCATCCATCTATCAATTCATCTTCATCTTCCTCCCTCCCTCCCTTCCTCTGTCCCTCACCATTCCCTCCATCCTCCCTCATCCATCCTTCCCTCCTCCATCATCCTGCCTCCCTCTCTTCATGGATTTATTCATCCATCCATCCATCCTACTCTCTTCCTCACCACTCCCCCCTCCCCTTCATCTATTCATCCTCCACCCTCCCTCCGCTCATCTCAACTCTTTTTCTTCCCTCTTCATCGTTCATCCGTTTCGGTTCCTGACGTCCGGAGACTGAACAGTAAACTCAGGTTGTCGAGTCGCGCTCCTTCTTATTCGTCAAAGAGAAAATAAAACGTCCACAACAACCGCTCGAAGGTGAAAGAACTGTCCTTGTCCAGGTCAGAGACTTAAAAAAACTAAACCAAAAGATACGACTGACTCCAGCTTTTTTGCTCCTGTTCAGGGCTTACTGGTTCAGATCTGGATCCAACATCAGTCCTCTCTGGTTCAATCATGCACACTGGTAGAGGCGTAGCATAGCAACACCAGATCGGCGTAAGGGTGCAGTCATTCCTCAAGCCTTTAAGGATACATAAACGTCTATTTCAGCAGCAAAAGCTTTCAAATGGACAATTTTGGGGAACATAGATGATCTTTTAGGGGATTAATAACTGCTGGAGTGGAACTTTAAAGGCAGTCCAGGGGCCAGTGGAAACCCTTGATCACATTAATTAAACATAAAATGAATCCACAGCTTCTGTAACATCGTAGCCTAAAAGTAATAAATCAATAAAACTAAATGAGAACTCGGTCTTCATAGCTGAGGTTTTGGACACATTCTGCATACATTTGTTCCCTTCAGCAACTTCCAGATCTAATTCTGTACATGTGATCCCAGAGCAGACTGAAGCTACCATCTGGGGGTTTTTCTGTCACAGTCAGCACTCTCTTTCATCCCGCCTGTGGGCTTTGAAACGTTCCTGCGTTCGCTTCTTTTTTGTTTTTTGTTTTTTTTTTCCTGTTGGAGTGCATGGTGAGCACAGAAACGGCTCTGATCAAACAACTGTTGGCACGCAGGGTGAGAGGACTGTGTGAATAAGTGTGTTTTGTGTGTCTCCATCCCTTTTTAACAGCTTACTTTTCTATAACGAACATTTGCATGCACGCTGTTGACTGTGTGCTTTGCATGTTTGCAAACGAGTCAGTGCCTGTGGGCATCAACATGTGTGTGTGACCCAGATCCCCCCCCCCCCAGCACATAATGTATGCCTGCCATGTGTGTGTGCATGTATGCATGGATATAACAGCGTGCAGGCCTCGGTGTGTGCTGTGGGAGAAAAGTCAACATCATCTTTAAAGTCTGTTTGACACTGCCCTGCACTCTCTCTGCCTCTGATCTGCAGACTCCTCCCGTACATCAAGCAAAACGTCGGTCGTGTGAATAAATACCAAGTTTGCTCCGTGTGCCCTTTTACATTCACCTGTTGGGGCTGTAGTGTCGAGGGTCGCGATGGATACGGGTGACTCTTCAGCACACATTGCTTTTGTCTCCGGAGACCCTGTAAAGAAATAAAATCTGCTTTCAGGCGTCTACGCTGACTGCACATGTTCATACTTCTGTCGGATCACTTCTTGTTAAGGCGATAAAACCGTTGCTTTGAGGAAGAGACGAACATGGAGGATGCAGAAAAGAAAGCTGGAGCAAAGATGTCTGAATGCCATGAAAGCAAATTCTTCAAACCTGACATTTAATTCAAGGTCCTATAAGACAATCATATCCAAAACTCTTTCCTACAGTTGACTGGTGAGGGTGTCAGGATTGGGTATAAAATCATTCTCCGATTAGACAATCATCAATAAGTTCAGCAAATATTCCTGGATGGCAGATTGTAGATCTGTGTGTGTGTTAGATGTGAAGCCCAACAAACAAGAAGACGTCTTGAGACATTACACCCCATCGCATCAGTAAGCCACTCAGGTTTTTAATAGAGGAAACTTGAGGGGTCACCGCAAGCAAGAAACCCAGCTAAGAAGTAGACATTCGCCCTGAACTGAGCGAGGTTACAAATGTTATTCGTGAAATGAATCAAAACAAGACCCCTGAAAGTTCGGCTGGTCTCTGGACTTTGTGAGGAGACGGGCGTGCAACGCTCAGTTTTTCACAGTGAAGCTCAGTGACGCTGGCGAGATGAAGCGTTATGTTTGCGTTAGCGTTGTGTTTGGGCTCTGAGAGGAAACTCAGGTGTGTCTGGAGCAGGAATGCATGTATGAAATAACAGCAAAGTTGACTGACCAGCAGTTAATGATGACACTGGCCCAGGAGGGGGGGGGTTGAGAACCACAGATTTATGCAGAAACAATGTCAGACTTCCAACAGCGTGAATTCACACGGACAGATGGACTGTCCTGCAGTCCAAATCGTTTTTTTTTTTTTTAAATGTTTGCAGCACCATGAACTACCACGGTATGCTGACCACCTTAAATCCTGGATTTTTTTTTACACATTTTTATGATCAATCAGAGTACCAAAGATATTTTGAATACCAGCTGCATCTTCAATTCAATTCAGCTTCATTTGTGTAGCGCCAGTTCACGACATCATCATCGTTTCACAGGCAATCAGTTTCGATCTAGCTATCTGGTTCTCTACAACTCTAGTAAAATCTGAGCAGAGGAATCTGTAGCATCGACTCAATCATCAGCTCATGCAAATCCACGTGGCCATCAGCTGACGATTCACATCGATACGTAAATATTTGTTTAGATGGAACGATGTGATGCTTTTAGAGCAGATGTTGAAACGCAACAATAAAACATAACTCAGGAAAAACCTCCCCACCATCCCTGCGATGATCGCAACACTTCATCTGTAAAAGTCAGAGTGTTTCGTCTCACTTTGAATAAGATGAATAAATAAAAAAAGACAAAATGTTCATTTTTGTGAATACTGAAGTGAAGTTTCGCCCACTTCCATCTCCACAAACCATGCAAGACATAAAAAATCCATTTACTCCGTGTGATCTCTTCACACTCTTGCTAAGAATTTTTTCTTTACTTCTGACCTTGATCAGGTTTCTTTTCATTCAACTAGGCCTGAATTCTGCATCCCACCACTTCACCACTTGCAGAATGCTACCGAGTTGAGGCGGTATAACATATCCACAGTTAAGTGCAGCTTTGCACACATCTGCAGAAATGTGCTCAGACGTATTTGGATGCATGGATGTCGTCTCAGTCTCCGACACTTTCCCAGTGTCCCGGTGTCCTTCAGACAGCACCAGTGTAACCTGCTCCCCCTCCCCTGGGCCCGGCCAGCTGAGACAGACACAGAGCTTCATAAAACGACAGTGTAACTATCACCGATGCAGAGCCACGATCACACACAGCAGCAGGTTTACTGACGATGAATAAAACGGTTCGTAGCTTCGAAAATTTGTTACTCAACCACGAAGCCGAAGTTAATGAACACCAACTACAGTCAAAGACAAAACAATAAATACATAAATGAATAATAAAGCATTCATCCTGTTCACTAGGGGTGTTGCTATTTACCAGCACAGGGAATGTAAAGTGGATATCTTGCATTGGTTTGCACAAACCCTAAAGCAGGGGTGTCCAACTCCGGTCCTCAAGGGCCAGAATCCTGCAGGTTTTCAATGTGTGTCTGCCTCAACACACCCGACTCAAATTAATGAGTAATTTTGCAGAGCTTGGGCTCTGTATCCTGGGCTGTTGCATCCTTTTGAGTCAGGTGTTGAAGCAAGACACATTGAAATCCTGCAGGACAGCGGCCCTGGAGGACCAACTTTGGACACCCCTGCCCCAAAGTCTAACCCCAGGACGTTTTTAGGCTCTAAAAAACTGTAAGCTGAGAGAAAACCTTTTTAAAAAAAATAACTTTATGCTTTATTATCAGTGTAGTAACTTATTAAACCCACTGCATATGTTTCTTCTCCATCACTTTCCTTTCAGACAAAAAGAACAAAAACTTCCACACAGAGTGAAAACAAAGCTAAAGAACATCCGTGTGTTGCTTCGTTTTCATTCTGTGTGAGTTGCAGAAGAGAAATAATAGACTGAGGTGTCACTGAAAGAAAGATGGATATACATCCAATATGTTTCAGCACCTGCAGGATAACCAGCAGCTTTTTATACTAAAGTAAAGGTAAATGCTCCGTAGTTCGGTTAAATTCCTGTCATTTGCAATTTTGTGATTATGTACAACTTTGGTCGGGTTTACAGCAACATGACCCAAGTCCAAGAAGAGGTCCTGGAGTTTGTGTGTGTGTGTGTGTGTGCAGAC
>JBBBVU010000021.1:1772382-1782736 GCA_037177055.1 Atherinosoma microstoma | reverse complement strand
AGTCCTAGGAATGAGTAAAGTAATCCTAGGAATGAGTAAAGTAGTCCTAGGAATGAGTAAAGTAGTCCTAGGAATGATGTAAGCATGCTGCTATGCTACATGTTAGCATTGCTGCTATGCTACATGTTAGCATGTTGCTATGCTACATGTGAGCATGCTGCTATGCTACATGTTAGCATTGCTGCTTCCAGGTGTCTGCAAACATCTTCTATAGTGCACGTATCTCATGCTGGTTAAGAAGAGGTTCAGGACTTGATGATATCTTTTTAATGATCTCAGTCTTTAAGTGTTTCCTTTATTTGTCTCTGGTTTAACTTTCTCAGGGTGAAAAGTCTTTGATTATTTCTCTGCTCTCATGCAGCATCTTTTTATTACAACCTAAAACATGGCTTTTACCAGAAATCAGGAATTCTGCAGACTTATAAAGGGAGTTTGAACCATGAAGGACACATCAAGCTTTACACAACATGCTCATCTCGGTTGATTATCACATAAAACGACCATAATGAATCTTAATCAACATTCTCTTTATATCCTCCAGCTCTAATGTATACTGCCCCACCCACCACTGGCTGACGTTGATCTCTTATAGAGCCATTACAGTGGATGTCTACCACTGCTCCCAGCAGCTCTGAGCATGCAGCACAGTCCACTTGCTGGTCCCACATCAAATGAACTTAGCGAACAATCTGAGGATCAATCCCATCACTTAGCCAATTAGACAACAGGGAGACAGACGCCCATTACCGTGGAAACCAGTCGATATTCGGAGCCAGGGGCAGAGGCGGGCTGTCTGGTCCGCCGCCAGGGGTTTGTGTGCAGCTAATGGAGGGGAAAGAGGGCGTGGCCAAGCGGGCGTTTTGATGGACGGCTTGGACAGGACGCTATTGGCAAGGCTGGGAGGATGTTGATGCGGAGAGCTGGGATGTTGTAAACATGCGGGGTTGGACGGACAGACACTGGGATCAATGACGGAGAGAGCAGCCAAGTCACCAGTTGATTTTCCTCACAATGCTTTGACAGGTCTCCTTTCACACTCCAGACATTTTAAGTGGCTGATTCAGAATGGATGGAAAAGTTAGCCCAAAGTCATTGTCTGGCAAATTACTCAATTTTTCCTTTTTCATTATCTTGAGTCACCGGTACGCTGTTATTCTTCAGTTTCCATCATAACACACATTATGTGGATATCAGAGCCTCCATTAGTATGAAACATTGACTGATGCTGAAATAAAAAGGCCCAAAATGTTGGTTAATAAACAACCGGCATTAAATGCTCCATAAAACTGTCCACTTGTGAGTGAAATACGTGTAATTACACACATTTAAATGATTTCCAATAAAAGATGTTGTATTTTGCCTCAGTGTTCAAACACATGATTTGTTTTTCATGGTGAAAACAATTATTTAACACAAAGCAACCGTTTTAGAAAGAAAATGGAATAAAATAAAACCCCAATTCCCAAAAGGTTTGCAAGCTCAGTTAAATGTAAATTAAAGCAGAATCTCATCAACATTTCATCTTCAGTAGAACGTAAACAATATATTTTATTCCCAGTAGAACGTAAACATGATATTTTATTCCCAGTAGAACGTAAACAATATATTTTATTCCCAGTAGAACATAAACATCATATTTTATTCCCAGTAGAACGTAAACATGATATTTTATTCCCAGTAGAACGTAAACATCATATTTAGGTTGCTAGGCAACAGGTCAGTAACATGACTGGGTACAAAAGGAGAATTTCAGAGAGGCAGAGTCTCTCGGATGGAAAGATGGACAGAGGTTCACCAATCTGAGACAAACTGGCTCTAAAAGTTGTGGAATAATTTCAGAAAAGTGAAATTAGTGTCTATGGCAGCTTCCACATCTGTGAAGCTCCATCAATGCTGGAAAGTACATGATGGAGGTTTTAGAGCAACATCTGCTCCCATCCAGACGTCTCTTTCAGGGAAGGCCTTGCACATTTCAGCAAGACAATGCTGGACCACATACTTCCTCCATCACAACAAGAGAACTGGCCTGGACCTGGACCTGCAGCAAGGACTAAACATGTGGAGCATCATGATGAAGGTCCAGGACTGGAGAGCAGCTAGAATCCTGCATCGGCCAGAATGGGACAACATTCCTCTCCTGAAACTCCAGCGTTTACAGACGGTTGTTGAAGGAAGAAGGGACGCTCCACGAAGATAAACGCTGGGTTGATGAGATGTGATAAACAGTTTCCAGAGTCCCAACTTTTGGAAATCGGGGTTGAAAACATTAATCTGGGAAGCTGTCGGTTGATTGCATGCAGACAGATGAAAATAGATCAATTCTGTATCTGAGAAAAATCTGTGTTCCTTTTTTTTTTACCATTAAATATAATTATTATAACTGGATTCAGGCCAAAAAGTCGTTTTTTTTTATCTCAGAGAAATAAATAACATCTGAAACTAAAGTTTCAAAGATGGATAAAGATTAAAAAATAACATCTGTGCAGAAAATGTCATCAAACACGGTCAGTTTTAAATTTAAATCCCACTAATAACAAGAAAAACTAAGATATTCAGATGGACCCTGGTAGTACCAACTGGGATTTTAACATTGATTCCTAGTTGGAAACTGGGTCATATGAGGTCTTTTAAACAGGCTAAACATCAGAGAGTCACAAAACAAGTTTTAATGGTTTTTAGGTGTTTCTTTAAAATCAGAAAAATATCTTTAAGTGTTAAAGTATTCAATCCGAAGCCACATTGCAGTAAAAAGTTCATATAAAATATCATAACAATCTGCTTAGAGTCACCGTCACCATCTTCTCCTGCACTGAACGAACCTCGGGCTCTCAAACCAGCCGACTTGGTTACCATGGTGACGACTTTAGCCTCTGAAAAAAAAGGTCAGAGATCTATTCAGGGGATCAGAAATGGATCAGAATGGTTTTCCAGTTAACAGCCGGCTAACTGAACGGTGATTATTGATTAGAAGATGTCACGCTCGCTGTTTTATTGTCTGTGATACATTTAAAATCCTGATTTGTGCAGAAGTATTAGGCTCTTTGGGAGGATTTAAGCATTGAAACCTTTTTTATTTTTTTAAAATTAAAAGGTTGTGCTCAGAATTCATTGCCCTCCATTCCCCAAAGTTTTTATTCTAGCCTCTAACCTGAGAGAATGTCTGTCAACCACAAATAAACCTACTAAAGGAGGACATAAATGCTCTTATTTTATACATTTCTGGAACATCATGTTGGCAGATTTCAGTGCTTTCTCTTCAACTTTACGTGTCTGCATCTCCTGAGGAGCATCAGACCAATAATCCAAAATTGTCTTTTGAAAACAAAACAGGTGAGAAATCAAACTTCAGTCCCTGAAGTCCAGCTCTCTTCTACCAGCTGAATGGATCCGTTTCAGATAAAATAATAATAAATGATAAAATAATAGAAACAATAGAAATAATAGTCCCTTATTTAGTGGGTTTGTGGTAGTTGTGCAGCCATAAAACTGTCCTGACTCCTGCAGGTGTGACATGCTGGGACAGGAGGCCTCATCTGGTAAAGTATGCTCTCCTGCCTGGTTAGGCGCGGGGGGGGGGGTTAAAAATGGTTAAATCTGTTGGAAAGAAGCACACAGGCTCCTTTTTTTTTAGGTGAATCTCTTGAGTAAACAAATGAAAATGAGTGTTTGCTTTATGAAACCATGTCATTAACCTCGCAGCGTAATTGCATGAATCATATTTTGGCTAAATTGTGAAATCTGTCTGGGTTCTAATGTTGCTGATTACCTGTGCATCATTGCCTAAAAACCTTAAAATAAGACTCAGATAATCGTGTTATGAGGCGGATGATATTTAATAGGTTTTATGAGTCATTTCCTGATAATAAATGATGTTTGTTTTAATATTATTTACATTTAGGCTGATTGAATCGTTTAAACTCAGAGACACCATCCTGAAGTCAGAATTCGGGATCCGTGCACGCAACGTGCAGCTCGGGGAACAAGCGGGAACACTAAACAAACAGATGCATGTCATCTGCTTCTCATTCTCTGCACAGAGCGCGTTATCAGCCCTACAACGGAGATCCTCCCTCCACATCTGCTCTGAAAATCTCAACGTCACCGTTAAACATGATTGATGGGATTTCTACGGAAAGCTTAGAAGCTTTACACGTGAATGAAGAGGCTCATAAAATAAAAAAAGAAGAGGGTTCATTTAGATTTTTTAGACCTGAGATTTCATTAATCTACTCGACTCTGATAAAGGTTTTATTTTTTTACCTTTTTCCTGAGTTTTTTATGCACGTCTTCAGAGGGATTTGAGGAGTTGCTTAGCAATGCGTCTGTAATCACTCGTCTTTTCCTTCAGTGTATTGACGTGTTATAGACTAAAAAAGAAGTGAGTCTGTTGTGTGGGATGTGTGGGGTGTTTGCTGGTGTCAGTAATCTTCAGGGCTGTTTTATTCCAGGCTGTAAGCAGCTGATTGTGTTACTCCACCGGCGGAGCAGTGTGAAGGTCTCTCTAGCCGCAGGGGAAAATGCCCTCGGGGTGAGATATCCTCACGGGATTACTGTTGACATCTTCTCTTTCCCTCTGTTTCCCTCGCTGCCACCACATGACATCCATTCCTCCCACTTTCATCCTCCGTGCTTGTACCTCGCTATCGTTCTGGAGAGAATGGCAAAATACTTGTGAGTGTGTGAATGAGTGTGTGAATGTGTCAACTAAACACACACAAGGTGTGTGTCAGAATCTAAATAATGGTGTTGCAGCATGATGTGCGGGTATCCTGAATCTGCAGGGTTATCAACTCCTGGATTATGAGTTCAGTGGGATCAGTGGTGACTGTGCAATGCCATCCATGTGCATTTTCACCCTTGTGCCCTCCTCCAATGTACTGCCCTAATGTCCAAATCTGTCCATGCACAGAAACTGCTACAAAATCATCAATTATCAATATTTTTTTTCAGCTTTCTTTCATAAATCACTTAAAAAGCGTAAGATTTCCTCAAAACTACCAAACATTCAATTATTTTTTACAATTGTATCCTTTTAAATGTCAGTTTATTTGACTTAAGGCCTTATTTATTCCAACCATCTCCACCTAAAGACTTAATACAAGAATTTCCTGCATCTGCCTGGAATGGGAAACCAGTTGAATCTGGTGGAATCCACTAAAAATGTCAAATATCTCTACTTTTCTTCTGAATGAAATGCTGACATTACGAAATGAATGGCTTTAAACTGTAGTCATTAAAATATGTTGTTTGAATTAAAGTCAATGGGGCATTTTTGGCCACCAAGTCTCCCAGAAGGAGAATCTGATACTACATAAAAAATACAAAAGCAAGGGTTAAGAAAGGGATAATGCCCGACAAGGGGTCCATTATCAGAAATTAATGGACGATGCGTAGGCGTGACTTAATGGACTTCCACGAAGTCCATTAATTTCTGATAATGGACACCTGGTCGGGCATTATCCCGCTTATACCAGGTCACTCATGAAGGAAATAAATATTAAATCAATTATTAATACATTAATGTTGTTTTTACCGTTAGAAACGGACGTTTTTCACAAGAAGCGGCCTATTTAACATCTCTTGTTGAGACGCGTTGCCATGGTAACCGGCTCTGGCCGCACCGTTGCCAAGGTAACCGGCTCTGGCCACAGCACCTGCAGCTCGGTCGGCCGCAGCTGTCATATTATTGCAAGAAATGGCCGTTGATGGTGAAATGTGATAGAGATGCTGGCATGTCTGTCATAGAGGCGTCTGAAGGTCAGAGGTTTAACGTTTATGGTGTCTGAACCACTGCTGGTCGGGACGTCGCGGGACGACAACATGTTGCTCCATCCTCGTCTCTCCTGGACTGACGGAGCCCAGTCAGGCTGCAGGCTGCTTTCCCAGCGATGCCCCGTCACAGCGGCGCGTCTCCACATTCACCACACAGGTTAAAGGAAACCATGAAATCATGCGTTTTGTCTTCTGTCTCACTGTTGTGATAAATAAACGGTGAATTAATCTCTAAACCAGCTCACGTTCCCTATTAGTGGGTGAACATACAACGCTTAGCGAGGTATGTTGACTTTCTGTTGCCACGGTTACCAACTAGCATTTTAGGCAGCGCAATGATGTAGAAAAATCTGGTTATTTGACCGGAACTTTTTTTAACTGGTGTCCTACATCACTTTCTAACAGATACCCTGTAGCCAATCAGAATCGAGTATTCACCCAGACCATAAAGGTTTTTAAGTGATTAGATGTTCGGTAGTTCTGAGCAGGTCCAAAGTTGTTTGAGTTATTTATTTTTTAAAAAGCTGAAAAAAATATTGATGTTTGATGATTTTATAGCATTTTTATGCATCTATATAATTGCCTTACGAAGGTCCCCAAAGGGAGTATTTAACACTACATAAAAAATCTGAACAATATCAAATCATTTTCATTGCTAATCTTTGACATATCAAAGACTCTGATAGCCACCAAAGACCCATCCTGCTAATAATCATTGAAAAGAAGATAATTCAGTTTTTATGCGTCTTTTCAAAGAAAAAAAGAAGAAAAAAGATCAATCAAATAATCAAACTGGCATTTAAAAGGATAAATACCTAAAAATGATTGAATGTTTCGTAGTTTTCAACAGCTGTGAAGTTGTTTAAGTGATTTTTTTTTAAAAAGGAGAAAAAATATTTCTGTTTGAAGATTTCCTAGCAATTTTTTGTGTATGGACATTTTTGGCCGCAAAGGTAACCAGTGGGTGCAAAATGCATCAACGGAGCATAAAACACATGTTAGAAAAACAACAAAAAACATTTAAAGCAAAAATCCATGACACTCATCATAACACAGGGAAAATCATTAGCATGTGGAAAACAAAAAGTTGAGAAAATGTACAGAAATACCCGAGGAGGGCAGCAGGGTTACACAGGCTACAGATCTCAGAGTGGTGAGTTTAATAAAACTTTAGTAACTTTAATAAAAGCCAGATTCAGACTGAGGATGAGCAGCATTCGAGAGAAGAGTTGTCATCAAACAGATCCCGAAAATAAGAAATATGTGTAGAGCTTCACTGAAACATATAAAACCAGAACAGGAGGCAGAAACTGAATCTATTTCATCTATTTAAGCATCTTAATTGCTTCTATACAACCAGGTGACTCATGTAGACTCACGTACCTCCAAATGTGAGATGATGTTTGAGTGTTTTCTCAGTTTACATGAGTTCAGCACCAGATAAAAAAAAGTTAAGCCATGAATCCTTGGAGAAAATGTTAGTTCAGTTCCCTGATTCTGGATCTATCTGCTGCTTCCGAGCAGCTAGAAGAAGAAAACATGGAAAATCTCAGAAGTCTACAACTTCAAGCAGTTGGGATTTAGACCCTTCGTGATAAATCCTGCGTAGTTTCTGCTCCTGTTAGAACACATTTCAGTCTTTTTGTAGCAGCGTTGCTTAACAAACCATTTGTTTCAGTCTATCATGGCCTGTAGGAGCCCAGTCTGTCGTTTTCATCAGAATTGCTAGGACACCCCTGTGGATGAAGCAAAAACATCAGTTCAAGTTAAAATGAACTCAACTCACTGTTGTTGCATAGCAACCACAATCTTTATGTCTACAAGAAAGTAGCTATGGCTTTTATCACCCCATGAGACGGTCCCACACTGCTTCAGTAATGTTGAGGTCCGGGTTCTGGGAGGATCCATCCCTCCATCAGACCTGTTCTTGAATGGCCTGTTTCCATGGAGACCATTTCTGATTAGGCTTCAGCCAACAGTAGACGGATCAGATGCATCTCTCAGGTCCCGGTTCAGGTCTTTGCAGGATTTCAGATCCTAGATCAGGGGGTCTGCAGCCTTTACAAGCCAAAGAGCCATTTTTGCCCCTCAGCCCGGTGGCTAAATAAACCCTGTTCAGAGCCGCAAATGTTACATGACCTTTTGAAAAAAAGACAACTTATCATTGTTGATAAATAGCTATGATAGGAAATCTGTCATTTTTGAAAAACAACAATTTCATTTTTCTATTTTTAGGTTTTAAAATAAAGAAACACTAAACTTTGCAAAATACGATTTCCCACTATGGGATGTAAATATTTGTGGAATTCTTCTTTTCTCTTTACTTTTAATAAAGCCCATAATTTCCAGACAAGATAATAGATCCAAAAGAATATTTTTGTACTTTTAGTGTCATTATGTTGTGGAAATTCATGCAAATCTGCATTTAAGAACATTACTGGTTTCTTTATCATTATTATTACGAGCCAATGCTGAAGGTCCAAAGAGCCACAGGTTGCAGACCCCTGCCGAGATAGATAGACTTTTCTTCTTTTGTCCACCACGTGTCCAGTTTCTGCCCCATGCTGAGATATAACAAGTTTCCACCTTTCCATGTGTCTTTGAGACAGGGTGGACTGGTTCATCACTGGTTCATCCCTCCAGCAGGTGCCTTTTTTATTGCCTGAATCATTCAAAGGTCAGAGTTGAAGGGGGGTTCAGGTACCAGGACCTTCAGAAAGCCGGAGAACTGTTGATCAAACAACAAAGTCTGGCTGCTTGGAAACACAAAATAAAGAAATGAGGGACATCTCATAATATTGAAACTGTTGGGTACACAGGGAGGACCAGCAGGTTAGAGCGATCGACGTCATCTAGTCTGCCGGTGTTCACCTGAATATGAATGAGCTCATCAGAGTGGCTTTCAGATCACGTCAGCGAGTCGTAATGAAGCTGATCGGGCGCGAGGCTAATGGCAGGTGAAGGTAAACATGCAATAATTGCTGGTGCATCTTTAGATACAAGGTCTGAATATTCACCAGAATATTCTGTCGCAGTCACTGCGGATCACTGCGGTGCGGGAGGGCGTGGTAGGATTTGGGATTTAATTGTTTTACGGGAGACTGACAAGGCATGAAAAAGCTGTTCTCTACACTTCACACACACACACGCACACACACACACACACTCTGACAGCCCCTCCAGCGTGGTACCGAGTGAGAAAGTCTATTACAGAGACTGGGCAGGGCCCTGAGGTTCACATATGGAGGGAAGATAACACGGGGGTGGCAGCGGAGGGCTGCAGGAGCTGCGCGAGCGCACACGTGTGATGACGGCTGTTGTTTCTCTGAGTGTGTGTGTGTGTGTGTGTGTGTGGGTTTAGAGGTGTTAATCCTGTGTTAATCAATGACTGTGTGTTGTGTTGCTGCTGCTGGCAGCGGTGCAGATTCATGCACACATCTCTCTCTCTCTCTCTCTCTTACTGTGTCTGCACCTCGCTCTACCCCTGCCCACCATGTAAGTGGAGACAGGAACAATAAGAGGAGTGTGGGAGTGAGCAAGGTGAGGCTCAGATATGGAATTAAGTGTGTGTTATTACTACTGGGACAGGACTCCGCCGGCAGGCTGCACTCAGCATTTTGGTTGGAGAAATAACAGAACGACTGTTGCACTTAAATACTTGTGTAAATAGATGATGGCAGAGTTAAGAAGTGTGTGCGTTTAGCTCTGCCCTGATGGAGCTGCAAGTTGGAGTTGGATATTTATGCCTCAGGTTAAGAGATAATGAATAACTTAAATAGATCTGCAGCCATTTGATGGTTCTTTTTCTTTTCCATGAACAGAAGGGAAAGATTATTTGCAGTCTTCCCAGGAGAGGACGTCCCAGCAAGTCCAGCCTGAGATCAGACCGCCGTGCACGGCTCGGAGAGACTGATGGGATGCTGGAGGAGCTTCTACAAGCTGCTGGATCAGGATCAGTTTTCACACATTCTGACTTTTGGTTCAGTTTTTATTTAATAATTAATCTTTTTTATATCTGTGTATCTACTAGTTATTAACACGAAGGTAAATTCAGTCTTGTCCAACACTTGTGTAGAAAAACAACCATTAGCCACATCATGTGTTGTTAAAAGCTTTTCCAGTTGATGTTTGTGTGAATGTTCAGGGTTGTCAGTAGCGTTTCTATGTGTAAGTTCGGTATAAATTCCCTTTCAGACAGAAAGGGATGCTCGAATAAAACCCTTCCCTCGAAGCCTCATGCAGGTAAAATGTCTCACCAGTTCAGAGCTGCACGTTTCAAAGCATTTACATACAATCACTAGTACCAGGTTGGATCTCCTTTTTCCTCCTGAACCAGTTAATTGTTGCTGTGATAGATCCAAAATGGTGATGGGAACATTCCTCGTGATACCGTCACACAGCTGCTGCACATCCATGATGAGAATCTCTCGTTCCACCACATCCCAAAGGTGGAATACTGGATCTGAGCTTTGTGACATGGAGCATCATCCTGCTGGAAGCAGCCGTCAGAAGATGCTCCACTGGGCTCAGAAAGGGATGGACATGGTCAGCAACAATACTCAGGTAGGCTGTGCTGGTTAAA
>JBBBVU010000021.1:1570356-1588353 GCA_037177055.1 Atherinosoma microstoma | reverse complement strand
GGAACTGTAGCCTCTAGTGGAAGAGGGGGGAACTGTAGCCTCTAGTGGAAGAGGGGGGAACTGCAGCCTCTAGTGGAGGAGGGGGGAACTGCAATTTTTGGCACTTCCGCATAGGCTTCACAGGTTGTCTCTTGGTCAGACCCCAGAAGTCTCTAATAACGCCAGAAAAAGTCGCTAGAGGGGATCTGAGAATTCACTAAACATGGTGACAAAGTTGCTAAAGGCCCATTTATGCCAAACTAACCTGGTTAAGGTGAAGGAAAAACATGATTGGTGTTGAATAAAAAATGCCAATTGGGCTGATCAATGCTCATATGATAAATAACTTTTCTGGGTGATGGAAAGGAGGAAGGATGATTGTTCAGCACTGTACAAATAAGCTTGTCACGCAACACAATAGCAACGTTTCCATCACCCCTAGGATTTCACAAAACCCTAAATATTTCAATTTGGTCTTTTAAACGCCTCAATTTTGAAAAACCTTTCAAATAAAAAGTTTTTACGAACTCAGGAGGAGGTTTTTCAGACGAATTGATAAAGAAGTATTCTGCAGAAGTGTAATGGAAACACCTTTTCCTCATTTCCACTTCACTGGACGTGACGTGGGGGCGTCGGGTGACGTAGCTCTGAATGCATGACTGGAGTTGGAGACGGGAATCTTTTTACAAATGATTAAACAGAAAAATGTAACCGTCATCCTTCAATCACAAACAACAGCGACGCTGTTTTTTTTAATATCTCCATCTTCCTCAGAGTTGGGGTCTCACGAGACGAGAACACCAATCAGTGGAAACACCAGGATATCGCAATTGTACTTAGTCAAAATTTCAGAAATATTGCTTAAATCTTGCGAAACCCTGTGATGGAAACGCAGCTATTGAGACGTACATCTTCTCCTTAAGGTCCTCCAGATCTTAGGAGATGGCCTGGATGGATGTATGGACAGAAACAGATGGATGGATACTACAGAGAACACAGACGACAGCATACGTACTTGCCGCTGTAGGGTGTAGTTCCCGCGGGGCCCAGCAGGAGGCAGGCCGGAGCGGCCAGGTAAACAAAGCTGTCCGTGCACAGAAAGTCTCCTTCTTCTGGTTTCTGTGTGGCGAGGTGCGTCAGCTTTGTGTCGCGCTCCATGTTCGGTAGCTCCACGTGGGTTTTCTTGCTGCCTGCGTATCGCAGTGCGTCTTGTTTTACGTCATGGGGGTAAATCTCCGTCACTGCGGGGGCTTCACCCTTTGAGGCCGGTCTAGCAGACACAGCAAGATAAACAAAGCTGTCTGATTGGACGAAGGGATCCAAGTCACCGCAGTCTAATCCTGAGCTTCTGATTGGCTTCTGATTGGGATCCAGAAGGTGTTTAATTGGTTGTTTCGAAGGCGAAAGAGGGAGAGGGGAGTCTCCTCCCATGAGGGAGACTTTTTTCCTGTGTGGTATATCTTCACGTTGCAGGGCATTGATGTCTGTATGTTCTGGTGGGGTGTTATCCATCCCCGTCTCATCCGCCCCCATCCCTCCGCACCCCGACTCCTCGCCTTCACCGTCTCCTTCCACGTCTTCGTGCGAGGGGGTCCCGAGGAGGGACGGATAGCACCACTGTAGCTCAGTGCTCTCCTCCCTTCCCCATCCCTTTACCCCCCCCTCATCCCCATCTTTCTCCAGCGACGTGTTGCTGCTGCCAAGTTCGGACCCGCTGATTGGCTGGTCGCTGTCAGACCCGGCGTCCTCTTGGCTTTGATTGGATAAGGAGAGGAAGACGCCGCTGGAGTCGGACTCCAGCGTTAGATTGGAGTCAGGAGAGCTGTCCTCTTTAGTGGAGCTGGGGGGGAAAAAGACAAGGGACGCCGTCAAATCTCTAATAATGATAATCAGATCAAAGGCATTGATTTGTTTTCTTCTGCACACCTCGTTGTCAGGATATTAGCTTTCTAATCCATCTGAGGCCGCTGCATGTGTCTGCTTTCATTAGGCGGTGATTTGATCATCACTGGAAGGTCACTTCAATCCTGAGCTCCTAATTTGGTGCGAATAAAATCGGTTCCCTCCGACCCGTCTGATGTGTAACCTCTTCATATAAACCATTTCACGGACTAGAACTGTTGGTTAACACATGACTGGGCTCATTAGAGTAGTTACAGCTTGTTTTAGGTTTACAGTAAAATGCCGTATTCTCTTGGGTGTTGGTGCTTTTTAATGCTAGCAGGTTAAATCCAGTGTGAGCTGTGGAGAAAAACAACCGCAGGCGAACAACAAATACTTGCTCTGCTCGAACGTACTAAATGTTCCAGCTCTCTTCCCGAAGGGCTGCTATTCAAATTGTTCTTCCATTATGAGATATTCATGCTAATAATGGCTGAAACGGCTACAAAATGCATCTGGTAGTCCATTAAAACAAAGTGAATATGCATTCAAATCTGCTGAATTACACATATGTCACCAAACATCCACATCTGGAGTTTTTTTTATATATATTATCTAAAACATGTAACTTTACTGCACATGTAGAAAATAGATCGAAAGAAATAAAAGATACTTGATCATTTAGTAAATGGGGGAAAGTTAACATTAAGATTTGACAGTTTCCCCCCATAAAAGTGTGAAATTAGTCGACAAACTCCACTGATTCACAATCACATGGACCGTCTCCGTCCTCCTAGAGTTAACTTCTAAGCAGCTAAAGGCTTTCCTCACAATGGATGATGTTAATGTTAACACGTGCACGTAAACAAAACAACAGGTCCCATTTGGTTTCAGTTACATGGACCCCCATATGGATGGGCTGGGGTGGGATGGTGGTAGTAGTATCATGGTTTGGGTCTGTTTGGCTGCGTTTTTATATGTTTTAACCCCTTAAAATCCTGCAATATCTGCCTAAAACTGGTTTATGTGGATAAAAAACTTGTTGTCTGATGTAACAGTTTCATCTGCTACTGGAGTACAGAACGGCTTCGAAGATAAATAGCATTGACGACTGGTCAGAAATAAGTGTTTACTGAATCTTTAGTTATGATTGTCGCCTGGAACACATCGTTTACATGTTAAGAATCTTAGCTTTCCAATGGTGCATAACATGTTTAGGTACTTGGAAGAGAGAGAGTAAAATATGGATTTATTTGTCATGTCTCGCCTACAGTGCCAACAGGTTGAAATATTGTTGTATCGCAGGAGGCCTTCCATTTATTTATAACGTTTTCAGACGCTGGTTCCAAATGAAAAAGCATCCGGATGCTAGAAAATAAAAAACTTAAGCACATATGCCTCGACTCCTCTCTGTGTAGACATCAGGCCGATTAGGACGATACGCTTTCCTCCCGATTCGATTTTTTAAATAATTTTTTGGGTGCCGATTTGATTTAAATTGCGATTCTTGCTATTCTTCTATGTTGCAGATTTTTGTCGAGTAAAAGTTTTTTTTCCCCAAAAATTTTTTTATGAATTTTTTTCCCAAAAAAAATTGTATTGAAATTTTTTCCCCAAAAAAATTGTATTGAAATTATTTCACCCAAAAAAATTTTATGAAATTTTTTCCCCAAAAATATTTTTATGAAATTTTTTCCACGAACATTTTTTTGCAAAAGAATATTTTTGCTGAATTTTTTTCAGAAAAAAAAAAAATTCTAATCAGGAAAACACAACAGAGTAGCGAGACCATCATCATTCTTGCTATAATGCCAGAGAAGACAAGTAAATTATGTTTAAAAAATGGAGAGAAAATTTTTTTTATATATTTTTTAATTTAAAAAAAAAACATGAAACAAAAAATCACAATATTTATGTGAGTCAATTTTTTTCCCCACCCCTACTAGACATGGCCATAATAACACAGGCTCTGCACAGTCAAAGCCTAAAATTTACAATATTTTTTCAATATATAATTGATCATGGCGGATATTTTTGTTTTTGTCTGTGATTGGGCTCCGTATCTCTGGAATAACATGTCTTTATTATCTAACTGATTCACTGTTGAGCCCTTTTAAGACATTTAGGTAACATTTATGGCTTCATAAGTCTTTTTAAGTGACGACATCTGTCATCCAGAAGTCACTTTAACATTAATAATCCTTGTTGTTTCTTTTACTGAAAAACAATGGGTGGCCATTTTTATTTATATAGAATTATTTTTATATTATTCTGAGCTCATCGGGTTTCACTTTTTTCACATGGTAATTAGATGTGGTGCACCCCATGGCTCATGGTGTGGACCCCTAACATTTCCTTAACAGACTTCACTTATAGTTCAGTCTATAGAGGTTATTGTGAATCTAATAAGCTGCTTACATTCATGTACAGTCCAAACATGATCAATTTTAAACTGTGAGAAATGTTGAGACCACACTACACAGCCGCGAGGCAAAAAATGTGCTGCTATGTCTATTTTATCTGAGAATAACTAGGAAATATAACATGAAATCATGGCCGAGGCCCAGGTCCTTTAAACACCAACACTACAGCGGATCAGATCTGCAGTTTATCTTTAATCCAAAACCTGGATTTTGGTTTTTGTGTTGATGATAATTACCTGGTGCCAGCAGTGGAGGTGCCTGCAGACTTAGCCGACCAATCAGCAGGCGACCTGTCGGGGTCTGCAGCAGGTGAGGCCATCGCACTGAGCTCCAGACTGACCTGGGATCTGCTGCTCATTCCTGAACACAGAACAGGTTCAATTCGGGTTAAACAAGACGGACAAGGCACCCGCTCATTTCTTTGTATCCATAAAAAATAAAAAAGAGCTCATTTTTAGGTTTTGCTATGAGAGGAAGACCATTTACTTTTATCTTTACTGTTATTTGAGTTACATTTCAGCAGTTATTGTACTTAAGTATGTTTTTTTACGCATCAGTGGATACTTATCTCTACTAAATATCTCTACTATAATTCTCCTACATCTCTACAATGCGTTTTATTATTATTATTATTATCTGTTTGTCTTACTTTAAATGATCACATGGTTCCTCAGAGCTCTGCATTGCATTAAATGGGCTTTCTGACACTTCAGCTTCTGATTCACACCCTTCATATCATTCCACAAGTAGTCCCTTCACTCATCCTGAGAGAAATTCATGGTCATTTTTATCTAGCATGTTGCTAGGCAACGTTCTGTTTCGTAAAAGGACTTTTTTTTTTTATCGGCGGAAGCCATAACAGCACAATAAAATCATTCGAATGAAATACTGTGGGAAGTTGCTTTTATTATTTTGGTAAGTAACTGGATGATAAGCAGGATAAAAGAAGTTGTTTGGTCCTGAAGGGATTTACGTGACCAATAACGAGAGAGGAACTGGTCCCTCTAAACAAGTCAAAGCGAGCAGGTAATGTTAGACCCTCGTTCACCTGCAGCAGCAGCAGCATCAGCAGCACTAACCGGTGGTGAAACACCCAAACTGGAGTCTTCTTTCTTACTTTAATGACATTTAACTCTGCAGGTCTCCCCTAAAAAACTTCATTCTGACTCTCAGAGTCATAAATCTAAACACAATAAGATCAACAAGCTTTTTCTAGTGTTCCCAGTAACATCATCTGTTTAGTTTTTAATTAAAATGGAACAGATCATATTAACCATGTGTTAAGACCACTGCATCTGCACAAGTACTTTTACTTTTAATACTTTAAACATATTTAAAAGCAACTTATTGACTTTTGCTAAAGAAAAAGGGTTAATGTGGTGTTTTACTACCATTTACTACATTTTTGTCTGTTTATTTTAATATTATTTTAACCCTTTAATTCTGTATGTATCATATTTGATACATACGGTTTCTGAGACCTTTTGCATCCCTTTATGGTAAAAACTTGACTCAAAACCCTGTTGTACACGATCTGATGCTCGTTTTTTTCAATAATTTTGACACAATTATTTCTGTAAATCTTTAAAATGGCCAAATAAAGACTTAGGATTCAAATAAATTAGACTTTTCTCCCTATTTTAGGGAGTTAACCTATTTAATTCATTTCCCCTTGCAGATTAAACACATGCATTTCATTCCTCGGACCTCCCCGACACATTAATATGTAAAATATTTTTAATTTCATGTTGGTTATGTTAATTAAAATGTATTTATTTATGTATAAGTACGTTATTTGAGTACTTCCTCCTGGTTCAGCTAGAGGAATATCCTCCTTTGTTGGTTACATGCAGCTCTTGTTGATTGATTGACTGTAGCTAAACTTCTCTGCAGGAATATGAAGCTGTCAGACAGAAAAGTGATTCAGTTACAACACCGGAGACAAGCTTCCACCTCTCACACACAACAGTCAAGTAAACAAGCTCTTCTTTAACCTTGGTGCTCCGTTACTGGATCGATGACTCTGAAAGTTCTTTTCCTCCGTGGAGAAGTCATCGTTCTGTTATCGCTGCACCGTAATATCTACTGCATGAGAGATGGCAGACTCACACATACAGGATTTATTTATGTTTCTGGTAATTTGTCCATCAAACTACAAGCCAGATGATTTTAACCAGATTGTGTATGAAGTTATAAAACCGCCACCGTATCTCTTGGTTGTTGCATCCTCCTTTTCTGATCTCAGTTTTTAATATGATGTGCATGTTGATGCTGCACTGCTGACAGATGGGAACACTGTATGGATTATATTTAGTTAGACTTCATTTCTGAGGGAACCAGGACGGATGATAAAACCCAAGACTGGATCGCTTTGAAGCAAAGAAACAGAACCGAGTCTGAAACGTTTTCATGTAAAGATCCCTCTGACGGGTAAAACACTATAAGATCTGAAGCAGTTTCCTACTGAAGAGCTTTTTCTTTACATATATTAGTAATTAAATGTAATAACAGCAGAGCCTCGATGTTAATTAGACTGAAAAACTGTGACTCTGCAGGAAAACTGATGATCAGAAAGAACTGAAAGATTTGCATATTTACCATGAAGCTCCCTCTGAGACAAACAGCTGCTGTATTCAGAATAAAAGTTCTTCTGCTTTTATGGCCGAATATAAACGAATATAAAATCAAATGCACAGAAAGAAGGAATGCAATCCAAATTATGACTAATGGCAGATTTTTTCCCCCTTTTTTAACTAAATATATTTATTTATTTATTTATTTATTTATTTATCTATTTATTTATTTATTTATTTATTTATTTATTTATTTATTTATTTATACATGTATATTTAAAGCAGTCTTTGACTGCAGCTGTTTAATATAATGACAACTGATCGTATTGATCTTATTTATTTACATATTTTTCAAAAACTTGATCTGGATTTATTTGTTTGTTTGTTTGTCATCAGAGCAACATTTAACTACAACTGTTTAAAATGATTATTTTTATTTATTACATTTTTATTTCTATATAGAAATATCAGTTTGTTTTTGTTTATCTATTATTTATTTATTTATTTTCATTTATTTGTCTGTTTATTTATTCAATCATTTGTTTATTTGTCATCAAGCATGATTAAATTATAACTGTTTAATATTGCAATTGTAATTATTCATTCATTTATTACATTATTTTATATAAAATATCAGTTTATTTATTTATTGTATTTTTGTTTTTATATAGAAATATCATTTTATCATAATTTATTTATTACATATTATATTAATTTATTTATTACATATTATCAATATTTATTATCAATTAATTCATTTATTTATTTGTCATCAAGCACAATTTAATTTGAACTGTTTAATATGACAAATTATTCTATTTATTTATTACATTTTTAATATAGAAATATCAGTTTATATATTTATTAAATTTTCTATTTTTATAAAAATACAAGTTTATTATTATGAATTCATTTCAATTAATTAATTTCTTAGTTGTTTGTTTATTCACATATTTATCTAATCTTTTTATTTTGCTCTTAGTTTTCATTGCTTGTAGGATTGAACTAGTTTTAATTAGAAATGTTGTGTTTTTGTTTATTTGTTTATAGTTTTGTGTTACATTTCATGGCAGAATGTTGTTTTTTGGTATAAAAACCTAGAAATTGATTTTCCAAATGGCTGAAAGCAGCTGAAGGAGACACTGTGGTGAGATGAAAACAAAGATGTCGGACATGTTTGTGCACCTGTGAGCAGCGCGGCCTTCTCTCTCTGTGGTCCCGGGTGAGTCTGGTACATGTCGGCTCGCTCCCTCTGCGGCTCCAGCAGGTTCTGGTACAAGTCCTGCTTTTCCCTGTGCGGCTGAGACAGGTCCAGGTGCTCCAGGTCCGAGTCCAGCTCCCTGGCCCTCCTCTCTAACTCTGTCAGGCTGAGCTCTGAGGCTGCCGACGATGGGGGGTGGGAGCCCCCGAACCCGACCGGGGGCCGGAGGAGGGGCCAGCGCTGCAGGGAGCCTGAGAAGGAATCCGCATCGCATCCTTCTCCTCCTCCTTCTCCTCCTCCTGCTCCTCGTTTTTCCCAGCCGTCGTCCCACAGCGTGTTGACCATGTCGAGGACGGCGTCCCAACTCTCCACCCCTCCTCCCCCCACCTCCCCCTCCTCCTGGTGTAACTCAGCCACCACCTCCACCACGTCGTGACCTCGTCGCTCTTGTATCACATCTTCCATCTTCATCCCTCCATCCTTTTCTTCTTTGGGTGTTATTTCTGCATCCCTCTCTTTTTTCTCCTCCGTCTTTCTCTTTGAATCTTCCTGAACTTTCTCCTCCGTCCTTTTCCCGGTTTTTTCTGGTTTGGCTTCCTCAGAAAGCTCCATGGCAACAGCCTCCTTCCCCACTTTCTCCCCTATCTTCTCCTCTTTCTCCTTCTTCTCTCCTTGTTTTTCCCTGCTCCTGGATCTCCTGGGTTCTTCGGTTTCTCTGTAGACCCTCCAGTGCTCCAAGTTCTGCTCCCTGAGGGACGCCCTGCCCACCAAACTGCTCCCCTGTGCTGGTTCTGGGTGAGGCGGCTCCCTCAGCGAGCACCTCGTCAGCGGGTTCTCTGAACCTGGACGTGGGTGTGGACGCCTCTTCTCCAACGCTGAGAGAACAGAAGGGAGTGGGGGGAGGATTGGGAGATTATGGAGCGCCCCTCCCTGGCGAACAGTCCTCTTTCTCACCATGATTCTGCGGGGCCAGGTGGACTCGATGCCTTCAGGCGGCCCGGATAACTCGAAGTCTCCGAGCCCTCTGCTTTGACGGGGGCTGAGCGCGCCGGGTCGCAGCCCCGTGGCCGTTCCAGGCCGAGTTCTGGAGCAGGACTTGGAGGATTTGGACTTGGATCTGGAACTTTTCCCGGAGCTTTTCTCGGCCTCCGCTGGTTTTTTCTCAGCTGGATCTCCGGGAGGCGCTTGAGTTTTTTCCCCGGCACACGTCTGAGCTTTAGCCGTAGTTTTGGAGTCGTTCTTGGGTTGGTTGCTGCTCTCCTTCACCGCCTCTCGACCGAGCCCTGCCTCTGGTTCTGCCTCTGGCTTAGACTTAGGAGCGGCTTTAATATCTGTCTCAGCTTTAGCTTCTACTCTGGTCTCTGCTACTGCTGCAACAACCTCAATGTTAGCTTTAACTTCTGTGACCACCTCCAGCTTTTTTTCCACCTGTTGGGAACCAGCATCTGGTTCTGGTTTCATCCCAGGACCAGATGCAGGTTCAGCCTGAACCTTCTCTGCAGACCTGGTCATCTTCTCGGCGTCGCTCATGTTTAAGGGCACATCTTTGGTAGCCGGCTCTGGTTGGGTCATCACCCATCCAGTTTTCTCTCCATTCTTTGCCTCCGCTCGGTGTCTTTCCTTACTCTCAACCCCAGACTGCACTTTTCCCTCCAAATCCCGACCTCCCGGCCTGGTTTTCACCTGAGAACCCACCCTCTTCTCTGATGCCTGCTTCCCGCTCGCCCTGGAGCGATTGTCGGGTTTGTTCCAGCTCTCGGCTCGGTGGTGTTCGTGCATTCCCGCCCTGATTTCAGCCTCTGACATGTTTCCGATCACGGTTTCGCTCACTAACCTCGGCCCGTGCCCGGACTGACTCTCCACTAGCATCAAGCTAACGCTCCCGTTGTCATACCTGGTCACCATCCCTCCACCTACGACCTCAGGGCCAACCTTCGACCCAGCTCTGTTCCTGCCCACCGCTCCGGTGCCCATCCTGGGGGCAGCGTTGGGGGAGGGCGAGGGTGAGGGCTGGGGGAGCAGCAGAGGAGTCGTGTCCAGACCCTGTTCGGACTCCAGGAACACCGAGTCTGAACGCAGAGGAACCGGTTGGCCGTAGCCGAAGGTCCCAAACGTGGACGTCTCCCTCCTCTCCCTCTCTCTGGCTCGCTCCCTCTCCAGCCTCCCCCTCTCTCTCTCCCTCTCCCACTCTCGCTGGGCCCACCCCCTCTCCATCTCCCTCTCTCTCTCCCTCTCCCAGTCCCTGTCGCGCTCGTTGCGACCCCACCCTCCCCCCCGCTCCCTCAGGTCTTGCTCCAGGTCGTGGGCGGACAGTTGGACCAGCGGGGCCCTGTAGGGCGACCGTCGGACCTCCTGGGGGGGCGACAGCCTCAGGCTCTGGGTTTGGGAGTAATGCCTCGGCTGGATGGCGTGGGGGGGGGAGCAACGTAAACTCTGGCTCTGACTGGGCCGAGGCTTGGCCGGGGAGAAGAACACCGGAGTGTGGTACCCCGACGAGAGAGGGGAGCCGGAGAAGGGTGAGATGAGGGGGGAGGCAAGAGAAGAGGACTGCCCCCCTGGAGGGTAGTGCCCTGGGTTCAGATACCCCCCTCCTCTGTCCATCATCTCAGCTGTGGTGAGCTCCAGACACTCCAGGTGTTTCGGAGGCGTCAGGACTTTCCAGGAATGTCGACCATCTCGGCTCTTGGTGCTGTCGCCATGGTGATGGGGGTGGTGGTGATGGGGGTGCTTCTTCGTAGAGGACGAGGACACTCCGGGTGCTGAGAAGGACGACACAGAGGGAGAGACGGATCGGTTGATACATCCGGGGGAATGGCAGCCGCCCCGGCCTCCATCCTGACCTGCGATCTTCAGCGAGTCGTAGACGACCCGTTCGTCCAGCCGCCGGACGAAGGAGGGGTTCGGAGTCAGGGAGCGAGGCTGCGGGTCGAACATGTCCGCCGGAGACCTGCTGACTCTGAGGGAGCCGCTAGCAGAGTAAAAACTCCCCTCCCCTCCCCCGTCCCGCCTCACGGAGCCTCCGGAGTGGTGGTGGTGGTGATGGCTGTCGATCTGCTGATTGATGCACATGGTGTCGTAGATGGACCGCTGGGGAACGTAGCCGTCGCCGTATCCCCCCTCCACCCCCACATCTCGACCTCCCACTCCCCCATCCCCAATGCCATGCTTTTCAAGGCAGCAAGAGCTCTTCCTGAAACAGCCGGGACGGCTAAGAGGCTTGCCCATGATTGGTTGGATGTTCAAAGGTGGGGGGGGTTGGTGGGAGGCACGTGTGAACTTTAAAGAGTGAATCGTGAAGTCGTTGATTTGACTAAATCTGGGGGGAAAGTCGACTTTCAGGTTCTGAGAGGGCCAAAGCAAAACATGAGTCTTTCTTCTCTGGTGAAACACAGAAAGATGCTCCTTCTGTTTTAATGAGAAGTCAAGAGAGTCTAGTGATCAAAGAAACAACAACAAAAAAATTCCTTTCGTCAAAAAAATCCCCGACATGACAACACAAACAACATCACGTCCAAATGGAGGAATATTCCAGTCAGATTCTGCAAGAATTCCTAAAAAAAAAAAAAAAAAAAAGAAGTCCAGTTTTTATGCCCGCTTGGTTGCAGCTCTTAGCTCATCTTTCCTCCCACTCGCTTCCCAACATGACTGCATTCATATTTATTCTGGTTGTTTATTGTTCTGGCTGTCTGTTCAGAGCCAATTAAATCTCTCTCCAGCAGAGCATTAGTCCGTCAGACTAGGAGCCACAGAAAGAGCGAGGACAGAGGAAGGAGGGACTGAATCCAGTCACATTCTGGCTGCGTTGGTGGATTACTGTCCTCTGCCTGCAGAAAAACAAAGCAGACAAACAGAATTTACATGGAAGACAGTTGAAAAAGTCTCTCTTAATACATTCAAGTAGATTTAGTAAAATGATGCAGTGTGATTTATATTCTTGAACACCTATGAATATATAATTATGAGCACTATTCAGCTGTTCTAGGCTCTGATTGGATCTATAAGTCTGAAAAATAACCCTGAAGATGTGATCAGATCTCATATTGGAGAAGTTTGACAATAAATGGAGATAAAGATTTGCCTTTTGTCTGTCTTTTGCAAGTCCCCCAACTTAATGAAAATGCAATGAAAATTGCTTGAGTGCCTCTTAAATGTTGAGCCCACACAAGGAAAAAAATAAAAGGTTGCATTGATTAGAAAATTAGAATCACTCAAGCTGAATTGTGCTTTCAGGTTTTAAAAAACCCAAACCCAAAAACCCTCTTTCCATCATTTGGTTGAGGAGCGAGCTTTGATGAGCACGTACATCTGAGAGCCCTTTTAACAAAGGGATTGCTAATTCTTTAAAAGATAGATGAACCAACATTTCCAAAACACAGCCAGTACAAATGCTCTACAGTTTGCTTATAATTCCATCCGAAAAACACCTTAGTTGCAGGACAACAAAAGATTTAAAAAAGAAAAGCATTAAATGTAATTTAAGGGGCTTTTTTTTGCATCTTTTTAGGGCAACTCATCACCCTGGAATGTTAATTTAGAGACTAATAAGATTGACATAAGGTTAGAACATACCCTGTACATCCAGTTTGAGGCTAATTTCAGGGTTTTTTCCATCAGGATGAATCTTTATCCACCAAATGTGGGTTAACCTGTAAAACACAATTTTTTTGGCTATATTTGGTTGGCCTGTTTATTTATTTAGTTTTTAGTTTTTTTTTAAATTGAATCTAGAAATGCATGTAGAAGCTCAACCCTTTTAATCCCGGTCAACATTCAGACATAATTTTTTCAGAATATGAGGCTAAAATGATGTAAAATGAGTGTATCAATAGATACAGCACCATAAAGGCCAACCAGAACAAGAAAGGGATTTATTACTAGCAGTACTTTGTAGAAATAACACCCAGATCAACAGTGACCCAGCCTTTTCTCATCCCAACCTCATTCTCTCAAGTCTTAGAAACCATTTTTCCTCATCTCCAGTTATTTCTGCTACTATTTCCCTCCTATCCTCACTAAACCACCTCCAGCTCAGCTTCTTAGCTTCATTCCAGCCATAGAGGACCATTATTTTTCTTCTTTTCTGCTCGCTTGTTGATCTTTGGCTGCTCCTGATTGGACATTACCCTCGATTTAAGCTCTCTGATTGGTGGAAAGTTTGACAGGAAGTGGCTTCATCATCATTTCCAGGTCTAAATAGAGGTCTCTTAGCAACATAGTAGTGATAGTGATGAAAATGTGATGAATAATGGTGTTATCATGGTGGATTTACCAGATAGAGTCTCTGGATAAACACTACATGTTGTGGCTGGATTGTAAACCTCCTGGATGGGATAGAAATGCCTGTAAAACTTCCCTAGACCACCTAAAGGGTAAGCTATCCATCACAATTTACCCCACAGAGTTACACACTACCGTTCCTGAGATATTGTTGATAATATAACCAATAGCGCTCGGGGCCACTGGCGAGTGGAGTTTTAAGGGATCAAATGAATTTGGGTATAAATGAAAGCTTCCTGTCTAGTTCAGCAGGTGATGAATGAATCCAACCAGTTCAGTTATCTGACCTGGCGATGCTATCACTTCATTTCCCATGAATATTTATCCCATGACTAATCATCTGTCCATCAGGGTCGTTTATGAGCTACTACCCGAACAAAGTGCAACTAAATGAGGAGATAAATGTGATAATAAGTGACGTGTTGAAGGAAAAACAGAAATCTAGATGGTTTGACTTTGCAAACATCACACTACAATAAGAATATCCAAAGTTTCAGAATCAGACGGGGGCTCTGGAGATCTGATTGCAGGTCTGTTAAATGAGGAGTTAGCATGTCTGTTTAGCTTAGACGGTTGAATTCATTTACACATTTTGATTCGTCCATGTCATCTTTGGTTCCTCTGGGCTTTGAATGAGTCCTTGCTTCAGGCAGAGGAGATCAAGTATCTCTGGATCTTGTCTACGAGTGATGAAAGGATGGAACAAGAGGTGGGCCGACGGATTTGGGCTTCATCAGCAGTAATGAGGGCGCTACATCGATCTGTTGTGGTGAAGAGAAATCTGAGCCGAACCATCAGCTATGGTCACAAAAGGATGAGATTGTAGATCCGAACAGCTGAAATGGGCTTCCAAGGGAAGGTGGCCATGTTCCCCCTGAGAGATTAGGTGATTAGGATGCTTCCTGGTCGCCTCTCCAGATAGCAGACATGTTTAGGCCCAATCCGGGCCATTTTTGGCATTTGTGGCTCGGTTACGGCACTAGCCAGTGTTATGTGGGCCAGAACTGGACTAGATGTCAGTTGCCAGCCTGGCTTGGATTATGGCAAGTCTCCTGTGGGCCGTGTGGTCCAGATGTCAATTGTTGGCCTGGACGTGGCTTACAGGAAGTATATTGTGGGCCAGAAATGGTCCTAATACAGGAGGCCTTCCTTATGGTAATTTCCACATGGGCCACATGTTGTGGTCATGTGACTGAGTTTCGGCAGACACACTCACATTTAGTCAACACTAAACAGAAATGCACATTTGAGTCAAACATTTTTTGCTGTCTGGGTTCTCTCTGAGGTTTTCCTGGCATGTACTACTGGAAGGAGACCCCAGGGCAGAGCCAGGACCCACTGGAGGGGTCATAGATCTCTTCTGGCCTGGGGTTGCCTAGGGATCCCCGGGAGGAGCTGGGGAATATTTCTGAGGAAAAGAGATCTCCATGAGGTTGCCTCGGCAACCCAACCTTGGATTGGGAGGAGAAGAATGGATATTTGACTTGTCAGAAAGTCAAAACCCTTTATCATTATCACTATTATTTTATCATTATCATTATCTAAATTATGTAAAAAATTTACTAAATTACAGTTTAAAGTTGATAATTTCAAATATGTTCATTTTCAAGAAATGTATGATTAAATATAATCACTTGCATTTATAAAACTGCCTGATCATTTTCCATGAAAAAAGTAGCTAGGGGACATTTTGATTGGCCGATAACTTCAGAAATCTATCAGAAACATTGGCTAGTGATCGTCTTCATTCAGACTCCTGTTTGTCATTACATGGTACAGCTCTGTACGGGTGGAAGGCATTTTATTACAAACTACACCTTGATAGCAAAACATGTTTGGTCCAAATGTGGCCCAGATATGCATCTTTGTTTGGCCCAAATTTGGCCCAGATATGCATCTTTGTTAGGCCCAAATTTGGCCCAGATGTGCATCTTTGTTAGGTTAAAATTTGGCCCAGATGTGCATCTTTGTTTGGTTACAATTTGGCCCAGATATGCATCTTTGTTTGGCCCAAATTTGGCCCAGATGTGCATCTTTGTTAGGCCCAAATTTGGCTCAGATGTGCATCTTTGTTAGGCCCATATTTGGCTCAGATGTGCATCTTTGTTTGGCCCAAATTTGGCCCAGATGTGCATCTTTGTTAGGCCCAAACTTGGCTCAGATGTGCATCTTTGGCCCAAATATGGCCCAGATGTGCATCTTTGTTAGGCCCAAATATGGCCCAGATGTGCATCTTTGTTAGGCCCAAATTTGGCCCAGATGTGCATCTTTGTTTGGCCCAAATTTGGCCCAGATGTGCATCTTTGTTTGGCCCAAATTTGGCCCAGATGTGTATCTTTGTTAGGTTAGAATTTGGCTCAGATGTGCATCTTTGTTTGGCCCTTACTTGCGGTCTAGACTAAATGTGAATGCAGTGGCCAAAACTCAGCCACATGTGGCCCACAAGGAAACTACCATGAAGAAGGTTTCCCGTATTAGGCCCACTTCAGGTCCACAATACGCCTGCCGTAATGTCCAGCCCAACAACTGACATCTGGTCCGCTCCTGGCCCACACAACACTTTCCAGTGCCTTAACTAAGCCATAAGTACCGAAAGTAGCCCAGAGTTGGCCCAGACACGTCTGCTATCTGGGCCGGAAGTACCACCTTGTTTTTGCTGTAACACGGTACCACCTACGACAAAAAAAATGATGGAAAACCGCTTTTCTGTTGTTTTAAACGACTCTTTGGTTACATTTAGGCATCAGAGCTACATGATTATGTTCAGGAGAAGATCACAGTTGGGTTTAAAATACACAAATTCATCATTTTAATGCGGTGGTCACAATAAAACAGCATTAAAAGCTGCCTTCTGCACAGAGCGATGAAACCAAGGGGTCGGGATAAATTCAGTCTGAAGGATTACAAAACTATTACTAAATAAAGCAAATACCAGTTTCTAAAGAGCCTAAGGGTAGAAAACTGACAACTATAATCACTTGCTTATTTGGACAATATAACAAACATCTCACGGCAGAAAAGGCAACAAAAAGGTAAAATCTCCGTGTTTTTCCTCCTCTGAAGGATGAGGCAAGCACTGGGCTAAATATAGATGTCCTAGTAATCCCGCTGGGCAGTTTGGGGAACTTATATCTTACTGTATAACAACACTTCCCACAACCTTAAAGGTGAATCACACCTTAACAGAAAGAGAAGAAGAAAAATCTGGACTGTACTCTGAGAGGAAAATTTCCATTTTCCTCCCAAATGATGAGCCAAAGCTGAATCATTTTCTTCAGTTTTTATCTGAGAAGATGTAAAAAGTTGAAACCAATCAAGCATTTTTTGAAGTTGAGTGGGAAATACGGCAGCCTGCATCGAGCCCTGCAAATCTGGAGCCAGAAATAAAGTCCAGATGACGTCAATTTTACTTCAAAGCTGCTCCTTTCACCAAAATGAAAAGCAAAAAAGTGGATTTTTTTAAATCATCTGATGTGATCCAACCTGCGCTGTACCTCTGAGGTAGCTCGCTCCGGCTTTACGGGAGGCAACAACAGGATTTATCTGTCAATCCCACCTCACAGGACATTTAAAACCTTTAACTTTGCCAACTAAACTTCAACCTAAGGGGGGAAAAGTTTACATTTACTGATGTAATTACTCAATTTCTACCACTTCTGTTAACAATTTGAAGAAAAGCTTAAGAAATATTCACTCAAATATCCCAAAATGTCAAGTTAAAGAGTCAGAAGGGTCTAATTGCTCGAACTAGAGATGCAAATCTCCGTCAAAGGAGCCTATTGATAGTTGAGCATCTCTCTTAGTCTCTCTGTTTCTCTATCTTTTCATCGTGCCTTCGTTCCTCTGCATCCTCTCCTCCTCTCTCCTCTTTTCATCACCGCCGCCGCCACCTGCTCCATTTTCCCCGATCGATAGAAAAGCCAGAACCTTATCAACACGGCCACAGTCAGTAAAAGCCATCAGTCAATCCGCCGCGTTGCTCCCGGTCCCATCCCGGCGACGTGCCGTCATTCCGCTTCAAACCAGCATCCTCGTTTGTTTTTTCCTCTCTGGCATCTCTTCCCCTCTCCTTTCTTCCTCCCTTTTTTTCTTTACCTCTGCCGTTTTTCTCTTTTTCTGTCGCTTGTCTCCCTCGCTCTCCGCCTCTCTCTCTCCGCTGTGAATCATGCCTTCTGTCAGAGGAAGGTTTTTTTTTTTTTTTTTTGCTTTTTTCTTTTTTTTGACAAGCGCTCTCTCTGCCAACCAACACACCAACGCAAACCCTCCTCCTCCTCCTCCTCCTCTTCCCCCTTTCCCTTCTAGTTTTTCTTTCCCTCAATTTAGCCTCCCTCCACCTCTCCTTTTTTCCTCCTCCTCTCTCCATCTTCCTCCCTCCACACAGCTTTGGGGCTTTAAGAGCTTTGGATCCACAAACTTCTCCCCTCCATCTGCCTCTCTACCTCCATCTCATCTCTCCATCACTTTTTACGGCTACCCTTCATCGTTCCCCCCCCCACCCCCCTCCTCCTTTCTAGATTTAGTTTGACCTGAGTGAGTAACCCCTGGGAAATCATCACTATCACACATTTTGGAAACGAGGAAAATAAAGGACATCTATCTATCTATCTATCTATCTATCTATCTATCTATCTATCTATCTATCTATCTATCTATCTATCTATCT